>OZ020264.1:2938100-3288792 GCA_963971285.1 Astropecten irregularis | reverse complement strand
GAGCCGGAGCCGAGGTTTGGAAAAGGGCCATAAAATAGGCTAGTCGTCTTTGTTTAGTCTGGTACCGTTAGCACGCTCAAGATTATACAGCGGAATTCAATGCAGGATACAGGGTGATGTCTTAGCTGCATGTATACAAAAATAATGGCAACACAGACGCGCAACACGAAGTAGTTTGTTCAAAATTGTAACTTAGTTTGTCTGTTTGTGGGACTGAGCATGCCCTAGCAGCTATTCCTAATTATGGCGGAAAATTCCGATCTTTCGGTAGCCCATGTCGTGTTTGACGTTGAAGGAAGCGAGGGAATCGCGTCCGAAGTGATAGCTATCGAACAAGACCATGTCGAAGTCGTCGAAAGACACCACGCTGATGATGTACAACTTGTGGAGGTTGAAATTATTGACAAAGTCAAGACATTCCACGATGGTGTTGAAGTTGATGATAGCCCCTCCGGCAAAATCCTCCAAGATGATAACAGAACCTGTGGGGACGGCAAAGTCATTATCTCAGTTGTGGAACCAGAAAGATTCTTCAACACAGTTGGTAAATAAGAATACAATAAATGAATAATTTAAGCTGAAAAAGTGAAATCTTTGTGGGAAAGAATTCCACTGATGACCATTACAGAAAAAGGATTATTTCCTCCAAGGTAACTTATTGGATACAAGTCATGATAAACTTCTATCTCAGGTGTATAAAACTGGGGTAGCATATCTGAAAATAGTTGCGATGATCGTAACCCTAGGTCTGACATGGGGACAGGGACCTTAGGGTTACGATCATCGCAACTAATCTGAAAAGTGAGTTTTATAGGGTTTGTTTACCTACAAATTGTACACTTCCAATACAATGGCAGCCATTTTTCACAAAACGCCCTCTGTTGGTTCCATGGAGTTGTGCACAAATGATGGTCGTCAGTGGAATTCTTTTTAATTATATTTGTGAATGTGAAACGGTTTCCAAATTTATTTTTTTGTTTGAGAATTACAGGTCTATAAATTTCACTTTTTAGAAATGTGGTAGGCCTATAAATGGTTTGACAGGGGAGGTTTTGAATAGACACCATGTGAATTTTGGTAAATGTTAGGGAAAGATTTCCATTCACGGTCAATTCCCAGTTTTCACTAGTTAAACTTAAAGTAAACTGCTCGTGTTTAGTCACAATAAGAATGTTAACATTGTTTATTTTTTTGGAAATTAGTCTCGTCTGTGAGCAAGATCTTATCTGAAACGCACCGTGCAAATCTTCAAATTTTATTTTAATGGCACAGGCCTGGCCTGGTAGAATTACGTTTGATTTATTTAATTCATTTGATTTTTCTCTCCTTTTTATCAGACATTGAAACAACATCAGATTCGAGCCAAACAGCAGAGGCAGATGTCGGGTCCAACCGGAAAACAAAAAAGCTACGACCAGTCCGGACCAGGAAGAGACAGGTTCCAAGAGCTAAGACAAAGCCCGCCAAACAAGCGAGGGCTCCACATAAACAGAGGAGAAAGAACACAACATCATCCCCAAAGGGGAAGGAGAAGCTGGGTATGAAGGGGAGACGGTCTCAACAGGACCAGGCGAAGTTGGGGAAGATCAGGATACGATCAAACAGCGAGAAGAACAAGAGCGTGAAGAAGGAGAGGATCCGGAAGGCAAACCTGTACTTGCGCAAGGGTCTAGACGACCCCACCTCAGCACCCGAAGTAGCCAATATTCCAGAGAAAGAAAGGCTTAAGTACGGCCTAGAGGACTTGGCTTCGGGAAAGTATAAGACTGTGGCGGCTGCAGCCGCCTACTGGAGGGTTCATGCAGGGAAGCTCTACCGTCGGCACAGAGGAGATATTCCGTGGGATTCTAGACACGGTCCAGCCCCAGTCCTGACGGGGGAAGAGGAGGAGGACCTTGCAAGGTGGATTTTAACAATGTCCAAGAGAGGTTTTCAAGTGTCCGCTTCGTTGGTCCGAGATGCAGTGCAGAGTTTTTTCAAGAGAGACAACAGCCCGTTCATAAACGGGCGACCGTCATACCGCTGGTATTACAGTTTTCTGCGTCGCAACCCAAAGCTGAGAGACATAAAGGCTTCCAACCTATCCTTGCTGTGTGATGCCAGTCCGTCCAAGGCTGTCATTGATGGATGGTTTCAAGAACTGAAATCCTTCCTCGTGAAGTTGGGCATAACAGATAAGCCTGGGCAGATTCTGAACTATGCTGAGACTGGATTCGAAATGAACAAGGCAACGGACAAGATTGTTGTTTCCTCGCAAGTGTCTCCGGGCACACCAAAGCAAGGCTGCCTGAAAAAGCGAGTGAACGTTGGTATGTGTGCGGGGGCAGACGGCCGACTTCTACCACCGTTCATTATTTACAGGGGTGCAAAGCCAGGTCCACATTGGAGCCCCCTTGATGGTGCCCCATTTGGTTCCGGAACATTCTTCATGGAGAAGGACGGCGAGAAACCGGAGGTATTCAGTCACTGGCTGGAACACCACTTTCTGAAGAACATCGGAAGGCAACGTCCCGTAGCCCTTTTGCTGAGCAGTCACCAGAGTGACATCTCTTACAAAACGTACGTCACGGCTTGTCAAAACGACGTTTACCTGTTTCGCATTCCACACAAAGCTGCTTCCCTTCTCCAGCCTCTGGATGTCAGCTTGGAAGCTGGGGAGGGACCTTTCAGGTCTGCCTGGATCTTGAAGTGGATGACAGAAAACAGAAGCGTTTTAGTCGACTTCAGCAACATAGCCCACATCATCGGCTGCGCCTGGAGGACAGCCGACAATTCCGAAGCTATCAGGACTTGCTACATACAATCAGGGATCCACCCGCTTGACCGAGACATGATTGATGATGACCACCTTGTTGACGGAAATCTGGACTTCCTAGAAGAGGATAGCCCACTGGACGAGGAATCTCCCCCTGCACGTATCCCCAAACATAAACAACCCTCAGCTGCCATCATTCCAAATGTTGCGGAAGTTGCCTTCTTGAAACTCGATAAAAAGCTAGACAAAACCACTCGGGAGACTTACAGAGCCTGCATCCAAAGTGGACTGGACCTTGAGGAGACTCCTCTCTTCTCTGTGTGGAAGAGACTCTACATTGAAGCCTACGTACATCAAGGTGACGACTCTGAAACGGCCCCAGCATCCGGCAAAGGGAGGAGGTCCAAGAAGCACAGCAAGAGCAGATCACCCAGTCGGAGGAAGTCCCGAAAGCGCAAGGAGGACGAGGTGTTCTGTCCCGTCTGCGACGAACGATACGGAGATGACGGTGGAGAAGATTGGATAGGCTGCGATGGAGAGTGCCAGTCCTGGTACCACGTCAACTGCCTTCCGCCTGAGGTCGTGACTCCTGCACTCCTAGAAGAAAAAGAAATGGTCTGCCCTAATTGCTCGGTTAGTTAGTATTTTCACTTTACATTTTTTTAAAGGATTTTGAGTGACTGCACACGTATGGCTTTGGTCGTGGCATTAGGGAATAATTTCCTACAAGTCTGCTTAAATAGATAAATAGAATACAGGCAAATAAGAAATCAACTTGTCCGCCAAAGGAATGTTGTCTTCCAAAATAACCACATGACCAATGATTTACTAAATTTGTTATGAAAGTGTGATGTCACAGTGTGAGTGCACTCTGCTACGGTTTTATTGAGAACTCTTAAAACATAAATTGTATTGATTTGTAGAACCTTGCAGTATTAAAGTATCACATTTTGGTCAGTAAGCAGTTGTGGTCCAGCGTGGCTGGCCTGCTCAGGGACCTCTTTGTCTTCAATCAAAAAACAGTAGAGCTGCATGTATTGTAATATCTGCTCTGTGTGGATTAGATGCATTTGACAACAAATCATGGCACATTCAATGAATTGCTGACCGGTACATTCCTTTCTGTTCATTCTTTTCTTCTACAGAACTCAAGGAAAATTTGAAAACGGACCATCATTCCTTGCTGCGCATCGAGCTTACTTTCTTCAGGGACTTTTATGGACTGTCAGGACAGCAGAGAAGCATTCCAACCTCATTTGATTGATGTACAAGTGACTTAATTGAAACACAGTGGAACACCGCTATTAAACACACAGCAGGATCCATAGATATTGGCCGTTGTGGCAGTCATTCATTATATAGCGACTTTAAGTAGCCAGTGCTTTGGCATTGGGTATGTTTTGTACACAAAAATAAGGGAGCCAATGATGATGTTTGGTGTAGCCATATCTTCGACATTATCGGCATAATGGTGTTCGTTATAGACCGATCCAACGGCACGATTTATATAGTGTCCGCCATTACTGCAGTGTCCCCGCCTGCCTTTTGTCTGGCAACAAACAAATACGTGTGTGCTTTGTCGCACTCTATGGTGTACTCTCAGGGTGTGCATCCCATGATTAAGGGACGTTCACCCTGCAATAATATAGTGCTGCGGATGTAAATTCTTCTGTTGCTGGACAAAAGGTGGGCGGGGACACTGCAGTAATGGCAGGTGTTTCCTACCTCCATGGTCGCACTGTCGGATTGGTGTATAGCGCGCGGTGTCCCACTGTACAGGGTTTTTGTCACATTTAGTTTGACTCGCTCCTCCTTGTGATATTTTTGGAGTCTGGGAAGCTCGTGACTTACCGGTACCTCCCAGGCCCTATGGGCAGGAGGTAGGGGAAGGGGGGAGTTGGGTAGGCCCTGGGTGCAGAGTGCCCTGATGGCCAAACCTTTCCCATATCCAGAAGTATTTCACAACACGGTCTGAAAGGGCACAGGGGTGATGCACCTTGAATTCTGGAGGTTTGAGTGGGTCAACTCATACATGTAGGTCATTAAATTGTTGCCTTTCAGTAGCAGGACAGAATGACAATGTCTGGCAAAATATTTCACTAAGTTTCCTTCCTGCATGGTGTCTCAGCAAGAAATATTGTTCAGCCAGTTTTTATGCTGGACAAAAATCAGGGCCGAGAACGACTGGTCATGACCAGTATACATTAAGGCACTTATTAGGGTTTTAAAGCTGAATAGATTCTCCCTGTACTCTGACAAAAATGGTGCTTTAGCTGGTCAATGACATAGATGGTGGTCATTTTCTTCTGGTGATGCCAAGAGGTGGCTTTCTGATTATCCTTCTTGATCTACTGATGCCTTCTTAGGTCCTTAATTGACCTAACCTTCCTTCCTTGATCAGCTGCCATGGAAACAAAGGTTTCCCCTGATTTGAAAGTGTACACAGACTTAAAGGTAGTATCATACTTTGGTAAGAGACCAAAACAGAAATGTTCACAGATTTACGTATTACTTTCAGGGTATAAAGATGATGCTGGTAGAAACCTACGGTTAAAATTTTACCTCCTGAAATGGTGTATTTATCCAGAAATGAGTAAAAGAACGACCGAAAATCTTTTTGATCTTTTAAAAGATCAAAAATCTTTTAAAAGATCAAAAATAAAAGAGAAAAGGCTTAACAAATACTGTGGCAATTTTTCACGATTTTCTATAAAAAAAAGTGGGCACCGTATGGGATTGAAATTTTCACAGATGACTGTGATTGTATCTTCCTTGATATTTTTGCCCATGAATCTGTATTTCTTTGATAAAAACCAAAGTATGATACTACCTTTAAAGGAAAATTTCAGTTTTATTCAGTATGAAATCTTGCTTTTCTTGATATTCAGGGACTTTTGTACATAATTTGCACCGTACATAACTTTATAATTTGTATGTATAATTGTATGAACTTGTATGTGTGACCTGAAAAAAAATTATTCCCAATTTTGATGACAAGAAAAAAATTATTGTTGCTTGAATTGAAAAATTGCTGAGTGCCAGTCAAAGCAGTACAAATCAAATGGACTTTTTAGTCGGTAACCCTTATTTATCAAGCAACGTTTGTTGCTACTAATTGGAAAACATTTGTGCTAAGCATGTCCATGGAGATGGCCTGGTTTTGAACTCAGCTGGATGTCCATCAAATAAATAAATTTTGGAATTTTTAATTGAAACTGCTTTTCTTGATAGGTCTCTTCAATAATGTGCTGTGTTGATCATTGTCATGATTTCTCAATGGCATTCTTTCTCAAAGTTGTTCTTCTTGGAGTTATGAGGGCCTGACGTTTCGATCCTAGGAGGATCTTTCTCAAACTTTCAAAGGCTAAAGTTTTTCTTCTTTTCATTTCAGGGTTGAATTCCAATAGTCAGGGAATAATGCAGTGCACTCCAGTTGTATGAGTTCAATAACCAGGAATATCAGGAATTTGTTTGTTTATTACTTATTGATTCAGGTGAAAAGAAGAAGAAGAACACAAAAAGTACAACTGCAAAACTGATTGAGTTTATTGTTTTATTTCTTGATGCAGTACTATGAGTTTGTAGAGGAAGTTTGTAGGAGGAAGTTTTTGGGGTGCTGTTTCATAAAGCCGAATCACATATGGGTTGGGCAATGGAGGTATAAATGTTTCTACCTCTATGGTTTGGCAAAAAATGGAAACAACTACCTTTTCTTAACCCCCTGTCCCTACCCCTTACTCTCTTCAAATAAATTGTTAATTCCATCCCGATCTTTCTCCCATAAAAAGTGTCAATGATAGTGAGTGACATTTTGTTTTGGGTTGAGATAGAGCTATATTAAAATTAATTTTAAAGGCAGTATATACTGTGGTACTTTGGTAGCATGCTGAAACAGAAATCTTCACAGATTTGCCTATAACTTACAGGGTATAAACATGCCGTTAAAATTTGTCTGCCTGAAATGCTGCATTTATCCAGGAAAGAGTAAAACCAGTGACCAAAGTTATTTTTGATCTTTAAAAGATCAAAAATAAAAGAGAAAAGACTTAAGAAATACTGTGGCCGTTTTTCGCGGTTTTCTAAAAAAGTGGGCACCGAATGGGACTGAATTTTTCACAGATGGCTGTGACTGTACCTTCCTTTATATTTCTGCCCATGAATCTGTATTTTTTTGGCAAAAATTAAAGTATGAATGAAGAGCGCCCTCTATTGACCTACAATTATAATATATTAGGTCAATAGAGGGCGCTCTTCATTGTCCGCTAAAGTTAAATTTTGCATACATGTGTGTATGTGTTTCTGGGGTTGTTTCGTGCACTTGTCTAACTTTACTCGATCTAGCTACCCTCTAAGACTAGTCTATTCTATCCGCTCCAACCATTTCTTTGCAAGGTGTCATGCTTGAATCAATAAAGTGACTTCCAGGTAAGCATTTACACTTCTTTTAGTCCAGAAAAAAATAGCTCAAGGGGTGTCAAATGTTAGCTGCAGTAACTGTAGCCCAATATTACTCCTGACGTTGTTGTCGTATATAGGGCTACAGTTACTGCAGCTAGTCAAATGTATGCATGGAGATTTCCATTTTATGTGTTAGACTTCTTTTCTTTTTTAGTTTTTAATGAGTGTGGTGAAACATTTTTTGCAGCCATAAAATTAGGGGGGCCTACTCAGGGATTGTAAAGTTTGGGGCCTTTCTCAAAGCTCGGCTTCAGCTCAGGCTCCAGCTCCATTTCTCGAATCTATTCTAAAATAACACTCAACAGGTATCAAAATACAGGCTTTTGGCTGCAGTTCAGAAGTAGATTCTCTAACGTTAGAAAACAGAGCTTCAGCTTCAATGAAAAACCAAAACCTATATTTTCAGCATATGGATGACCATGGGATGACAGAGACGAAGCCGGAGTCAGAGCCGAGGTTTGAGAAAGGTTCCAGGAATCCTCTGTTTTTATCATTAATGTAAAACAAAATGTCATCCTACAGAAGTGTAAAATCTCAGTTTAATGCTCTGTTAAAAGTGTCAATGATGCTCGCCCTATTTTGAGAAAATTCAGATAAAAAAATGTGAATTTCTTACCCGACTTCCAGACACTGACACGCCGGAACGACTGAGTCTGATTTGTGGTTGAACCTAAAACTGAAGGCATAATTAATTAACTTTTAAAAGCTAAAGAAGGATTTCAGAATCTCATCGATTTTACCTTCTAATTTCTTTTCTAGACCGGAATGGCCAGACACAATAAAGTCTCCACAAAAGCTGGCAGCCCTGCTGGTGACAAAAGTCCTTTAAGAAGAGCCTCAAAAAGACAGGAGAAGAAACGAGAGTGCAGGAGCAGACAAGGAGAAAGGCTGGACGATGACAAACCCACTGAGACAAAGGTTCCCAAGAAAACTCCTGGATCAAAGGTGGTGAAAATGGACTCCCGAAGAAGAGGTTTGGATTGTCCCAGCTCTTCATTGGCAATCGCAGACATTCCCGACTTGGAGAGGATCAAGCGTGCAATGCTAGACCTCTCGACGGGCAGGCTGAAGACAGTGGCAGAGGCCGCAGCCTTCTGGAGAGTCCATGCTGGGAAGCTGTACCGACGGAGAAGCGGCCTTTGCAAGCAGGACAGGAGGGGGTCGCCATCAGCCCTGGCACCTGAAGTGGAGGCGCAACTTGCCCAGTGGGTGGTGGACATGGGGAAACAGGGGTTCACAGTTACCCCGGGCATGGTCCGAGATGCCGTGCAGATGATGTGCCACAATAAGAACAATCCGTTTGCCAATAGCCGACCGTCGGGACGTTGGGTTCTGTGTTTCCTGGGACGCAACTTCCAGAACAAGAAGCTGGAGCAGTCTAAAGCCTGCTTCCTTTGCGAATCCAGGGCCACCAAGGCCGTCATCACAGAGTGGTTTAATGAGCTTCACCGCTTCCTCTCGGATCACTCTCTGTTGGATAAACCATCCTGTATCTGGAACTATAGCGAGAGCGAAGTCCCATTAGGTACGTCCAAAGACACTCCAAACACAGATGTAGCTGTCTCCATTGCCGTGGGAGTCAGTGCAGCCGGTCAGGTTTTACCACCTTGCTTCATCTACAAGGGAGTGAAGTTTGCACCAAAGAAATGGGATCCTTTAGCCGAGGCCCCATGTGGTTCAAGAAAATGCATTTTTCTCAGGAACAGGATCAACGACAGTGCGCTGCAGGACTGGCTGGAGAATCTCTTAATTCCCGCTATCGATGGAAACCGACCCATTGTGGTGCTCCTGTGTTGTCATTCGAAAGGCATGAACTATAGGATCTTCCAAACAGCTCAGGAGAAAGGCATCTACTTCTTTCGTATTCCCTCGATGGCTAAGAGCCTCATTCAGCCACTTGACATCGAAGACGACGGTAGGACCTGGCTGGATATGCTGTTTAAAGACCACTTTTACAACTTTTTTGATCCCATCACCATCTCTAATGTCTCACAGATCATTGGCAGTTTATGGCAGCAGGCAGAACAAAGCGAATCTGTCAGGAAACGCTTCGCCAAGTCAGGGTTGTTCCCATTTGATCGCAATTCCGTCGACGACCGCTTCATACCTGATGGCGATCTTCATGAACTTCAACATGGAATGCCTAAGACAGCTGCCTCGCTAATAAGCCATAAGGTGTCCATCACACGCCAGACCAAACCTCTGCCCGAGGCACACCTGCACAACAGCCACACCTCAGTCACTCCCAAATACCCAACTCTTCCAGAATCAGAAATCTCACGTCTGCTCTTGGTAAGATTAGAAACCAAACTCGATCCGGAAACCAAGTCCGTCTTTCGTGCTTGCCAAAAGAGTGACCTAGAACTGGAAGGCACTCCTGTTTACAGACTCTGGAAGGAGTTATACAAAGAAGCCAACTGTGACGACTCAGCAGCTTTAGTTGGACCAATGGATCCCTTAGATGTCCACGAGGAAGAAGTTGTCACAACCAGCAGTTCCCCCGTGTCGGAGAGGGATCCACCAACCCCTGGACAATCGGAAGTTCATGGAAGCCCGATCATGGGGGAGACCAGCTGCCCGCTCTGTGATGAGACCTGCAAGGATGACACGGAGGAGTGGGCAAACTGCGATGGTGCTTGCCACCGCTGGTTTCACATCAGCTGCCTTCCTGCTGAGCTAATCACCCCGATGATCCTGGAGGATAAAGCATTTTACTGCCCCCAGTGCTATGTAAGATCATCTGTCTCATTCAATGATCATTTATCATAGGAGGTTTACAAAACGGAGACTCAGGATCAGGCTCCGGCTCTATCATCCATATGCGGACAATATAGATTGTGCTTTTTCATTGAAGCTGAAGCTCTGTTTTCTTTTTCAAACCAGAGAATCTACTTTCGAATCGCAGCCCAAAACTCTAATTAATTATATACCCTTCAGAGGTCAGAGGCCATGAACAGTACATGGGTGATCATTCAAAGAGGATACAGCTTTTTAATTAATATAATCATATTATTATTAAAGCGATGGTACAGAGCTGGTTTTTGCGACAAAACCGCTGCTGACAGTGGAAGCACATTATGTAATCTATCATATACCTTAACTGACAAACCTGTAGAAGTTTGTGGTCAATCAGCCATCTGGGTCACGGGAAAATAGTGAAAACCCATTTACAAATTTCAACGAATGAATAAAACGCTTCGAAATGATTTATTCCAATCAGAAAATAGTTTCATTTATTTCTCAACGATTATGGCATTTCAGACAAAAACATTCATGGGATGTTTTCTCCTATCATCACCATTATACTGTGTAAGTTTTATGTGAATCTGTGATCTTGAAGTGTATTTTGTCTTACCAAATCTGTACCATCCCTTAATACATTATTTTAAGGTATGGGGCATCCCACTCGATTTGTAGTGTTTCACTCCAAAACCCACCCAACCCATCTCCTGTAGTGCTCAGCATCCTAACCTAAAATTTGCTTATACATGTATTAAAATCTTGATACTTTTATGTCTTATGCAATTTTCCTTAAAGGTGCCCGGTGGAAAGCAGTGAGATCTGATGCATACCGATGGGCAACAAGAGATTCGATGCACAGGTGCAAGAGTTTGGAATGTCCACGACAGACCGCCATGCGTGCCTTCCCATTCATCCATCCCATGGTCCGGTAATTTTGTAATTTGGCACCTCTTGAAAGCACCAAAGGACATCTACTTTTAAAATTTGAGTTATCTATAAGAAAGGAAGGTTTGTGGAGACATAAACTCTTTTCTAGAAGTGTGGTTCTGAAAAGAACCAGTGAGAAGTCTCGATGTTTCAGCCAGTGTATTCTGGCTGTCCGGTCCATCTGTGGCATTGCCACACTCTCTCCTGAGGACGGCCAGAGGCCCAAAGGTGCAGCCAGAGGATGGCCAGAGTAAACTGGCCGGAATGTCGAGACAACTTCTCACTGGTTCTTTTCAGAACCACACTTCTAGAAAAGAGTTAAATGCATTCCACAAACCTTCCTTTTTACTTTCACCATGCAAAGCTACAAATCCTACTTGAGTTATAAATCCACTTTGCACCAAATTGTAACTGTAATTTACACTTTTATGTTTTTGGGTCACTCAAACACGCCTCCACCACCTACATCAGTCCTCCAACCTATTGTACATAGCACTTATTATTTTACCGTTAAGATTGGTTTCTGCAGAGGAAGAATGCTGCAAAGACAACCAATGCAGTTGCCTTGTCGCCTTTGGTGCCCCCAAATCATTGCTTTACTGCCCCCATTGACTACTGCTTCCATGTCTGGGGCGTGTTTTGATGGCACGAACCCTGAACATGTTTCTGCCTTGGTTATTGGTTCGGCATTTTGGTGACTTTGGTTCTGCTTCAATGATGTCATTGGTTCAACCGAGCGAGAACCGAGGGAAGGGATTGGTTTACGGTTGGTCCAAAATGGCGGACCCGCATGTTGGATTCCTTCCGCCATCATGTCCGCCGCCATTTTTGTTTACATTTTACAAAAGCGTTTTGGTACCCTCTCCCAGTGTTTCTCTTCATCAGTGATGTCAGAAATATTTTCCTGGTCACGTCTGCCAAAACACACCCCTGTTGCTAAAGGGATGACCCAGATAGGGGCATTATCATTTTATTTATTTATTTCATATAAACGTATGTATTTTTTGGGTTGGGACCTCTTAGCGTTACCTTAAAATCAAAACGAAGCCAAGTTATTAACCATTTAAAACAAAGATATTAACATTCAAGTTGCGATGTTTGTTCTGATCAAAGAAATCCTAAATTAATTTTACCTCACAACTTCAAGCAGTCACAATTTAAAACTTGACCAATATAAATTACACAGACAAGGTACTATTTGCTTCATTTTTTTATTACGATCCGCAGCCAAAATGGCTTCAAGTGCACCAGAAATTACCAACTTAAAAACAAATTCATACAAAATATATTTTATTCATGTGGAAAATAAGTTGATTTCTACCAAGCATCAGCCAGAATACAAATTTTTCAAAATATACAGATTCTATATAAAACAATATCAAAAATACCAAAAAAGAGAAAATTCATGTGTCATAAAATTTGAGCATAAAGTAATTTAATTGTTACAAGCCTTAGATTTCTTAGTTGCTAAAAACTTTTTAGCACACCTTTTTAGAAGCAAGGACTCAGATGCTAGTTCCTTAATTGAAACTTTCAAGTACATTTGAAAGTGACTTATAAAGTGAGACACAAATAAGTTTGCCACAGTTCTGCACCTTCTGATATGCTAAAGGTAAAAAGACACTTTAGCATAATATTTCTTTCTTGATTTTTCTTTTTCGTTTGTGATAAAATTTCATGTTCTGATATTTCGTTTGGAAGGATCAGACAGGGTTTGACGGCTGTGTTAATTAAGGAATTCTTTACACAATACTATCTAGGCAAAGAAATAATTTCACTAATTATAATAGGAATTATTAGAAGAAAATGTACAGGGGTCCATTTGCCAAAATGAATCATCTTTCTTTCCCTTTTCACGGGTGCATATATATGCAGCTTCTCGTCAAGTTAGAATTTAAGGAACCAAGTACTTTAGATTTGAACTTAATACCAATGCTAATTAGTACACATGATTCAGTATGCTAGACTGTAACATCTACATAAACAAGCGACACGGTCACAAATCGTGTCCCCCAACTTGGTCAAATAACCACAGACATTAATCTTTAAATAGTTTAACAATAACTGGTAGCAACTAATGTCTACCCTCCGCCACCTTAAGTTTAAGAATTGAAGGATGACATAAAGCAATGTACCGGTAATCTGATCTGAACAAAATCGCAAGTCATAACTCTGCATCAAGACTAGATATCAAAACTGTGTTGTACCTTTCGGGATATGTTATGAAATGGCATATTTATTATTTGTACATTGTGTTATGTCATTTTTTTCTATGATTTGTACTTTAATAAACAATTTGAGATTTATTTTAAGTCTCCAAGCTGACCCGTAATCTGCCGTAGTAATACAATCCAAAATCTTTCCTTAGCTTAAACTTTTCTATGCAGTTCTTCTCTCGGACAGTTTGTGCGTAACTCTTAAAGAAGTGAAATCCACCCAAAAGTGGCACAGTGTCTTGATATTCAGGATCGATGGATCACAGGAGTTTGTGATGGGAAATGAAGATTTGCCTAAGATTTCGGACATTTGCAAGTGATCACGGGGATGTGGGATTAGCACAGGGATTTCCTGCAGATCAAAGGGATTTGTGACGTTCACAGAAACGTGCTTTGGATTTAAACAAGGATTTGCGAGTGATCACGGAGATTTTTAGTGAAACAAGATTTGCGATGGTCTCTCGTGATCTGCAAGTGATCCAAAGGATTTGTCGAGTGATCACAGGGTTATATGATGATCACATGATGATGGATCACATGACCATGGATCACATGACCATGGATCACATGACCATGGATCACTTGATGATGGATTTGCAACAGATCAAGAAAAGCTCTATTAATGGATCATAGATTTTCATTTGATAACATGTTGCAATTTATCTCAGGCATTTCTGATTGACGGCAGGGACTTTAATAGCAAACAGGGGCTGTGACCCAACAAACATGGACCTGTGATCCAGCACAGGTGTGGTCCTAGCAAGGATTTACTATCGAGAAAGATTTGCAGTCATCGAGTTTGCCGTACAGTGTCCACGAGCAGAACACCATCACGCTACCCCATAGTCGCTCTCGTCTGCGTTAATAAGCAGTGGTTTGTTCTCCTCTGGAGTATTCGATGGTCCTCTCGTGGCTTCTCTGAAGAATGAATGAGGCCTCAGGCGCTTCCAAGACAACACCGTCATTCCCTGAAACAAGGAGGAGACACGATACACAGCTTGTTAAAATAACATCCCAGTAACTGTCAAGAAATCAAATCACTTTCTGAGATGCATATTTCTGCTTTCTTCCCACAAAGTGCTTCACTTCGGAAGTCCCCACCACCATCCTCTTTTCCCAATGGCTGTTACCCTTCTCGGCTGTCAACTTTGGCCCTGACAGACTTCTGTCAGTTGTCTTTTAGTCATTGAAAAGTGAACAGCTGGTTTCGAATTGGCGACCTCCTGAATACCGTACACTCGTACAGGCGCTCTACCAACTGAGCCATCCAGCCCTACGTTGGTGGTGACCCCAATAGTCAATTATCTTTGTTCGTTTGGCAGTCAGAAGCCATGAAACTACGCACACACTGCCATACCCCAAGGATCATTTCACCGATACGTGCAGCACTGCTGCAACCTGAGAACGGTGCATGGTAGTTGTCTTTTACTTTTAATCTCCTACTTTCTCTTCCTTTGTTCTTTAGCTCTCTAGCCTTTGAGACATTCTCTCAAAGCATTGTGGTCAGCGATTGTCATTTAGAAAAATCCTGTCCAAAAACAACAATAGATATACCAAGGGCAAAGAAGTGGCCCTTGTGACAAAGACCAGCTTTGGAAGCAAACCCTACAGTCACCAAGCACTGTATGGCAAGCCTGGAATTATTTTAACGGAGGCCATGGCCTTCGTTGCCCTGGTTCTTAGTCTTGGTGCCCCCTTCAAATGTTATGATTTTCCAATGGAAGTGCCCCTTGCAATGGACAAGTGGCCTTGCCCCTTTCAGAACCAAATTCAAGGCCTGCTATGGGTCTAGTCTGCTAGTTGCTACCTTCATAGTACTTTCAGAGACACTATGGATCAGCCTCTCTTGGAGGGCTCGTCTACTTGGTGATCTGACACTGGCAAAATCACAAAATCAGAACCAGACTGGTTCGAGCCTCACCCATATTAAGATGAACAGCACCATCATGACAGTCAGCGTCTCGAACGGCCAGTGTTCTATGGAGCCGGCCCACAGCGGACCCATGATGGTGCCGAGGCCACCGAACGCTCGACGAATCCCGTGGGTAAAACCTGACAACAAAATTCACCACAAAAAATATATTTTGGACAAGAAGGTCATGAAGGCGTGTCCAATTATCTACTGGCATCATTTAAAACTTTATCTCACAGACCTGCTCAGCTGGAGATTAACTGCTTAGCAAAGAACAGCCGAGTACCAGCTACAAGCTATCTGCATCATGTCAAATGTTGACTGGTAGTGGTATCCTGCTTTTGAGGAATAATACTTGTAGATGTTAAGCCAAGGCTTTATTTTGTGAAAATGGACCCTTGGACCTTACTCGATATTATCTTTAAGAGACGTTTTTTTGTTGACCAAAAAATAACCCCACATGTTGATTATTAAGCAGATATCAAGACCATACCTTGTGTTTCCGCTGGCGTCACCTTGGAGAACAGAGATACAATGGAAATAAAGAGGAATCCTAAGCCAGAAACTTGTATGACAAAGAGCGTTGTAAACCACCATAGGTTCCTGTCTCGACCTGGACCAAAAAAACAAGAAGAAGACAATCACAGTATCACACTTCAGTAGTGGGGTGCTGTGGTCTAGTGGTCTGGTGTGTCGTACTCAAGACCATAGGTCAATCTACAACTTGTGGGTTCGAATCCAGCCACGGGCTAGTGGTGCTTGCATCCTGTGTGGCCTAGTGGTCTGGTGAGTCGTACTCAACACCTTAGGTCAATCTACAACTTGTGGGTTCGAATTCAGTCACGGGCTAGCGGTGCTTGCGTCCTGTGTGGCCTAGTGGTCTGGTGTGTCATACTCAACACCTTAGGTCAATCTACAACTTGTGGGTTTGAATCCAGCCATGGGCTAGCGGTGCTTGCATCCTGTGTGGACTAGTGGTCTGGGGAGTCGTACTCAAGACCTTAGGTCAATCTACAACTTGTGGGTTCGAATCCAGCCATGGGCTAGCGGTGCTTGCGTCCTTGGGCAAGACACTTTGTCACATAATTATTACTCCTCTTCACCCAGGAGTAAATGGGTACCTTTGAGGTTTGAGATGGTTTTATGTGCCTTATTAGCCCTGCATGCTTTACAGTAGTCGGGGCTGTATACTCCCCAGGAAGTTGAGATGGTTTCAGGAATGTAAGTTAGCCCGATGACCAGGGATGATAGAAATAAGCGCATAGAGACATCACACGTTGATTGTGATATGCGCTATTATCAAACTGTCTAAGCGGAATGGCCAAAGTCCAGGCTGTTTGTCTTCAAGTTGCCAGGATCATTGAGTTTTCTGTTCAACCTAATGATCGATTGTATGTACATGTACACCACCTGCTTGTTGATAGAAAGACAGCCCAAGATGTGAGATGTTTCAACCTCTAACCCACCTCCATTCCATACCACAGTTTATCACACATTTTTTTACCCAGTGATATTGTGATAAGTGTGGTATCCTGAATATCGCAATACACCACAGTGTGGTTTGTGTGGTCATGTGTAGTCTATGATCCAGTACCCCTGTGGATACTGTGGTAATTTGTGGTAAGCAGCTCAGGGGTCGATTTCACGAAGCCGTACGATCAATCATAACTTGAGTTACGAAGGATAACCCAATCGTATCCTACGTAAGGCTGCAGTGCATCATAACTCTTGCGATTGATAGTAAGTTAATACTATATAGGCTAACACACCTGAATAACACAGGGGACAAATTCTACTGAGCGTAATGCACAAATCATCAGCCAAGATCATGTGTGTATATATTCAATTATTTATTCATTTCTTCTTTTTTTATTTTACCTGGGATGGCGTGCGGATAGAATATCAGGAGCAAGATGTAAGGCACTATCTCCAACGTCAACGAACCCAGTATCATGGTTCGGTCTGAGATGAATTTGCTGATGAACCTGATGATGATTAGACTGATGATAAGCTGCAATCATCAACGGGAAAAGTAGAACACATCAATCAAAGGATGCAACCAGATGAGGAAAAAGTTATTAAATTGACAGTTTTGGCGGCCCAAACCGTGAACATGTTTCTGCCATTGAAAAGTGAAGCCTTGACTGGAGAGGGATTCGAACCGGCGACCTCCTGAATACCGTACAGGCGCTCTACCAACTGAGCCATCCAGCCCTACTTTGGTGGAGACCCCAATAGTCAATTATCTTTGTTCGTTTGGCAGTCAGAAGCCATATTTCTGCGTTGGTTATTGGTTTGCCGCTTTGGTGACTTCGGTTCTGCTCCATTAACGTCATTGGTTCAACCGAACGAGAACCGAGGGAAGGGATTGGTTTACAGTCGGTCCAACATGGCGGAAAGGTTAGCTACCCTCAGGTCTGACTCCCTCCGCCATGTCCGCTGCCATTTTGTCTTGATTTTGCAGAGGCGTTTTGATGCCCTCCCCCATCTATGCTTCTGTTCATCAAGAATGATGTAAGAAACACTTCCCTGGTCACGTCTGCCAAAACACGCCCCTGGTGGCCTTCAGGATACTTGATAACAGACCATCGCCTGTAAATGCCGTTTAGACTTAGCCTGGGTAACAAACTCTTCACGAGCAATCCAGCCAAGACCATTAAACATCTCACCTCTGTCCCTGCAACGGCGTAGAGTATGCTGTTTTCAAAACCATTAAAATCCAGCAGCTGCTTTGTCATCACCGTTAAACTAGTCTGAAAAGGACAACAACAAAAACAAGAACCCGCAATCAATGAGCACAACAATTACATATCAATGCATCAGTTATAAGCTGGTTATATTGATCAAAATGTTGCTCGACATTGGCTGCATATCAATTGAGTTTAGTCTCCCAAAAAATGTTGGACCTGAGTCGTGTCTTTGACTCTTGACTCAAGTTATAGCACACTTCACAATCAATGATGTCCCTTACAGTCTAAGCATGTACTACTATTATACCTGGTCAATGGGCTACATAAATTTACATTCCTGAAACCATCTCAACTCCCTGGGGAGTATACAGCCCCAGCTGCTGTAAAGCGCACGGAGGCTAATCAAACCACAAATCCATCTCTACCCTCGCAGGTACTCATTTACTCCTGGGTGACCAGGACCAATATGTCCAAAGCCCAAGGACACAAGCACCACTAGCCCATGGCTGGATTCGAACCCACAATCTGTAGATTGACCACAAGATCTTGAGTACCACACACTAGACCACAAGGCCACAGCACCCAAAATTGTTGTGTATACATGACAGGCCTACCTCAAGACACGTCTGGTTGAACAGGAAAACAAACTGCGCAGCTAGAAGAACCATAACCTCCTCCCGAAGAATCACTGAAAACAGGAAATAGGGCGAAAAATTATTTTACAAGTTGGACGTGGCCATTACATCTTAGGAAAGGATTCAAGCAGATGTGTTTAATGAAGACACCCTTGAGAAACATTTGCTGCGGACTTAAGAAGTTCCAGCAAGTATTTTTACTCATGAAGTCTGAAAATATTTTCTCATCACCGTAGAACAGATTTGTACACGTTTGTCTGTGCTTGAGAGAGACAATGTGCAAATTGTGGCTCAACCTGGTATCAGGATGACCCATTATTATCTGGACAACAAACTACACTAAGAATTAGATGCAATCTTTTACCATCTAGTCTAGAGAATGTCTTGGGCTCCACCTGTCCACTACCGCTTGGACTTTCGGAATTCTCGACAGCGTCTTTTACGACGCGTCCTCCATTTAGTCTTCTGCTTGTAGCGGTACTGTCTTCCCCCGCATGGGCATCATACAGCAGGCCGTCGTCCTTGCTGCTC
The DNA here is from genome assembly GCA_963971285.1 of Astropecten irregularis. Taxonomy (NCBI): domain Eukaryota; kingdom Metazoa; phylum Echinodermata; class Asteroidea; order Paxillosida; family Astropectinidae; genus Astropecten; species Astropecten irregularis. The sequence goes on along the minus strand of OZ020264.1, from coordinate 3,269,926 downwards.
TGTACTGTGCCATAGTTGGTGGCGTCACCCTTGTCCTGTATGCTCCCGGCTGTGACGGGATTCGGAAGCGCCTCGTCTTCGTCTGACATGACTTGTTGGTCCAGGGGCGGGATGTCGTAGAAGCAGAAGAGCGTTATGATCTCCAACAAGATGAAGAGGATGCTCATAATCAGCTAAATCCCATTGAAACACAAATTATGTAAAATAATTACGTTAAATCATCCAATATTGTCATCGTTTTTACATGTACCACGCCAGTCATTGCTGGAGCTCGGATTACAATTTGTGAATCTGCAATTTGTCAGACAGGCAAATGCACGTCTTCTCTTCTTCACCAAAACTCCTTTTTAACATTATAGCACTTTTCTTATTGGTGTGGGGACTGATTCCACTGTTATTGGGAAAACTTGAAGAAATGTAAAATTGTTGTAAACCTAAACAGAAAGGCACACTTACCTACATTATCATCACAAATTATGCCCAGCCTGGTGTCAGTTCAAACAGACATGTACAATGGTAGACTTTTGACTAACCATCGTTAATCACAAGAGGGCGCGCTTCACCAGGCTCGGGAAAGGTGTCTTGATTTTGTTGTCATTGCTTTTGTGCACGAATGTTCATCGTAAACACAACAGGCGTAAATAATCGCAAAAAAATGCCTGGTAAATACTGTGCAGTGTGCGGGTGTGGTGACAGGGGAGGACATAAGTTCCCCAAGAACAAACAAGTGCAGAATTTGTGGAGATTGGCCACCAAAAGGGCGAATTTCAAATGATCACGGTGGCCCACGGCAAACAGCATTCAGTTTTGTGCACAGAGTTTTTACTTTGCAAACTAAGCCTATCACATTATTCCTCGCAAAACATCAGAATTTCACCTAACTTTGTGTTTTCGGGCATTGAAATCGTGGTGGGAGGCTGTTGTGAATATAAAAATTAATTGTAAATGGCCTGAATTCAATGTTCACAGTATTTTCCTGCGTCTTTCGGAGAGTTTTTGGACAACCGCTGTACTTACAGCGTGTAAAAAAAGTTTTAAGGAACCTGGTAGTTTGCTGCCCTCTATCGACAGCCCTCTCCAAAAGTCTCCCATTGACAATGAAAAGATCACCATAAAATAAAACCCTTCAGAAATGACTAAACTGAATGCAAACATAGTGAAGTATACTGGAGCAATTTTGCTGGGCAAGTTTTACTAAAAGCTTGCGAAAAAACTATTTTCAATGCAAGAACAAAGATAAAACTACACAAAACAAGAAGAAAATACAACAGACCCCAGCGGACAGAGAATAAAGAAGGAAGAGGCAGTAAAACAGACAGACAAAGAAACACATAGACAGACAAACAGCACCGGAAAACCCACCCCTGGCCCAGTGAAGCTGTTGACATGGAAGGGTCCGATGTAGAAGTCGCAGTAGCTGAGAGGTAGGTTGATAGCGGGGCCAATCAGGAGGCCGATCTGCCGGGCAGCCGAGGCGATGGCCAATGCGGCAGCGCGGTCTTTCTCTGTGGTCGTTATGGAGATCTGTGCAAAGATGGCCGACCCCACGCCAGCTCCCACCCCTACGATTCGTTTATGGACGGAATTTACATGTACATGCTAAATAATGCAAGCTTTTTTTTCAACTAAGCAGTGTCTGGCACCGAGTTCTGGGAAAAACAATCTGGGGCCAATTTCATGCCGCTGCTAAGCACAAAAATTTGCTTAGCACAAAAATGTCTTGCCTAATAAAACAATCCACCGTTACAAATTTCATCTGATGTTCATGGTCAGTAAACAACAGCCAAAGAACAATCACAAGCGATAAACAACACATGGAAATATGGTTGTTAACCCTGTTTTTATGAAGACAGAAATATCATGCTTAGCACATTTTTGTGCTAAGCAGGGCTGTGAAATTGGCCCCTGGGCTATTAAAGTGATTCCTTTTCCAACTAAACTAACTCATCAAGCAAAATATACAATGGATTTGTTGGAAACAACTACAAATGACACAACTGTACAAATTGTGCCCTGGTCACTGCCTCGGTGCCATGGGCTGAGGTTTCCCTGACTCAATGGAAGCACTTCAGAGACTACATGTACACGTGCCTTGTTCAAAACTCAACAGCTACAGTTTTACTTTGCAATAGCGCTCCGCACTTGCGCTAAGAATAGTACCAGATCTCAGACAAACATTGCAACCATGCAAACATGTGTGGGTGTGCGAGGACATGTACAGTGTGTGAGTCAATGTTTGTCTGACATCTGGGGATTTTGTGACGTCATTAGTGTGGAGCGCTATTGCACTGTGCCATGCTTTACACGAAACCCTCTACACACAGCAAGGTTTAAGCCTCAGCAACGTCTAATTATTTTTTTCTTCCAAAGTTCCACCAACACAAAGTCAGCTGTTAAGCAGACGTGCAAAAACTATTCAGGCCAGGTTTTTTATTTCGACGTCACATTCAGATGTTTGGACAAACAAGTCGCACGTGGCCCAGTAGGGCTCCGCGCTTGTGATGTCACATTCAGAAGTTCAGACAAACAAGTCGCACGTGGCCAAATTAACTCACACGTAAACATTGTGATGTTTGTCCGAACATCTGGGTAACTATAGCTGTCGATAACAAAGGGCGTTTTCTATAAATAGCTCGAGCGCGAAGCCCTATTCTTACAAACGCTACAAATAAGAAACACCATAATTTCCCTCCAAACAGTAGTTATTTATTCTTTCTTTAATAATTTATCATAATTCATTTTAGTAAATTTGCTCGGATTGCAGCCAAAGATATAACTGTACGTAATCTAGCCACAAAATGGCTGCAAAGTTTTTCTGTTTATCTTTGCCTAGAGTGGAGTGATCGATGTTTAATCCTTGATTAAAAAAAATTTCAAGGTTTGAACGGTCATCATGTGAACAACAAATTTATGTGAGTTTTTCAATGTTTTAGATCTGAAAGGTATACAATTTTTGACATCCTGTTTGACGACTTTATTTCATTTTGTTTCCCTCAGGCTAATGGCATCTCTCAGTCTGCAATTCGTAGTTGACAAGCCGCCAAATTTGAAAAACTCTGGCATGGACATTGCAGACTTCAAGGAAGACTAGGCACAATGCCTCAATGCATTGCTATGCAGACTATTAAACAAACTTTGCCATTGTCCAGGTGTGATGAGACTTGACCTTTGACCTCCGTTATATCTTTCACAGATATGAATCACGCTCAAGGACTGTTGATGAATTTTAATTTATCAGATCAGGAGTCCACTCCACTAGGGCTTCTAGACACAGAATTATTGCACAAAAATGCATTTTGGAGCAACGAGCACCGGTTACCAACCAAGTTCCGCATGAACTTGTATAGCTCATGACTGGTCCCCAGCCCATTCTGGCTTCATATTTTGTACATGGCAGCTGTGTTAACCTATGACCCAGGTCAAAGTTCACAACTCCCTTTAACTGCACTGACACAGTTGATCCAAGCCAAACATCAGGCTGTCTTAGATTTTTGTCTTAAGTTGATTTTTCTAAAACTATTTTCATACCTGATATTAACCTACTGCCAAGTAGAGCGTATTTGGAGCCTCCCGCAAAGTAAAGGAAATTGCCTGCAAAACAAAAAACAAAAAAGAAACAAACTTCAGCAATTGAATATGATCTGATGATCGGTAACCTAAGTATGAATGCTAGAATGTGTCACGGGAAATCAGCTAGATCAAAGGGGGTACCTTTGGGATCCAGGGGTTACCTTAAGGATCCAAGGGTTACCTTTAGGATCCAAGGGGTAACTTTAAGATCCAAGGGGTACCTTAAGGATCCAAGAGGGTATCTTTAGGATCCAAGGGGTACCTTAAGGATCCAAGGGGGTATCTTTAGGATCCAAGAGATACCTTGATGATCCAAGGGTTATCTTTAGGATCCAAGAGATACCTTGAGGATCCAAGGGGGTACCTTGAGGATCCAAGGGGGTATCTTTAGGATCCAAGAGATACCTTGAGGATCCAAGGGGGTATCTTTAGGATCCAAGAGATACCTTGAGGATCCAAGGGGGTATCTCGAGGATCCAAGAGATACCTTGAGGATCCAAGGGGGTATCTTTAGGATCCAAGAGATACCTTGAGGATCCAAGGGAGTATCTTTAGGATGCAAGAGATACCTTGAGGATCCAAGGGGTATCTTTAGGATCCAAGAGATACCTTGAGAATCCAAGGGGGTATCTTTAGGATCCAAGAGATACCTTGAGGATCCAAGGGGGTATCTTTAGGATCCAAGAGATACCTTGAGGATCCAAGGGGGTATCTCGAGGATCCAAGAGATACCTTGAGGATCCAAGGGGGTATCTTTAGGATCCAAGAGATACCTTGAGGATCCAAGGGAGTATCTTTAGGATGCAAGAGATACCTTGAGGATCCAAGGGGTATCTTTAGGATCCAAGAGATACCTTGAGAATCCAAGGGGGTATCTTTAGGATCCAAGAGATACCTTGAGGATCCAAGGGGGTATCTTGAGGATCCAAGAGATACCTTGAGGATCCAAGGGGGTATCTTTAGGATCCAAGAGATACCTTGAGGATCAAAGGGGGTATCTTTAGGGTCCAAGAGATACCTTGAGGATCCAAGGGGGTATCTTAAGGATCCAAGGGGGTACCTTTAGGATCCATGGCGTACCTTTGGGATCCAAGGGGGTACCTTTAGGATCCAAGGGGGTACCTTAAGGATCCAAGGGGTAACTTTGGATCCAAGAGGGTACCTATAGGATCCAAGGGGGTACCTTGAGGATCCAAGGGGGTACCTTGAGGATCCAAGGGGGTACCTTTAGGATCCATGGCGTACCTTTGGGATCCAAGGGGGTACCTTTAGGATCCAAGGGGGTACCTTAAGGATCCAAGGGGTAACTTTGGATCCAAGGGGTGTCTGAAGGATCCAAGGGGGTATCTTTAGGATCCAAGGGGGTACCTTGAGGATCCAAGGGGGTATCTTTAGGATCCAAAGGGGTACAGATGACCTTCACTTTGCTGGTCGTAATCTCCATAAAGAGTCACTTGCGGATTTCACTCACCTCCTACTTCCCAAAGGTTTGCAAACAGGATCAGCACTTTGGTCTTTTGGATCCGGTCCTGAATGGCGCCAAAGAGGGGTCCGACCAAGATCCCGCTAAAGCTGAAACTGGCCATGACGATGCCAAAGAACATGGCATCGCCACCCAGCGACCCGATGTAGGCATTGAGTGTCGGCAGCACAACAGCTGTGTATGAAAAAGGAGCGGGAAAACAGCACATAAAACAGCTGTCAAATGATACATGAAACAGTAGTAGAGTAAATATCAGACACAGTACAAATTTGAGACTTGCCAAAAGCCTTCCCCATAGGAGCAACAGTTTTTATGCAACTCCACGTGTCAAGCAATGTTTATATTAAAGTTCTCTAACTCTAAGGTTTTTGAATTGATTATGTCTCAAGTGGCCGGCAATCATATTTTACAGAGACCCGGCCTGTGAACAAGTTTTAGGAGGCAATTGGTGCAACAGCACAATTATTGACCATGTTTGACGTAAATTTAACATAAATTCAGTCAGTTTCCCTTGTGGTTATTTGATGATTATATTAATTAAAAAGCTGTATCCTCTTTGAGTGATCCCCCATGTACCGTTCCCAGGTTGCAGCTTGCTGCGTGTATCATTGAAACGATCCCTGGGGCATGGCGGTGTGTGCGTGGTTTCATGGCTTCTGACTGCCAAACGAACAAAGAAAGGGTGCATTCGTTTAGCTCCCCCTGGTCGACACCAGTCAACCTCGTCCCCATTCTCTTTTTGTGCAGTATAGCACGACCATTCCCAGTAAGGGCTGACCCGTGTTAGCTAAACGAATGCACCCATAATTGACTATTGGGGTCACCACCAACAGAGGGTTGGATAGCTCAGTTGGTAGAGCGCCTGTACGGTATTCAGGAAGTCGCTGGTTCGAATCCCGCTCCAGTCAATTTTTCTTTGTTCACTTTTCAATGAATTTAACATGTTTAACATAGTCAATACTTTGAGAAAGTAAACATTTTGTAAATGTTGAATCAATTATCCCTACCTACAGAGTACAGACCATTTATTGACCACTGGCCAGATTTCAATAATATGGGTGAAAGAACAAGTTACAAAGATTGATTTCGGCAAGTTAGATGAAAATTGGCTGTAAACATCAGGGGTTGTGGCTATTATTGAATTGATCACTTGTCTGTTTGTCTACAGAACAAGAGAAAACAACTCAATGATCACAGTATATAAGGTCATATACTGATCTAAAAAAACAAAAAATATTGGATTTTTGATAGCAACATGTGACTGTGTGTACACAATGCTTTATTGTGTTTGTGTGTATTCAGTACCCAGTCCTATAGAAATGGTTATGTAACAATTAAGCAGATTACATTGTGCAGTGCACTGGGAACCTCACAGCACTGCACTCTATCTGATGACAAGATAATAAGGCTATGTCCTAAATCTATGGCTGCGGCTGCACAATAATACACGCACCTATGACAGCCACTAGCCAGTGACTGCAGTTGATTCCATAGTCACAGCCAGAGATTTGGAACACAGCCTTATAATTATTATCTGCCCTGACTGAGTCAATATGCATACATATAAAATCGTTGCCACAGTACAGGTCAGCTCACTGTGCATGTATGTATTTCATTTGGTTGTATAAACCATACCATACGTGCACAGTGTTAGTGTATAAAAACCAGGAAAATACAGCAATCTTCGGAATAATATAATTGAAATTGGTCAATACAAGTAATAAGCCACTGCAATCTGCTCATCAGCCAAAATAATGACCTGAAATTTATAAAATGCTTCGATCGAGTTGGAAGGGCCTGACGCATTTCGATCCTAGCAGAATCTTTATCGAAGGCTAACACTTCGAAGGCTTTTAGTCATCGATAAAGATCCTGCTAAGATCGAAACGCATCAGGTGAGCGTTGTTATTAAGATTTTAATTTCAATCTTGAGATTTATCAAATAATTTGTTAAGATCAATTTAATAAGAGATTTATCAAAATATAGGCCTAACAAGGCCTAACAGGTCTACAAGTGTTAGGTACGTGTGTATACATTTAATAATTACCTTTGGGGGAAACAGTTTGTGTAAAAAGTGGACCTTTCGATTTCGATTTCCCCCTAACGTACCAAACACCTTAAAATGAAACATCTTTACTGTCAATTTTTTTTTTACAATTACTCTCAATATGAATATAAATCAACTTCAAGTTCATCGGTTTAATTTGGAGGATATTTAGAAAATGGTAAGAAAAGTTTGTGCACAACCCTATGGAATTTCCCCCTAAAGGTAAATCTAGCATTGTAAATAATTCTACACATCCCAGCATTCCCATTGTAGTGCATGATGTAATCTAGCATACCGGTAGTCATACCATACATCCTGAAAATACTCAATGTGCTCAAGGTCTCCAGTTACACATGTAGGCCTATTACAACCTTACAAGTTTGATGAATCAGACTACTACTACTAGTACTAGTACTAGGCCTGTACTTTGTAGTAGTGCTAGTAGTAGCTAGGCTTTACATAATTCATCCATTGACAATAGTCCACTCAATTGGCTCACAATAATGGCACCTCTATCTATCATTGTGTCTATGAAAGGAAAACTTCAATACCGGCTAGCTATATTTTGTGGAAAGTATGGGGCCACGGTTTGGCAAGACTTTTTTTGGGGGGGGGGGGGGGTGAAAGTGGTGCATTGACACAAACAGGGACAAAACGACTGATAAACCACACAAAACACTTAACAGGAAGTATAGTATTATATAAAACACTATGGACGGATGTTATGCACTGACGCACATGCACTAAATTACCAGCTCACTAGCCCCAAAATGCCGGTGAGGTTGTTGCAATATTAAAACAGTGGATATTTCAACAAAAGCAGATTTGGTGAGCTGCAGAAAACGCTTTAAAAGCTAACAACTTCAGAACCTTTATGAAGACGGCATGCTATTGTATATTGTGAAATTTTAAAGCTTATAATTATAGTACCTTTGTACTTCGATCTGCGGTGACCTCAGTACCAAAAACCTTTAACACCAAGGCCACACACATGGTGAGCTTTTTCACCTTTTTTTAGTCCGACTTACCGTATTCTACTCCACCAAAGAAGAAGAAAATTGCTTGTGCCAGTGTCGTGAGACGTTTCTTAGTTTTCAGCGTCAGTGCCATTGTGTCGATCGGTAGGATCAGTTACGTAAAATAGCAAGGAATTGGTGTCATTTGCACCAGGGCAACCTGGTACAGCGGTTCGTAACGTTAACACATGCACTGCCCCTACGCATCCCGCGCGCGCCCTTTCACCTTTAAAGCTTTTAGTGAAAACGCCCCCATTTTAGACCACAAGAGGGCGCCATGTAGTCGTTGCGTTTTTGTCGTCTGCTTCGTCTCAAAAATAAAATGTGTCGTCTGCTTTTCGTGTTCGTCGCATGTCTGTTTTAATAGCTCTATATTGTCCACGTCATCTTTGTTAATCGTGATTTACCATAGATATTTGCAAAAAAGTACTATTCAACAACATGTACCGTCACTGAATTTTTTTTTCTTCACATGACCCAAAACATGAGGCCCCTACTTCGTTGTTTGACCTTTAACCCTCATTGGTGCGTTGTACTTGTGCGTTAAAAATGTGTGACTGCCTTTCGCCGAACTTGGCTAGGCCTAGGGTGTGGAGCTAGTCCTTTTTATAGCTCCATGCATGGGTAGGGCCTACGCTTGTTACATTTTTCCATGAAGGATGGTTCGTTACTTGATCCACTTCCAGTACTTTGGCACAAAATACTGGTAAGTAACTCCAGGAAGATTATATAGTCAAGTAATTAGGTTTACTTTAACCATATGGTTTAACGTTAGTGGTTAGGCGGCAGGCAGTTGTTTAGGCTAGTTCATGGAAACAGTTTGTACATGTACATTAACCATAGAGCTAGGAACAGATGCTGAATAATGCTGCATCTTTTTCGTGAAAATTATTATTGTTAGTTGAATCATGGGAGTATTTTTTAAGACAAATATTTTTAAGTCTCTTTTTTGATGCTTCTTAGTAGTTTATTTATGATGATATGTGTAACTTTTTTTTCATTGATCTGATATTTGTTAAAATTCTCTGTTTTCCTTTATCCCACGAAGTGGTGTTGTGAGGGCGAGCCAGCAGACTACAGCAACCACTGGACTTATCGGTGTACAGGATGTCATTGAAGTAATGCACTTTTCTATTCTAATTAATCATTACCATAATTTGTGCACAACTCTATGGAACCAACAGAGGGCGTGTTGAGCAAAATGGCTGCCGCTGTATTGGAAGTGTACAATTTGTTGGTAAAAAACCCTGTAAAACTCACTTTTCAGATATGTACCCAAGTTTTCCACACCTGAGATTGAAGTTCATCATAATTTGTATCCAATAAGTTAACTCTTGGAGGACATAATCCTTTTTCTGTAATACTAATGGTCATCAGTGGAATTCATTCCAACATACAGAATTTGGTACAATTTCATGGCTCTTTTTACTGCAGAATTATGTGCTTACTGCTTTTATATTATTATTCTTTGCTTACAGGGTAAGGATCCAATTTGTATGTTAGCCATGCTGCTATAAGGAACACAACTATACCGAACATTTAGCTACTGGACACTGAACATCATCCTTGGCTCCCAGTTTTTGTGTACTGAACATGCTGAATATTTTTGTTTGAATAACTTCAACAAACAATTGCTACAACAGACAATTTCTGTGGATCTTCGGCTTGTTTGTTATATCGTCATTCCACTTAATTACTGCAGGGCTCGAATTTCGTGAAAAAAAAGCACTGGACAGCAGGTCTAGCAGCTGAACCTTTTTACTAGACCTAAACTTACTTCACTGGACCTGTGGCATTCATGTACATAGGAAAACCATATGCAATATTGTGTCCAAAATCATCAATTTAGGAACCATTTTATTTGTGCAAGGAAAACAAAATCAATAGACAGCCGGACTAGTGCAGTACACACTTTACTAGACCGGCACTGAAATCACTAGACTCGGTCCACGGTCTAGTGGATATTTCGAGCCCTGATTACTGTAAGCAAAAAGCAAGCTTCATACATTTGCACAGCTTGGACTCAGAAGACTTGGTTGATTCAACTCTCTTTTCTGTGTTTTTGTTCTTCCAGAATGCATTAGCTAAGATCAACCCATACCAGCCTCCCAAGATCTTTGTCTCGAGTCGAACAGATACTGGCGTGCATGCTCTGTGCAACACGGCCCACTTCGATGTAGTCCGTCCTCCAAACAAGAGACCAACTTTCGACCCCGAGGGCCTGCTTAAGGGTCTAAACGGTTGCATCGGCAAGAACGAACCAGTAAGGTATGAATGGTGTAATCAGACTACCCCAAGTGCCACACAAATTCACCACATGGTATTATTTTAATCCCTGATAGACTGGCATCTGGTTGGGCTCAATGCCAACTTCATGGAGTGCACAAGAAAATTGCTTAGCACATCACAAAATGTCTTGCCCAATATTAATAGCAAACCACCATTACAAATTCCATTTGACATCTATGGTCAGCGAAGAACAGCCAAAGAACAATCACAATAGCGCTCCGCACTTGCGCTAAAAATAGCACTGGACCTCAGACAAACATTGCAACCATGCACACGTGGGTGGGTGTGCGCGTGCATATCGCATGTACACTACGTGTGTGTGAGTCAATGTTTGTCTGACATCCGGGGATTTTGTGACGTCATTAGTGCAGAGCGCTATTAAGTAATACATACATAACACATAGAAATTTGGTTGTTTATCCTGTTTTTAATATGCAAATTAGGCTTGCCCTTCACCGATGTGGATGAGCACTGTATACTCAATGCTTGTGAGAGCACGTGAAAAAATCACATGCTGGCTCAGGTGGGATTCGAAACCACGACCTCCTGCTTACTAGTGCAGATGCCTTACCTGCTAGGCCACCGAGCTAGTTGGGGTCTGCAGGGTGAATCCTGTTTTTATTAAGAAAGAAATTTCATGCTTAGCAAATTTTTGTCCTAAGCAGGGTGGTGAAAAAGTGCTGCCGTAACTTTATGATAGCAAGTTGATGGCCTAACTTATCTCAAGTCCAAAGAACCTTCCATTATGACGATATTCGCACAGCATCAGACTTATTTTTTATGTTGCCTCAGTCCTACAAGGTCCACCAAACTTGTGAGTGGCTTTAGAAGGACTAAGGGTAGGGTCTGGGTTGAGGGCAACAATTAAAGGACTTGAATCATCTGCTTGCATTTCATTCTGGTGGTCCAGGGTTCGAACCCCTCATTATACACAAGTTATGGGCTGTCTGTGCACACACACACCATGTATTACAGGCATGCAACTTTTCCTCGGATCACCTGATTTCCTCTTTTTTCACTTCAATTTTATGCCATTGAAAATAGAAAAACACTGCACAAAATCTTGTAAAAATTGGAATTTCCTTGTTTTTTGTTGAATCTGAGTTGCATGCCTGTGTATTAAAGTTAACACTTTTTCCAGAACAGGGCGAAATAAGGGAGTCCTTTTCATATGGTGACTTTTAATTTTACTAAAAAGTTCATTTTTTTGTCTGGAACCAATCTGTTTCTTTCTTGCAGAATCATTGGAGTACGTCGGGTACCAGATAATTTCCACTCGCAGCACCGGGCAATTGGAAGGAGCTACTTGTACAGAATAGCTACGGGCTGCAGCCATTGGTCTCTACCAATCGCAGAGAAGGACAGGTGCTGGGCAGTTAAGAGCGAGTAAGTCAGTACCTATTAGGGGTTAGGGGTCAGGATTAGGGTTAGGGGTAAATACCCCCAAATTTCATAGTGCGTTAGGCACTTGCCTGTCACCAATGTGGTCTGGGTTCGATCCCGGCTTGGTTCATGTGTGAGTAGAGTTGTGCCTTGGTTCTCTCCATCCTACAAGGGTTTTTCTCTGGGTTCTCTGGTTTTCCTCCCTCCACAAAAATCAAACACTTTGACCTCAGGCTGTGCTCCGTGATCATATATGGGTTGATGTGTCCTGTCAGCCAAGGGCACCGCTATCAACTCGATCACATTGTAGCCGCATCCTTCGCAATTCAGCACCCCAGCTGCTAGTTAGGATGATTAGCCTCCAAAATTATTAAAATTAGAGACACTTGTGTCATGATGGTGCAGCCAAGTGCTCACACTACGAGAAGCCTTCTCAAGGTACAGGTGTCAACAGGGTAGTAGATTGATCTTTCACATTCATAACCTCAATCCTGACCCAGGTGTCTCAGCCATAGAACCTTCCTGAATCTTTCAAAATCTGACACAATGCAGTGTCCCTTGTGCTTCATCTTTGAAAATGAAGGGATAAAGGTCAAAGATGAGTCAACAGCGCACGCGCACGCACGTGCAACACAATGCACGTATGCTCACAATTGCGCAAGCATGGTTTGCGCTTGCGCTGTTGACTCAAGACCGACTCTCCAAAAGTCTCCCATTGGTGACTGTTTGAGCTCCTCAAAGCTCACTAAAAGGTTCAAAATTTACATTCCAACGTTAATTTGTTTACAAATCCATGCCCACACTAGTCTGGAGGGCAAAATGAGTCTGAATTTCAAAGTTATGCACATTTATCTCCCGACCGAAATTATTAATATTCATGATTAATTGCAGTACCTGCCGCGATATTGGATTTGATTCACCTCGCTGACCCCTCAGTGGCCTGGCGGTATAGCATCTGCACTAGTAAGCAGGAGGTCGTGGGTTCGAATCCCACCTGAGCCAGCGCATGATTTTTTTCATGTGCACTCAACAAGCACTGAGTATGCAGTGCTCATCCACGTCGGTGAAGGGCAAGCCTAATTTGCATATTATCTATCTCCCTAACAAAAGCATTAATATTCATGATTATGCATTTTTCTTATCCAAAAATCAATATTCCTTTCATTGATATCTTTCCCAGACTGAATGTCGAAGCCATGAGGGACGCTACCCAGATCTTCCTGGGCACCCACGACTTCTCAGCATTCCGAAGCAGCTCTAAAGAAAGCAATTACAAATCGCCCATCAAAACCATTGACAGTATTGAAATAGCGCCCTCGCAGCCCTGCTTCCTCAGCCATCACTGGCCTCATCACCACTCAGCCAGTGACATCCAAATTTTGGAGGTGGTGTTTCAGAGTCGATCATTCCTGTATAGACAGGTAAGAGTTTTTTCTTGGAATAGGAGTGACGGACAGGTGTCTAGGTGTAAAACTTTATTAATCTCGGGAGGGATCCTAATGGGAGACTTTTGGAGCAGACTGTCAATAGAGGGCAGAAAACTACCATTTTCCTGAAAACTTTTGTACCGGTAAATGCTTTAAGTACGGTGATGTCTAAAAACTCTCAATTGTGGCTGAGGAGATGGTGTTTCAACATCAGACATGTCTACATTAATAGGCACAGATTGACCAATGATGCTTACGATTACATATTGCTTCACTTCACTTTGGAGTAAAATGCATGGTTTCCTGTGAGGGTAGAGATGGCTTTGTGCTTGATAAGCCTGTTGGGTGCTGTGGCTTAGTGGTCTGACGTATCATACTCAAGGTCTTGTGGTCAGTCTTCAGATTGTTGGTTCGAATCCAGCCATGGGTTAATGGTGCTTGCATCCTTGGGCAAAACGCTTTGTCACATATTGCTCCTCTTCACCCAGGAGTTAATGGGTACCTCGAGGGTAGAGATGGCTTTGTGTGCTTGACAATAACCCTTGTGTGCTTTGCTGTAGCTGTTGCTGTATACATGTACTCCCCAGGGAGTTGAGATTGTTTCAAGAATGTAACGGGTTAATTTAGCCCGATGACCAGGGATAATAGTAATACGCAGTGTGAGCACTTTATAAGTATCCACAACTAGCATTCTTTCAGTGATCACCCATGTACTATATCCTTGGGATATACTGTAGTGGTATGTTAGTGAATTCATGGCTTCTGACTGACAAACGAACAAAGTTTATTGACTAACAGGGACACCACCAACATAGGGCTGGATAGCTCAGTTTAAGAGTGCCAGTACAGTATTCTGGAGGTCGCTGGTTCATACCCGGCTCCAGTCAATTTTTCTTTTTTTTTAATCTCATCCGGACCTCTTTTGTTACGGACAGATACGGAGAATGGTCTCTTCCCTGGTCTCGGTGGGCTTGGGCCGACGTTCCAAGGAGGACCTGCAAGAGATTTTAGATTCTCTGGACAACGCTCACCGTAAGACGAGTTCCGTTGCGCCCCCCGAGGGCCTGTATCTCAGGAAGGTGTTGTACAATAAGCAGGGTGAGTAGTGAGTATGCACAGCTAACTTGAGGTAATACTTAACACAAAATCACATAGGGGGTTTACGAAATGGAGGCTCAGGCTCCAGCTCTGACATCCATGCTGAAAATATTGGTTGTGGTTTTTCATTGAAGCTGAAACCCTGTTTCCCCTTATCAAACTAGAGAATCTACTTCCGAACTGCAGCCAAATGCCTCAATTTTGATACTTGTTTTTTCACAATGGATTCACAAAATGGAGCCTGAGCCTCCATTTCGTAAATGCCCTTAGATTCCTACAGAATTTGAATTGTTTCTTTAAACCGTCATACAGTCAAATTTGTCTTTAAAGGTATTATACTTTGGTAGCATACCAAAACAAATCTCCACGGATTAACTTATAACTTACAGGGTATAAAGATGGTGATGATAGAAACATACCATTAAAATGTTTCTGCCTGAAATGCTTTATTTATACAGAAAAAAGTAAAACCAATGACCAAAAACAATTTTGATCTTCGGAAGATCAAACATAACGGTGACAAGATTTTTTAAATACTGTGGGCGTTTTTCAGTTTTCTCAAACGTGGGCACCATATGGGACTGGGAATTTTACAGATGACTGTTACTGTATCTTTCTTGATATTTTTGCCCATAAATCTGCATTTCTTTGACAAAACCCAAAGTATGAAATTATTACCTTTAATAAACCAAGAATATGCTCACATGTGTACATCGTAAACGTAACTATCATACAGAGTCAAAGTTGTTGTACCATATGGATATTATATTATGCCTTTCAAGATTTACAATGGGAAGAGGAGGATCGGCCTTCGGAGAATGGAGATCCTAAGTCATGACAGTCATTCATCAGATGCAGCCTTTGACTGGCCACAACTTGACCGATGACAAGATGGACGAATCGGAGACGAGACCGTGGTGAGTCGATGTCTCGGCCTTCTTTGGAACCTATCACCTAAATGCAGTGGGTTCGTTCCACCACGTTACAGGCAAGACTTCTCTCTAGTCTGTCTAGGTCAGTTGACACACACTGTGGTGCTGTGACATGGATGAAATCAGGCTAACCTTCCCTATCAGCTTTAAGATGGGATGCAGCTCAACTACCGTACTCAGTCCTAGAGTCCTATTTGTATCTTGAAACCAAGATGTAGATGCAAGACTTTGGCCTGGAATTTTTTGAGCCAGGGCCATGTTACCTTACATGTACCATTATAAAGGGCACTTCTGGCGAATATTAACACTTGACGGATCTCTGCAGTGCTCATACATGAAAGTTGAGATTTGACACCCGTGTACGTCCCCCTGTATTAACCCAAGCGAGTCTGATAAACTTTATCATGAATGCAGTCACATCAGTGCATATTTCATGGTTCATCTTCAAATTGCACTAAAGTTATCAATCATGTCTGTAGCACGACGTTAAAAGTCCATATGAAGCATTCTAGATAATTTAAATTAGTCTGGTTCCCAGACCCAAAAAGCTCCCGACTATCGTCTGTCAAATATATGGTCCGGTATCGGCTACATGTACTGCAGGAGCACGTGACCAAAAAAGTTGATTTCTGACTTTTTAGGAAAAATCCTTAACATTACGAACTCGTTTTCGTCCAACTTCGGATAGTAACGTTGCAAAAAAGAACATAACTATCCGACAGGTCACGCGAGGTCATGTACGTAAGGGAAAGACAGGTCATGTAAATATGTTTAATTCCGTGCTACAGTTAGAGCACTCTTCCTATTATGCACTTTTGAGGAGTTTGTTGTATGTTTTTTCCCCACTCTTTGAACTGTTATTCTGCCCAGATAAAATTGCATGTGCTCATAAAAGTGCAAAAATAAATGCTAAAATGGAATCTCGCTAAACTCTAGGACTAGCTTCCGCGCCTGTGCAGACATGACAGCAGTGTCATGTTCTATTTTTAACCGTAGCCGATACCTGACCTAAGATTTTTAATAAGAGACGTCAGGGAATCTTTGGGCAGGGAACCAGACTAAATTTATTATGAGGTGACACAGAGAAGAGCTAATTTTGCTCTCAAACCTAGCAGTTTATCCCATCAAATTCTGACGCACAAACCAACCATTTTTTAAAGGATTATATGAGGGTAGTTTTTATATTATACTGCATGTATGTACATGGATGACTGCATATAATTGTTAGATGTAGAAATAAGGTTTTAATAAAAGAATATATTTTGCTGAAAGCACGATGTAAGTATACTACAGATTGCTTTATACAAGCTTATGTCAAAACCAAATGTTCACAATGATCTTTTAAAGGTACAGTACAAGATTGGAACATACCCAAACAGAAAGATTCACAGATTTACATATAACTTACAGGGTATGAAGATGGTGCTGGTAGAAACATACCGTTAAAATATTTCCGCATGAAATGGTGTATTTATCCAGAAATTAGTAAAACAAAGACCGAAAACAGTTTTGATCTCTGTGTAAGATCAAAACCATTCTTTATGTTTTATAAGAAAAAATTGAGTCAGGTTTTCGCTATTTTTTCTCGGGACTCAGACGTCCGATTGAGCTCAAATTTTCACAGGTTTATCATTTCAATGCTGGATCAGACAAAGTGTTAGTGCTGCTCTGTGACCATTTCCAATCATGTATAATACCTTTAAAAAAGAATTATTTATTTTATTTTTAACAATTTTATTAGTAAACTTGAGTTCAAACATTCAAATTGTTTTCATAATGAAAGCAAAACACTGACAAACTGTTATAGACACAAATATACACTGGACGTCTTGGTAATATCAAATGCTATGATGACCATAAAAGAATTGAGTTTCAATTTACACCCATCGTTGGCCTGGAGTGGAATTTCTAAGACGCAGACCCCAACCCAACACCCCCCCCCCTGCTCTGGGATAGTGACCCCGCCCCCTACAGACAATTTCAACAGATGATTGTACATTCTTATGGATGTGCTCCTTATGGTGGTGAAAAGTGGGCCTGTCCCATCAAGATCCAAATTACAAGCCTGTGTAATAATTCTTAATTCATCAACCAATGTCCAGTCAAATGGACAATTCATTCTAGTACAACGAAACAATATTTTACACTCTTTTTTACAATCTTTACAAGTTTTCATTGTGTGAATTGCCCACTCGACCATTTGAATAAGTGAAGTCATTTTAATGAATTGTTTTTTATGCATGTACACTCCAGCTTCACTATTTTTTTAAATTATTATTTCAAATTAATTTGTCTTGGATGAAAAATTCCTCCAGTTTTTTCCCCTTTTTGCAAAAAAAGGTCTTTTTGTTATTAACCACATCCCTACATTTTGACTAGGATACAGACATGTACAGAACATTTTTTGTAAGACCATGCTCATCTGTACATTTAGTCATTTATGAGGTTGAATTTTGTAATGACTGCCCTGTTTCATTCACATAAAGGCATTGCATACGTTTGGTAATGACTCTGAAAATTTATGGCAATAAAAACTTACTTGGTGAGAAGTACAGCTGCTTTGGATAGTATAATGCATATTGAGAAACGTTCAATTCGAAGTACCGCGGTTATGGAAAAATATGTCACTTTTTATCTCCAAAAATTATGAATCTGAGAAGCGTTATGGCCGTAACGCTTCTCAGCTATTGACTAACTGTTCTCTGGCGTGAAATAACCGCTCTAGTTTGTCGCCAAAATCTCAAAAACGCTACCACCTTTTGAATTGAAACTTTCACAGGTTAGTTTTATGGTATATATATTCAATTATATTGGTTTGAAACAAACAGTAGGCTCAAATTACCAAACGTATGCAATCCCTTTAAAGGAGAAAGAAATGTCTTTCTTGAATTGTCAGTCTAGGATCCTTCAGTTGAGCTTTCACTGTTGGATTCTGAGTTCCCGGTGGATCCGGATCTGTTCCTCTGAGCCGTAGACATAGCAGAAGCCCTACCAGTATCACCTTGCATTGTAGGTAGCGCAATCGTGCATGTGCTGAGACGCATCAATGGCTCTGGCAGCTGCCCGATCCTTGACCACTCATTGCTGAGGGTGTCGTAGCACTGGATGTCAGCGTGTTTCAAGGCGAGGCGGCCGTTGTAACCTCCGATGACGTAAATACGGTGTCCTAGTGAGGCCACCCCGGCTAGGCAAACAGGACGTGGCATAGGCTTGACGCTGACCCACTGGTCGGTTTCAATGTCGTAACACTCAACGATATCACAGTCTATCCGCTTGCCTCGATCGTTCCTTGTGTTGCCGCCGAGCACGTAGAGCTTGTCGCCGATAGTACTCATCATGTGAAGGGCACGTTTGGTACCCATTGGACAGCGATAACTCCAGATGTCCGCAGCAGGATCGTAGCACTGCAAGGTGTTGGTGAAATGCTTCCCGATCACAACGCCACCTGTCATGTACAGCTTTTCATCGTGGACGGCACTAGCATGGCCGAATGTTGGAATGACAAGCGGAGCAGCGAAGGTCCATTCATTCATTCGGGGGTTGAAGCACTCGACGCTGGCCAAAGAGCCCTGTGCGTTCTTGCCGCCCACTGCGTAAATGCGGTGTCCCACCGTGCTGAGAGTGAACAAGGCGCGACGTTTCAGCATAGGATGCATCTGTCTCCACGACTCGGTCTGCAGATCAAAACAGTGGACAGTACCGATGCTGTCCGAGGCGTGAGAGTCCGATGAATACTGCCCTCCGGCGACAAAGATCTGATCATCAATTGTTGCGACTGCAAGATCTAAACGACGTATTGGCATCGTGTTGAAAGGCTCGCAGCAGCCTGACAGCGGATGAAGCCTGAAAATATTCTCGGACGGCAATCCTTCTTTGTCTTCGCCACCAAATGCCAGAATTACCGGCTGAGTCCGCTGAGCTCTTCTGGTCACCCAGCAGTCCACTCCGCTGTTCGGCACAACCTCTTCGTCGGTTTTACTACCCCTGAGGTCAGGTGTATTTTCTGTGATCTCGGCGATGTTTTCATTTGCGTTGGCATGACCTGTCACGTCCCCTAGTACGATACGCATCGGGGTTTTGAGTATGTGACCCTTGACCTCTTCGGTATGCTGCCTTCTGTCAGGGTCGTAGTCCAGCCACTTCTGTGCGGCACTGTGGAGAGCAAGCCTACATTTCAATTTCAGGTTCTGACTGTTGATCAACGCGAGTAGATCTTCCAGTTCCAGTCCCAGGAAAGCGTCGCTGGTCATCAGACGACTGAAGTTCAGCATGATGTACCCTTCCACAGCCGATCTCAGCCCCTCCAGCTTATTCTCCTTTGCGATGAGGTACATCTGGATGCAGTTCTCCAAGCCCAGGTTTTTCCGAAGAAACTCCACGCACGATGTCGCTGCGCCGGAAATCTGCAGCTCCCGTGCTCTATGTAGGGCTGCCCTCACCGCATCAATTCCCATCCCCTCCCTGCAAATGGACCCGGTGTACATATACCGAACAAGCATCTCCAGTATGTCCAACTCCATATTTTCCAAGACAATCTCTGCAGATTCCTCTCTTCTTATATTCATAGCAGTTCCTTCCGAGTGTGAGTTCACGTCGTTAAATAAATCTGAGAAGTACCCGCTGGAGGCTGCTAACAAGGCCTTGTGAACTCCGAATCGCCGGTTTCCTGCGACCAGCGTAACATCGCAGAATAACCCTTGGTGGCGCTGGCACTCCAGACCTCGTAGGACCCTTTTGCTTTGATCATCGGTCCCTAGTAGTTCTGGCTTTGTTGGCATCTTGTTCCTCTCTCCCTTTTTCACAGCAGGCTTTGGAAGGACGGTAGGGGGTCCTCTGGCTTTATGGGAGGACTCTGTGCGAGGGGATAGATTATTCATGAGTTCCTAATTGAAAAAGAAAAGGAAAGAACGAAAAATATTAAATTAAGTCTGATTATTTTCAACTACTTGATCTTTAATATTTCAATTTGAAATTTACTAAGCCATGTTTGCATTGTAGGCTTGTTGTGGCCTTCAGTTCAGTCACTCACCAATTTTAGATATATTTCTTATTAGTGAAATTTGCCCGGATTCTTTTTGTTGTTCATTTTTTCATTAATTTTTATCTAGTACAGGCAGCCTTTTTTTGTGGACATTCAGAATTTTGATTTCGTAGTTGTACTACTGCCACAATATACTTTCCACACGTTTTATATTAAAACATATACCTCTAGATCGACAGTCGACCCCCAAATTTAAAAAAGGAGAGTTCAGCGCCCCAGTTACTGGGTCTAAAGAAAACGAGGGTTTGTAAAATTTCGATATCCATAATCCTGATGACCCGAGTCCGAAATTTTACTCATAAATAACTTAGCCAACAAAAATGGCTAGCTGACCCTAAAAAGTGACATAATTATGGTCTGTGCTGTTATTAATTCGGACTCACCATGACATTAAGTCCACTTCTATCTTTATCTTCAGAAAATGATCATGAAATGTCAACATAAAGCAGTCGATCGTTAGAGTTTGTCGTCTGCAACCGATCTGATCTTTTTTCAGCCCAGCTGTTGCTATGCACCTGTAAACTGTTTAAATCCCCCACCGAGAAAGCTCCCCGATCGATAACTGGAACGTGATTGGTCACACCCCACTCAGTGGCTCGTTCCTGATTGGCCAGATTGAGTGGGTTGGTTTTTCAACTATAGATGGCGCCCTTTTGTCGAACTAGTAAAAATAGAGCTAGGGCCCTTTTCCAAACCTCGGCTCCGGCTCAGGCTCCGGCTTCGGCGCTGTCATCCATATGCTGAAAATGTAGGTTGTGGCTTTTCTATGAAGCTGAATCTCTGTTTTCTTGTTCAAAATAGAGTATCTACTTCCAAACCGTAACCAAAAGCCTCTATTTTGATATCTGTTATTCAAAAATGGAGTCACGAAATGGAGCCGAAGCCGGAGCCTGAGCCGGAGCCGAGGTTTGGAAAAGGCCCATGAAGTGAAAACATACCCTTTACTTTGTGTAGTAATAATTATCACCGGAACCCGTTTGAAGATGAGGACACAAGCATAGGGGTAGGAATAAAAAGCCGTACCCTTTTGGAGCTACAGGAGAGGAATAATCTTGTAAAATCTAAAGTGAAAGTTAACAGCTCTGCGTGATTATAATGGACAACTAAAAGGCCAACAACATCTTTCATAAAAGTCATAAACAATTCAGCAGATTTCGCCCACACACGCCTACTACATCAGCGCTAAATAAAAAGAGATGTCTACGTATAGACATAATACATGGAACAAAACAAGAACAGCCAGACACCATTGCACGACGACAAACACCCACATAGTTTAAAGCCGTTGCTCGCACACTGTGAGTAAATTTAGACTCGCTGATTAATGGACAGAAAATCGTTTTGCCGACGAGTATCGATTACCTCTATCATCAAAGCCGAATAACGGAACGAAACGCACAGACCGAATTTTGACACCGATTAGCTGGGTAATAAAACCCTTATCATAATAGCATACCCGCTGATACAGGTGGCTACTTTTGATGTTGGGTGACTCACCGTCTGCCGAAAGTCAACAAAGAATCACAACTTTTATCAAAGCTGGTGACAAAATAATAACACGGTTCCATCGATCAATCCATTAACTTACGCCACACGCGACCTCCAAGTTGGGTTACTATTTTTTACCCAAAGCAAAACAGATTCCTGCGGTCGAGAGAAAAAAAGGAAATCTCGAAGAAGTAGAGTAAAGTTGTCGTATTCAAATTGTCAGTGGGATTTTGACGAAGTATCGACCGCCTAATCCGAACGGAAGTGTCACAAAATATCACGAGCATACAATTTACAAACATCAAAACGATGACTGGTATCTTTTTAACAAAAATATTTTTACGACAGCTTATAAACTTCAATTGGAGGTTTTGCGGTCAACCAAAGTTTCCTTTTTGATTTCGAATTATTATTGTCGTCCAGTAAAAGTAATAAATAACACATTGGAGGGCCTGACGTTTCGATCCTAGTTGCAGGATCTTTCTCAAAGGTTATTGGCAATGAGGACAAGAACATGCAAGTAAAGATACACATAAATGGATGAGAGGATCAGAACAAAGGGGGCAGTGACCGGGGACACGGGGAAACTTGTATTACTTGTATGAATTAAATAAATCTGGCAAAAATTCGGTGGCATGCCCTTCAACACACAGAGATAAGAATTTTATCCCATATTACCTTCCTTAAAATTCACTACGCTCCCATAAAATAGTCCTCCCATACAAAGGTAAATTTTTCAGCTTTTTGATCGATTCAAAATTCTTCCATCCACTCTTTTTCAGAAGGTTCACCTTTTATCAATAAGTCATCGCTATTTGTGGGAAAATGATGTGGTATTTTGAAAAATAAAAAAACTCATTATTTCAAACAAAAGATTGAACCTGTTGACCCCCCAAGAAACCGCAGGGTCAGGTATCGAAACAAGAAAGTCTAGCCGAGACCCCGTAAGGGCCAGATAAAGGTACTCTCATCTTGCGCTGAGTCATGCTGCAAGAATGAGCACGGAAGTGTTGAATCAGCACACTGCCAAGACCTGCAAGGTTGTTGAAAGACGTAAATAATATGAAGTTTATAATAATGGAATTATAAACAGTGATTTCCATTGAAACTGTCTATCATTATCTGTATATATCCGCGTGTACAATTTGAAATGTTGTGTTTAAAACTTTCAAGGCCCCCCCCCCCAAAAAAAATGAGAGTTCGCCAGCGTGGTTTATGATGGTTACCATGGCAATACTTTGAGATAGAACCACTGTATAGGCAATTCACCATAGACATAAGTATGTACTATAGATCTACATAGTAACCGTGATTTTGTTAGGCTCTATATGGGTTTGCAAAATGAGGCTTGAGGCTAGGCTTGGGATTCATTTTGCTACCGCCATTTTGTGTCCTGAATTAAATGCAGGGCTTGAGATACATGGCGAAGTTGTAGCCTTTCTTCGGCTTCGCCATGTGGCCCAATCCCTTCATTTCGTTTTGTGGGCTTCAAATGGCGGTATTGAAATATGTACCAAGCTTAGCCTCAAGCCAGGATTCGTAAAGACCCTGTGGTAATGGTCATTAACCACAAAGAAAGCGTGGGCATTTTTTGTAAGGGTAGAGAATAAAAAATTATATCTACAGGGTTGGCTTTCAACAATATTGCTACAGTTTCCAATTACATATCCCGTGATTGATAACATTCAACTTTAGATCTTGATGTTAGATTTCAAGTTTAAGGACTTAAAAGAAAGAGTGAATAGGTCTTAATGTCAAGGAATTAGTATAATAAGGAATTGGACATTTAACAAATTTATATTTTATATTTTATATAAATTTAGGAGGGCCTGACGCGTTTCGATCCTACGGCAGGATCTTTCTCAAAGGCATTTGAGAAAGATCCTGCTAGGATCGAAACGCGTCAGGCCCTCCTAACTCTAAGCATTTTATATTTCACGTCATTTTGGCTGATGAATAGTTTGCAGCAGTTTATTACTTAAATTGATATTTCGTTTTACTAAACTGCATTAACAAAATTGCTTCGCTCAAACCACTTCCTACTGATCTTGAAGCGTTGGGTCGTTGCATGCGGAGAGGCAGTCCGAACACCGGATCTGCAATAAAAACTCTTGGGGAATTTCTCAGCATGCTTGGACTCGGGCAAACTAAAATCATGAATTTCCTCAGCCCTGATGGCATCCTTCCTCTTGTACATGTACATCGGAAGGACATGATCACTTACAAGCGTCCCCTTTGTTCTAATAATTTTGGTCTGCTTCCAAAATTTGTTCCAAGCTTTTCCGATGCTTCTTCGCACTTCAAGTTTTGGAATATTATTAAATTTTATAATAAATAATTATAATCTGACCAATCCCCCCTCCCATTGTCCTGATTCCCTCATCCATACATTTGTGTTTCCATTCACTTGCTCCTTGCTTTCCATGTTCTTGTCCTTCGTCATTTAGCCTTTGAGAAAAATCCTAGTAGGATCGACACGCGTCAGGCCCTCCTAACTCATAAGCCTTTTGATATATTTCAGGTCATTTTGGCTGATGAGCAGTTTGCAGCAGTTTATTACTTGTATTTTATAAAAAATTAAGAAAGATTTCGTGGTATACAATAATTGTATGTATGTTGATTGCGTTTGACTGAAGTTATGTCTTCGTTGTATCAATAATCAATATAAGTATGATTATGAAGTAATAAACTGCAGTGTACTGCTGCTCAGCAACCAAAATATTGACCTGAAAATGCTTGGAATAGGAGGGCCTGACGTTTTGATCTTATAGGATCTTTCTCAACGTCTTTAAGAAAGATCATGCAGGGTCGAAACGTCTGGCCCTCCTAACTCCAAGCATTTTTATAATTTTTTGAAACACAAAACTGATGAGAGGATAACTTACTACGGAGCACAAAAAGACACACGGTTTGGACGGAAACCGGAAGCAGAATAGAGTGACGGAAAAAATCGTGCATCGACATTTTGCAATTAGATTTTTCTGTGTAGCTGTAATTTGACTTCAAAATGATGAGAAGTAATTGGGTTTTGTTATTTTGGTATCATGAAAGAAATTAGCCTTGCAGAAGGACTCTGCCCAGGTTGATTTTATATATATAGAAAGAAGCATTTTGTGAATTAAAGGTAGTATCATACTTTGGCAAGAAACCAAAACAGAACTTGTTCACAGGTTTATGTTGAACTTACAAGGTATGAAGATGGTGATGGTAGAAAAATACCGTAAATGTTTCCGCCTGAAATGGTGTATTATCCTTTAATTAGTAAAACAACGGCCGAAAATCCTTTTAATCTTTTAAAAGATCAAAAATAAGAGAGAAAAGACTTAAGAAATACTGAAGCTGTTTTTCACTTTTTTCTAAAAAAATAAAATAAATGGGCACCGTATGGGACTGAAATTTTCACAGATGACTGTTACTGTATCTGTCTTGATACTTTTGCCCATGAATCTGTATTTCTTTGATAAAAACCAAAGTATGATAATTATTACCTTTAATAGTCCAGGTTGTTTTGTAGACAGAAAGGAACATTTTGTGGAACTTGTGATTATACATTGTGTACATATACGTGGTTGTTTCATGTACTCAGAAAATGAATGTACTCATGTTCACACCATGCATGAAATGGTTTTCATTGAGCGTGTTGGTACAGTTGAATGAGGTTCAAAGTGTGCATGAACGTGTTAAAAATAGACATTTGTATCAGACAGGATGGTACATACACGCATTCTAGCACTATAAAGACATCCAAGCACTTCCAGTGTCTACATGTAATTTATCAGCTGATCATTGTCTGGGTGATGTAGTGTTTGGACATTTTTTCGAGGCTGGTAGTACAATGACTTGTGCATTGACCTCTTGTCAGTCTGGCATCGTGAATGAAGCTAATGGTCTGGTATCTTTGAGCAGACAGATCCTAGTCTGTAAATCATTTTGACAATTGTAAATTTGTGATTTTTTTTTGTTAGGGAGTCGCCTTTGTACGAAGGACGAATTCAAGATTCTGGGGAATGTGATGGACTTTAATAGCGGGGAGAATGAAGGAAATTGGGCTCCAATTTCTCAATAAAATGCGGTTCGAGGCCGGCTGGTTTATATTGTGCAGAAATGTAGGCTTATAATGCAGTAGGCTCAGTTTTCATACCACTGATCATGTAGGCTCTATTATGTCAGTTAAAAAGGAAAATTCATGAACAATGGAGCTGCTTATTAATTGCCTTGTGATTATAAGAACATTGCAGGAAGAGAAGTCCTAATACTCGAATACGGTATCTGGTGGTTGCAGGTTCGAACTCCCGTCAACTTGTCTTAGTTCACCTTTCAAAGACTTGAATTCGTTCAGTTTCCCTTGTGGTTATATGAAATAAGGATTGGTTGGCCAAAGTTCAAACCATGTCATTGTACCACCTATACTATTTTGCTAGAACATGGAGTACTGTATAGGCCTAATGGGCGAGGTGTCATAATTTTACTGAGAAAGATAAAAAGAGTGCATGCGTATGGCCCATTTGTGAAAATATTAAGAATCTTGAAAGTCCAAACAATTTCGTAGCTCAACAGGGGCCAATTTCATAAAACTGTTAAGCACATAAATTTGCTTAGCACAGAAATGTCTCGCCCAATAAAACAAACCACCATCGAAAATTCCATTTTATATTCATGGTCAGCGAACAACAGCCAAAGAACAATCACAAGTGATACACAACACGTGGAAATTTGGTTGTTAACCCTGTTTTTATTAAGACAGAAATGTCATGCTTAGCACATTTTTGTGCTTAACAGTTTTATGAAATTGGCCCCAGCTAGCAGCTAGTTCCATGGAACAACGGAGCCTCACTGGAGGTAATCAAATATATGAATGCCATGTATAGCCTCCAAAAGTCAGACGCCTTAGGATGTACAAAGAGTCCATTGTCCGGGGAATTCTTTTGGTCATCCAGGCATTTTTCAAATAATTAAACGTCACGGTCATTCTGTCCTGGAATGGACTGACCGTAAGGGTTTGATGAAGTTGGGCCACGTTGCCTGGACATGGTTCTCTGGCCAAAGTGCTGATTTGTTTATTTTGTCGGTCACAAGTGCAGACCGGGGTGACAAGCTTGCGTCCCGCTCGCTTCCGCATTTGATAAAAAAAAACTCGACATGGCAATAATAATAATATTGTCTGGGTATAAGTCTCCTCAAAAAAGTTATGCAACGCAAGTTTGAGGGACGATATATTTTTTGTTACTGATCTATGAACAGTGAAACCGGTATCATTGGAAGGCTTCATTAGTCCTCTTTATAATGATGTGCCATTTGTTGTGATTATGTAATCATGGAATGTACATTTTTCCTGAATAAAGGGCAGAGTCACAAGCGAAATGTTGCAAAATGCAAATGAGAATACACCATGTTTGGACCGTGCTTTCACGCATCAGCGCATCAACACCATTCATCAAACCATGGAGCTATCAAACTCAGTCCATCCTCGAAACGATTGGGAATTCACATTAGTGAAAACAACGAATTTGGCAACATTTCATTTTTGACATTTTCTGCATATTTATCAGGACTGTACATTCCACGATTACATTAACATAACAGATGACACATCATTCTAAAGAGGAATAATCACGCTTTCTAATGATACCAGTTTCACCGTTCATAGATCAGTAACAGAAAAGATATCATCCCTCAAACTTGATTTGCGGGAACTTTTTTGTGAGGGGTTTAGAATTGCCAAATTATCAGGACTAGGAGTAAGTAATCTGTATGTTTTCAATTAGGGTTGGGGCAGGAACATGGTTGGGAATCCGTTATCACTATCAGAGAACTGGAGACTTCCTTATCGAAAAGGATTTAATGGCATCGATAATATAATTGCTTTTCCGCTCAACATGCGTGTAAAGTGTTTTGAAGTTTTTCTCTAGCTCTGCGGTCATGCTTCACCCCACCGTAAACCATTGAGTTCCAAGTCCAATGAAAACAGAGTAAAAACTCTCCAAATTACATTATCATAATTTTATTTCATCACCCAAGTTCTAATTCTACCTCCATGATGTTTTCACCGACATTAAACCCTACATACATTGATATTATCATTCCTCAACTTAGAATGAATTAATGAATGAAAACAAATGTTTGTAGGTCTAAGAATAATACCGATAATCTTATAACAAACAATCAGTCTTAAGCGCCCTGTTGGCTCCATTTTAATGTAGGGGTGGTGTTTTACAAACAATAAGGTAACGTTGCGATTTTCTTTGGGATAAAAGGGTAAACGTTGGTAAAATGCTCCTGATTGGAAACACGTGTCTTTAGAGTACATGAGGGGTTTATCCCAACTTGTGGCAGAATAATGTAAAACACATTGGTGTTGCCCTCAGCATGCTAGCCGTAACTATTACCCCCTCCATGTTATTAAAATGGAACAGTCCATAATCAGTGCTTCGCGCGTACAAAACTTCATACACGTGTGTTGTACGTGTATTTAATTTACACACGGTTTGTAACTACCATTCAGGCTGGGCAGTTGACTGTTGATGGCCCGTAAAATTCTCGATTTTGGGAGCTACAAACTGTGCCTGATCGTCACCGATCGGTAAATCAAGCATCCCGGTGTACACAGCAGCTCTACAGGAACCGATCTGACGTTCTGACTCGGAATCTGAGACTTCTCTTGAGTTTATTTAATCCGTCAGAAGTTCTGGATCAAACTGAGGGTGATGATCGATGCCCACATTGTAATGCAACCACTGCAGTTATTTACGTGCGCACATGTGTAGCAATCCTGTCGTTGAACTTGAAATGCATTTCTTCTGAGTGCTCGATTGTCGAAACAATCGCTGATCTTTTCACTTGATCGACGGAGAAACACAGGAGACTGTTGAATAAAACCCCGTTGGAGTTTTTCATTCACGGTAGAGGCGAGAAGGACACCATTTTGGGCTGATTTCCGGGGCCTGAAGTCAAGATGTTTTTGACCGGAAAGGCGAAACCACCCACCGTGTTTCGGCTGGGCTCCCTCGCCGTGTTCCTGGCCGTTTGCCTGGCGTGGCTGGCGTGCGGCACCGCTGCTGACTTTGACGCGGAGTTGGTGAGTGATCGCTGCCATTTGAGACCATTTCACAAGGGGGGAAAATACTGTTATAATTACTTTGCTAAGAATAGTGCTGTGGGTACAAACTTGACCCCCGAAGTGTTAGATAAATATCTGGTTTGATCAGATTGCATGAATGCGTTTGTGTAGGGATGGATTATATTTTTTGTGGGGTCAAACTTGCACGCTGTGTATACATGTGTGTACGCCATTTGACCGTAACCAAACCTTGCTATATGTATTGACACAATGGTGGGTTTGTTTATTTTTCACGGTTTGAAGTTTTGTATATTGCCGCTGCTCTATAGTATTAACTCTTAACCATCTCCAAGTGATCGTGAACAAAATTGAATAATAATTTTCATAGGGGGAATAAAGGTTTGTGGCGAACAAGTTGTCATCTGTTTTGTATTAATTAGTTAGGCCGAGAAATTGTGGTCTTACTGCCTTTTCACACAGTATTACCTTTTCGATCCGTGTTGAACTTGAAGCCAACCCGGTTCAGCCCGGCAAGTTTTTGAACCACATCAAAGAAACTCAACTTTCACACTACGTTTTTGGTGAGCCGGCTCTTCATATGACACGCATTACGGTGAAAAATGGCGGTTTGGAACAGGGTTGAGATTTTCAACCCTGGTCCTTACCAGGGTTGATTTCGACCAGGTTCGGCCCTCCTACTACATACCCTGTTTTTGGCTCGGGGTTGAAACTTAAAAGTGTGAGAACTGAAAAGTGTTGAAAAATATCTTGGGATTTGATCCGGTTCCAACCCTGAGATTTTGGATAGTGTGAAACTAAGTGACACATTTTGGCTTGGACTGATCATGGAGGTATTAATTAGAAATAGAATTCTAACTCCAGTCCATGGACTGATTAACAACAGTGGTCTAAGCACATGAAACTTTGTCTTGAAAGGCAGCCAAAACATGAAATTTCAGGCAGAGTTGCTGGTTGTGAAACCACTGTGAATTTCTGTTGAGTTGTTCATGTACTTCCTACATGGGGTTAGGTAAACACCTGTTAATAGTACTTTAGTCTTTATCTTACCCCATAAACAGGGCACTGCTGCCACACACTACCACCAAATCCTAGGCCCTACCACTCCCAGTCCACCGAGCAGGGTACACAACCCACACAATTTCATTTTGTAACATTTTGTTCAAAATATTCCTGTACCTTGGTACTTGGTCGCTTAAAACCCACTCATATTATCCCTGAGGCTAATCTGGGTAAATATCACAAAGGTGACGGTTTGATCGATAGAATAATTTCTGAATGTTTTGTATCCTTTGACATGTTTGATTGTACATGTACACCCTTGAATAAGACAGACAGTAGGGCCTATGTGCTTGAATTCTAATTGTATTAATATGCCATGCAATGCTTCGGTAGCCTATTCACCTATAAATATTATGACACGGGAGAGATCTGTTGGCCTTTATAGAATCTAAAAATGGCAACAGTGGTTTCAAATTGTTTTGTTCAGAACATGTAATTTTCTTTGTGGTACTACATACATACAAATATTGCAGCAGCAAATTGTCTTCATTCACAGGGCTAGACATTCCTTGCAGATTATGAAAGTCGTAAAGACAGGCATTCTTTTAAGCTGCAAACATTCTTGCTTAATTGGTTAATTTTGTTGTATGCAAGTGTGAATAGAAAGAAAGATAAGATGCATGAAAGTTAGCAAAGCTACTCTGCCCCTCTGCCAACTTTTTACGAAATGGAGACTCGGGCTCCATCTCAGGCTCCGGCTCCATTTTCATGAATCTATTCTGACATAACAGGTATCAAAATAGAGGCTTTTGGCAGTGGTTCGGAACTAGATTCTCCAGTTTGAAAAGGAAAACAGAGCTTCAGCTTCAATGAAAAACCACAACCTTCAATGTATATTTTTCAGCATATGGATGTCGGAGCTGGAGCCTGAGCCGCAGCCGCTGTTTCGTAAACCCCCTATTACTAAATTCCTCCTTGAAGTCTTGAAGACAAAGTATTGTTGACAATAACCTTCAGTAAGTGAAATGTGATGGTCCAACCCTGTTCCACTGTTGATGTTACCATGTTTTATACTGGCAAAGTGGCAATTGACATATTTGCCAGAGCGTAAGAACTATAAAGATGATGATGTCAGAGAATGTGAGTTAGGCCTATTGTACCCCTTCCCAAGTTCCCATTCAGTACAATGAGAGCTATGTTGCGAACATTTGGGTGGATGGGTGGTCAGGACATTCTTGTCTGGAAAAATAACCAGTGATGATTTTGACAGTCGAGTCTTTTATTAGTTGGGATTGGAGGTCCCCAGTGTATTTCAGAGGGTTATTGTAGGGTGTGGATAGATCAAGTTGATGTGATCACCAGGTTGATTGTATGTGCAGTACAGTCTCAACCACCATGAGCTTTCCTCAGTCTGGACTCTGGAGTGCTTCTTGTACCACCTGGGCCCAATTTCACGGCGCTGCTTAGCACAAAAATTTGCTAAGCATGACATTTCTGTCATACTAAAAACAGGATCAGCTACCAAATTTCCACGTGTTGTGAATCACTTGTGATTGTTCTTTAGCTGTTGTTTACTGACCATGAGTATCATTATCAATGTTGGTTTGTTTTATTGGGCAAGACATTTTTGTGCTAAGCAAATTTGTGTGCTTAGCAGCTCCATGAAATTGGGCCCTGGTTTGATCGTGGGGCCTGGCTGTGTGCGGCTATTACCATTATGTGAACATGTAGCATGTGTTTTGTGGTCAACTCAAAACGGGTGTTTTACATCATCCAGGTGTGAAAATCTGAGGGAATCCCAAAGCAAAAGATTATAATTATTTTAGGGAAAGAGAACTTAGCTAAGTGAAGGTTTATTCTCGAATCCGCTCAGATTTCATTTTCAGAATGGTGTGCATTAGGCACATTCTCACACACCAGAAAGCCCGACTATTTGGGTCGCACTCCAAATCGCGACCCAAATAGCCGGGCTTTTTGGTGTGTTCCCACAGCCAAAAAAGCGCGATCCAAGTCGTACCGGTACGATTTCTATCAAACTGCCCGTGCGTAGTGAAGCGTGAAGTTGGCATGCATCCTGTGCTAAACTCGCCTACCCGCCTTGCATGATGGGATATAAAAAACCGGAATTTTTTGGTGCACCGTTCACACATCAAATAATCGCGACTATTTGCAAAAAGACGCACTATTAGTGCGAGTCGCGATTATTTGTGTCCCCACACAAATAAGCGCGACTATTTGAGTCGCGCTGCAAATCGCGACCCAAATAGTCACGCTTTTTTAGTGTGTGAGAACGTGCCTATTGTTGTTTTCCTCTATTCACCAGAGATTTGGACGTCTTTAAAATGAGTAGGCCTACTTGTTTGTAACAGTCACAACAAACTAAATTGAGTGACTAGATGTTGAGGTTGGCAATTGCGCGCAAGGGGCAGATTTAAACTGGGTTGTTTGGGCTTGAGATCCATGGGATAAGCTAGCTGCAAGTGCTTTTTTGTAAGAGCTGTATGGTATGATCATGCTGTAGTGTAATAGCCACTGACATGCTGATTGAGCTCTTGTCAATCACACTTCAATACATTTCACACTACAGTACCATGTGTATTGTGTACATATGGGTCCACCTTGTGTTAACTCTTCCAAATTTCAACACAGTTCATCATGCTCTGCGTTCAAACAAACAATTAAGTGCAAGAACTTATTAGTAAGAAATAGACTTCAACCAGTGTTCAAGTGAGAGGGATTTATTATGCCATTACATGCTATGATGCACCAAGTTCATTCTAGTACCGGACTACCGGTATATGTACCGTTGTCATCCACAATAGCACTCCGCACTAATGACGTCACAAAATCCCCGGATGTCAGACAAACATTGACTCACACACGTAGTGTACATGCACGTGCACCCACACACGTGTGCATGGTTGCAATGTTTGTCTGAGATCCGGTGCTATTTTAAGCACAAGTGCGGAGCGCTATTCAGCAAAATGCATTTCATCGTGCAACATCTTTGCAGGATTTGACGACTTTGCACGAAAAATCCCAGACTTCTTCTTGGTCCAAAGTCCACTGTGAAATGCTGCTCTTGTCTGGGATTTGAGAAGATTCTGGAAGAATCCTTGTCAAAATGACCTGGAGGATAACCTGTTAGGATTAACGGACCTGTATCTATGCCAGCTGGGTGCAATATGATGATAAATGCATTCCATCTTTACAAAAGGCGTTGGCCAACTTCTCCCCCTGGGAAGTTGGGTTTTAGCCAGCATTTGGGAAACAGGATGTCCATGCAAATACTGTAGGCTCTCACTGAAAAAATAAGGAAGGACTTGTATGCAGATCTTATATGGTGCTTGCATTGCCTTTTTGCATGTGTGGTGTGACTGGTGTCAGAAACCAATATAGGGAACAGACACCCAGACAATTCTCTTGCAAGTTGCAATTTTGCTTGGGCAGTCAAAAACAGTTCAAGTATTTCTTAAGTGAGAATTTAAGTGTTTGTGAGCAGCATAGCTCTACTTGATGAAAACTGTTTTTGGCTTTGCCCATAAACAGTTCCGCTCCTTCACCTACAGAATTAAATGATCATAAATTAAAACTCTGCATCTAACCACTGGTTGCTAAAGGTGTAAATAAGTTCTGTGTGCACGTGTTTATAATGGAATTCAAAAAAAGGAAAACTTTCAGAAATGCTATCGTATAAGAACTGTTGTTAAAGGCTGGTATTTTTTTTATGGCTGAGTAAATCAGAAATCCATGAAAAAAATTAGGAAAAATTCCAAGACCTACAGTATTTTTAAGGTTTCATGTTGGTGCAACATTGAACATTGATTTGATTATCTTTTACTTAAGCCTTAAAAGGGATGATCCCTGTATGAGAAAATGTCTCTGAATTTCTGAAATGTTACCCTTTTCTCTTAATACACCAAACAGTTGTTGCATTGCGAGCATAAATCTCTTAGCAGCTGTTTGTCTCCCAACTGTAGCAAAAAAAACAACAATTGACTTTGGCCTTCGAGGCTCAGAAAAATTGTTCAATTGGAAATGAAATTGTTTCCTATGAAAGGTCACGCAAAGACCTTCAAGCAATAATTTAAAGAAAATTCTTGGCAGCATTCTGTTTTTCCCATTTTCCATCCTACATTGTATTTCACCCCGTATTGTAGTGTTCCTCCTCGGTTTAACCTGTAAATCGCCTTAGCAGAAGTCCTACAATAATCCGTCTTGATCCATCCTTAGTTTCATCTAGGGTCCCTGTGGGATATTTTGTTTCCATGGGAAAAGATTCACTGTTGTGATGTGCTCTGTTTTGATGAGGGGGCGGTGTTTGTGGAAAGTTAAGGTTGTTTTTCTTTAGCCTTGGAGTAGGGAGCCAATGAACCCCTCAATTGTACTTGTTGCTCCTGCCTCTTTTGATAAAAAAGCAAGCCTCTTAACACTGATCCACCTCCATACCACAGTTTTCCACTCATTTTTTTGTCCTGGTAAGTGTGGTAACCTGATTAGCACAATGCATCATAGTGTGGTTTGTGTGGTTGTGGTTTATGATCCAGTTCTCCCTTGTGGAGACTGTGGTAGTTTGTGGTTAGCAGCTTTTGTCTTGCATGGTAGTTGCAGAGGGTTTAGGTTTATATGGTAATGGGTGGTCCGGTACCCCTGTGGAGACTGTGGTAGTGTGTGGTAAGCAGCTCTTACCTTGTGTGGTAGGCAAATAGGGTGGAGGCTATGGTCATGCGTGGTAAGCAGCTCCTGTCTTGAGTGGTAGGTGCAGAGGGTTAGGGTTAATATCCAGTCCCCCTGTGGAGACTGTGGTAATGTGTGGTAAGCAGCTCTTTTCTTGTTTGGTAGGTGCAGAGGGTTAGGGTTAATATCAAGTCCCCCTGTGGAGACTGTGGTAATGTGTGGTAAGCAGCTCCTGTCTTGTGTGGTAGGTGCAGAGGGCTAGGGTTAATATCAAGTCCCCCTGTGGAGACTGTGGTAATGTGTGGTAAGCAGTTCCTGTCTTGTGTGGTAGGTGCAGAGGGTTGGGGTTAATATACAGTCCCCCTGTGGAGTTAGTGTGGTAATGTGTGGTAAGCAGCTCCTGTCTTGGTGTGGTAGGTGCAGAGGGTTAGGGTTAATATACAGTCCCCCTGTGGAGTTAGTGTGGTAATGTGTGGTAAGCAGCTCTTTTCTTGTTTGGTAGGTGCAGAGGGTAAGCTAATGCCCTATTGCACAGCCTGGTACATGCACCTCTGTATTTAGAGATACTGAAATGTCACTTGGAAGAACTTGACGGGCACTGTCCATGGCAATGACCAATTGAGCATTGACCAGACAATCTGCATGTGAATCAACTTCTGAACTGGCACACAGAAAGGGTTTTGACCCAAGAACTGTCTCACTGTAAACTGTAGGATGGGAAATCGCTTATGCCTCCAGACATTCTTAGAATGCATGTAATATTAGTATAACATTTCATGTACACCATGTTGGCATACACTGTACTAGTAATGTCATGTAATGTACTAGTAGGCCAACTTTAACTTTAAGCAGACGTTGACAACATAAATGTCTTGCTCTGTTCAGTATGCAGCTGGTATTAGTGGTAACTAGGTCGGCCTTGACGTTGAAGTTGAAGTCTGCTGCTGTGAATTTCTGAAGTTTAAAGCATTTTTTGGTTGCAACTTGCAAATATTTTTAAAGATGCTCGACTGCATAGGCCTACATCCCTCACTGGTTGTCTGACATTCAACATTTGAAGTCGACATTTATTTCCTCTTCATAACAACTCAATGATTAACCAAAAATGCAAAGCAAATGATAAGAGTTGGAAGAGGAGGCAGAAACCTATAAAGCACAAGCTTGTGTTAGGCCTGCTTCAAACGTCGAACTTCTGCCATGTCTAATGCAATACATTGCAATCGACATAAAAGCGGCGGAAGTTCGGCAGTTGCTTCAAACGCCGGTTTTCTGTTAACCTTAATGCAAATTCGAACGTGGTGGACCAAGAGAGACTAATGATATTGCTATATATTTGTCCGATTTGGGACGTTTCAATTGAATTAGACATGGCAAAAAAACGACGTTTGAAGCCGTGCCGCTTTTCTGCCGTTAAAAGCGGCAAGCCTTTCGGCAGAAAACCGGCAGTTGCTTCAAACGTCAAATTTCTGCCATGTCTCATTCAAACTTGGGCCAATATTTTAATTAGACACGGCAGAAGTTCGACGTTTGAAGTGGGCCTTAGCCCTGCCATGTACAAAACAAAACACAATGGTATAACATTCGGACATTAAGGACAGAACATGACAGGATAACAAAAAAAGAAGGAAAAGAAAGATGAAGAAATATTTCAGCAAATTCAGCGCCCAAATCATTATTACAATCATTACTTACCAAGTCAATCCCTAAAAACTCTGATAAATCACCCAATAAATAATAAACCCTGGAATTGAAAGACCACTTATTTTGATAAATTCAAGCCACAAACTAACTAAACTTTTTTGGGGCTTGATAAAAAAAAGTATATTTGATTGATTACGTACCATTCCTCAGGCTGCTGGCTCACAGCTGGCAGGAGAAATTCCGGAAAATCATGAATGGATTTGATTATTCCTGGGTTTCTTTTTGACCTGATCTGGGGGGTGGGGGTCAGACTGACAGGGTAGGCCTTATCTCTTGGGTCTGAGTTTTATGAAGGCAGCTGTGCTTTCGGTGGTAGCCTTGGTGGCCTTTCCAATGTTCCAATCAGACATTTCAGTGGCTTTCATTACCCTAACTTCTTCGCCCACTGGAATACAACTTTGCTGCATTTTTTTAAAGGCATGATACTGTACATGATGGGTAAATGTCACAGAACAGCACTTAATCTGATCGAACATGTACATGATATCATAAACCTGTGAAAATTTGAGCTCAATCGGACATCTGAGTCACGAGAAAATAGCGAAAAACCAGCTCAGTTTTTCTTATAAAACATTAAGAATGGTTTTGATCTTACCCCGAGATCAAAACTGTTTTCAGTCTTGTGACTAATTTCTTATAAATACACCATTTCAGACGGAAATATTTCAACCGAGTATGTTTCTACCAGCACCATATTCATACTCTGAAAGGTTTAGGTAAATCTGTAAACATTTCTGTTTGGGTACGTTACCAATCCTGTAAGTACCTTTAAGAGCAAACTTTTTTGCCCTTTTACCTCCTTTGATTGCTTGATTAGTTTGCTGAAATGCAATTTGCAAAGAGACAGCCCTAATTGTATAAATTCACGAGTGTTTGCACACTAATTATCCTCTTGACCCCAAAGCGCTGTTACGTGAAACACCTTCAGTACTTCCTACTAAAAAATTGAAGGTCCGACAATTATCTTTGTTTGATAAGCCTACCTAGTGCCTAGTTTTTCAGTGGTGTTAGTGGAGACCTGGAGACCAGCTGGTGCTGTCCAGTTGCCAAGAGAACCAGAAAAGGAATGAAAAGGTCAAAGGTTGAATCAACATTCGCCATCTTTTTCAAATTTAGCTTCTAGGGTTTTGAAATCTCAATTTATAGTGACCTAGATATCTTGCACTCTTTGACGATCATGCAGTTTTCAAAAAGAATGCAGTACTAGAATTCTGCTGGTCACAAAATTTACTTGAAGTGTTGAACAAAACATTTGATGTTAAAGATGATATCAATATACTGTTTCATTGTGACAAATTGACTTTAGATATGGGGCGATCCTGCCAGTGTCGAATTGTACCCGGTTTCGGCTATTAGTTTTTGCGGGCCGCAGTCACGCTTGTAATTTTCAAAGGCGCCATGTGTGACCCAAGGAATCTTGACAAGACCGCCTTCCCCAGTCCTGAGGGCAGTTGCTACCAGCTGACCTGAGTTATCACTCCCCCCAAAAAACCTCCCGCTGTTCGCTAATGGTTTACAGGACTCCAACCTCTTGCTGGTTCCTTGGGAGTAGTGCAAACCCATAATACAGTTTCTGGTCAAATTTCAAGCGTATTGAGTGCTTATGACTTGACCAGAAGTTTTATATTTGAGTTTGGTCTCTGTTAACTCCTTCTGACTGCTTGGGAAATTGGAGTTTAAAATCATAGTTCTTTGGGTCAAGTCTGAAGCCATTTTGTTTAATATTTTAGTACTTTGTCAGAATTAAGTTGTGTAACTTGCATTTGGGCTGCAACTCCTTTGTCACTGCTTGGGAGTTAAAAACGATTTTATTGTCTGAACTTGGAGGCATTTTGTGGCGTCAGAAGTTCTGTGATTTGTGTTTAACAGTTTTTAGATAGTGCTGTTAGCCAATTGATTTAATATTGCTGAGCTCTATGGCTAGACTGTGGCCAAGCCCAGATTTATTTGTATACAGGTTGACCCTTAGGTCAATCTGGACATACATCAAAGCAGTCGAGGAGAAGGTGTCAGTCTTGGTGCGAGGCAACCTCACTAAAACATAGCTTCAGTTATTATCAATCAACCAGTCATAGGTTGTCAAAGAAGGACAGAAGTATGATGACTCCTGTAATGTCAACATTACCTGTATCACTTGTTATCAAATTAAAAAAATGCTTTCATGAATCCTTTTCTGAATAATAACAGGGACTATAGTTAGCACAGAGGCACACAAATGATACATGTGTAATATTATTGGGAGACTTTTGAAAATCGGTCTTCAAGTCAACAGCGCATGGGCACGCAATTTGCATATATTGCGCACGCGTGCGCTGTTGACATGAAGACCAATTCTCAAAAGTCTCCCATTATAGTCCCTTTCTATTAATTAAAAGTAGTATCATACTTTGGTAAGAAACCAAAACAGAAATGTTCACAGATTTACGTATTAACTTTCAGGGTATGAAGATGGTGCTGGTAGAAACCTACCGTTAAAATTTTTATGCCTGAAATGGTGTATTTATCCAGAAATTAGTATGTAACAACGACCGAAAATCTTTTTGATCCCTATCAAAAATAATAGAGAAAAGACTTAAGAAATTAATACTGTGGCCGTTTTCACGATTTTCTCAAAAAGTGGGCACCGTATGGGACTGAAATTTTCACAGATGACTGTGACTGTATCTTCCTTGATATTTTTGTCCATGAATCTGTACTTCTTTGACAAAAACCAAAGTATGATACTAACTTTAAAATCACTTCAAACATAACTTGTCTTTCTTCTGATATACTTTTACATTACACATGAAAAACACACAAAACCCCAGGAGTCTGCGGTTTGTTTTATGATAATGACTTCCTGTTGAGCTAGCACAAACTACCAGTTTCCAATGTGTGTAATAATATGGTACAGCATTTCTGAAAGTGTTCACATGTGCATGATTTGCAGTACCATTGTGAAAATTAGCCTTTTTCATCGGCCATGAAACCCTGCACACTGACTGCTGAGTTGAAGGTGCACCGTCACACTTGGCCAATCAAGCCCGTTGGGGAATTCTGTTTTGATTTCCAAAGACTATTTTTTATTAAACCCAATCTTGTACTCGGATGGGAAACCCATGTTATTAGATAAAAAAATTTCCATGATGATTTAGTATGCTCTCTACCGAGCCCCAAGCTCCATCATGTGCTAACACACAATCCCAAGAATGAGATGTCAATCTTTTAAAAGATCCACGTTAGAATACACTATATACAAGTAGGCCTACATGTAGCAGGCCTTTATTTTTAAGGAGAGTGAGAGTGATCACTCTCCTCCGCTCTCCTTAATGTTTTCCAAGGAGAGTGAAAAAAGAGCTCCTTAACAATTTAAGGAGAGCTGCCTTTTTTCAAAACATCACATACATTTCTCCTGCTGAGATTCATCCTTTATGGAAACTACAAAAATAGTATTATCTTTTTGTAGTCTTTTTCAACAGGACAAGCAAAATCTTGCATGTTCTCTTTTTCTGACACCGGACACATGCCAAAACTTGGTTTAGCGATTTAAGCAAACTGCTCTCTTTATTCACTAGTATGAGTAGGCCCTATGTTGATTAAAGGAGTTGGATTTGGAGCTCAAACTTGATTTTGTTAGTGAGAGCAAATCACTCTCCTAAATTCTCTACGTTGATTTACGGAGAGTGATTTGCAGCTCTCCTCATTTTTATTAAAATGAAGGCCTGATGTAGGAATTTAAACAGCATAGCAAAATAGTTCAGCTTTATGCACTTTTGGAAACCTTCAGGGTGTATTCACAAGTTGTGGGTGTTTATGCAAAATACAAATTCTCATGGTAAAATGCGGGATGTCAGTCTTTCAAATATTAGACAAATTATGTTGTATTAGTACAAGTGCCATGTACATGTACGTCTTATTTGAAGGCTCATAACTCTTTGAAAAACTGAGCAAAAAATGTACACTGAAATCA
This sequence comes from Astropecten irregularis, assembly GCA_963971285.1. Lineage (NCBI taxonomy): Eukaryota > Metazoa > Echinodermata > Asteroidea > Paxillosida > Astropectinidae > Astropecten > Astropecten irregularis. The sequence goes on along the minus strand of OZ020264.1, from coordinate 3,229,747 downwards.
GTTCAGCAAACTGAACTGAGTAAATTTATTATTTGAATCAACAGTTATTTGATTACAGAAATATAAGGCAAACCAGCAGTCGTGTCATTCAGATATTGAGAACATTTAACATGCATAGTTTAGGAGAGGGCTGTGTGAAATAGTGGCATGAAAAGTCCCACATATAGGGCCTATGTATGCATTATGTATTGGTCCTGTACTTCACATCTGATGTCCATCCAAGGGAATTTTTTTATGGAGTTTGCCAAACTTGAAACAACTTGTTGATTCGTTCCAGATGTCAGTCAGACTGACTTTTCCCAGACAAAATTATGAAGTTTCGCAATTTTCTTTGGTTGTTGTGAAAACTCAACTCAATATTTCTTATAAAACATAAGAAATGGTTTTGATCTTACCCCGAGATCAAAACTGTTTTTGGTATTTGTTTGACTAATTTATGGATAAATACACCATTTTTCTACCAGCACCATCTTTATATCCTGAAAGTTATATGTAAATATGTGAACATTTCTGTTTGGGTATGTTACAAGTCCTGTACTGTACCTTTAAGGGGAGGACTTGCCATGCTCCTTTAATTTCCCACCCTGCACTTCTGTTTGTTGAAATCTCGGAATTGTTACATACTCCAAGTTCAGATAGGTTAAACTTCAAGCTTAAGACCCATTTTGAATTTTGTTTTGTTCATCGTAACTCAGCTATGTTTTCTTGCCCCAATTTGTGTTTTTATCGCATCCTTTGACCCTAACACTTCAAGGGTTCGGAACATACAGGAAATTGAGAATCCCAGGGGTGTAAAAAAGTGTCGTAAATGATTTATTTTGGTGCCCTAAAAACCACTCATGAACTTCAACAGAGATCCCCACGTAAAATATTCTATAACTGTTTGTGGAGTTTTATCTGATGTTTTTTTTTATGCAAAGAATTCAGGTTTAACCTTAGCTCCCCTTCTATACAAAAGCACAAAAATACCAACCCTGTCAGGCTCGGATAAAGATCTAAGGTCAAAATGCATAGGTCTGTGTGTGTGTGTGTGAACGAAATTCAGAAAATATGAATATCAGAACAGATTTTGGTGTAATGTCATGGCTTTGCTTTCCAAGCTGTTCGTCTGCACTTAATGTGTTCCTCATTCGCCATTAAGCAGCAAATATCTACAATAAGTGAGCTCGAAATCCTTAGTTACATGAACTACCGTACCTTCATGAACTTATTCCCTCACATTTGATGATAAAATTGTCAATATTAATTTTAACATTAAATAACCAAAGATAATCAAGTTCTATAATGGACGCCAACAACGTAGGGCTGGATAACTCAGTTGGTACTGGTAGAGCACCGGTAAGGTGTTCTGGTGGTCACTGGTTCGAATCCTGCTCCAGTCAATTTGTCTTTCTTTTCAATGAGTCAATATTGAAAACAAGTTGAGATTCACCAAACTCACATAATTTTTTTATCATTTTTTTTTTTTTCACCAAAGCGAAAGTTCTTCCATGTAATATGTAAAATTTTGTTCACTGACTCAATGAGAGGTTTTATACGTCTTTATATCGACGTGCTTTTTCTGTAAAAACATACCTGTCCAAATTTTCTCTCGACTAGAGGTAAAAGTCTGTAAACTGTAATGTACCTGTAGTGTTTACACATTGTGGTTGTGTGTATAAATATAAGAAAAAAAGCCCCCCATTGTGATCAATTTCCGATCTGCATTTAACACAGAGAAAAGCATTTGTAACAGTTGATTTGGCTCTTTCTCCTGGCTCAGGGTCAGACTTTATAACACACAGGACAGGGGGGAAAAGACCGACGGAAATAAAAAGGATTTTGAATTGGGCAAATTACCAAGTACATGATATAGGAACGGAAGAATACTCGATGGGTTTCATGAGAGTTAAAATCTTCCCTTTGCCACACATACTGAGGTGTGAGAACCTGACAAACGAGAGATTTAATAGGGTACTTCCTTGCTTTTACGACGACATGTTATTGGGTAAAATAATTAAATTCTTTGCATGGTAGAGTAGAGTATTGTAAAAATGGTGTTTTGTGACTGACTTGCATGCAAGGAAAAAACATATGTACTGTATGTAGTATACACAGGAAAACTTTTTTTTTTTTAATAATAGGCCTATAGCTTGTGTGGGCAGGTTGCTCTTATAAAAATGTCAATTCTCAAAGGGGCTAGACATATTTAATTAGTTTTTACAAATTTAAAAGGCGGTCTTTTTAAAGGGCGGCCCTGGGTACATGTACATGTACATGTAGGTACCAGACGACCAGGCCTGGGGAACTACGGCACTTGAATGGAGGCTGGGTGTTTTTTTATATAGGCCTATATTGATGGAATAAAGTCTTTAAAACGTAATTGTGTTCATGTTGGAAACCAAATCACCCTGCAAGTTCAAATACATGTAGAGACAACACTGTTCACGAACACAATCATTTTTCAAATACCAATTTTGTTATTTCTCTCGATAAGGTCCGAGATACACCAAACAAAATACATGTAACCGTGACCTATGATCAATCATGGAATTAGTACAAACACACCATCAGGTTTGCTATCCAAATAGAAGGGCTTCATTTTCCACAGCATTTGTGCCTACACAAATCAGGCCTACCAAAATGGGTATCCTTGTGGAGACATGGCTTTGTTCTTGTGTAGTAATGAACATTCTCTGAAGAGCAGAATTGAAATCGCTCCTATTTGGAACCAGAATCACTTTCCTGGGTTGAAATTTCTAGCAAACGTCCCTAATATTAGATACTTCTCGTTGGAAACTCCTCCTTTTTGAGTTAATTCCAAATATCAGTTTTGTGAAAACCTTGTGGAGACCTTCCATGTACATGTAGGTCCCCTACATGTCATGTGTATATAGGGCCTACACCTTTAACAATATCTGATATTAAGAATGTGCGACATTTACATAAATTGACAAGGCCTATAATTTTTTCTGATTGACTTTCCTTTTAAGGCGTGACCCGCCTTTTATGAATCTTTGTTCTTAAAATTAACCAGCTCATTAATTCTTGACAGATAATGTCAGCTCAGATACTGTATCAAATAAAAGTCTGTAACTGTTTTCTGTCTGGTATTAAAATAAGCAATTTGAACTTTAAATCTATTGGGGCAGCCAAATAAATTTAACAATATATCTTTAATAATGAAACATTTGTGAGTACCTTGGAAGAAAAACGCAGCATGCCCGTGTTTCCCCAATTTCTGCCCTGGACTTAAAAAAAAAAAATGGTGTACTGTAATCCAGATTAGACACGTAACTTCAATCAAAGAGGATTTTCACCACCACCAAAGATTCCGAGGTCAGCCGGGATTGTAACGTCCGAAAACCTGAATATGGTGATGTCAGGCCACAGGAATGTGAGTGGGTTAATGTACCCTGCGGGAGATTCAATCAGGTCTTGATTATATACCCACTGCTTCCTGACTTTGAACTCCCAGCTCGTCTCCCCCCCCCCAGGCCCCTCCCCCTCTCTCTCACTCTCATTCTCCTTTTTATTAAAGGTAGTATCATATACTTTGGTTTTTATCAAAGAAATACAGATTCATGGACAAAAATATCAAGGAAGATACAGTAACAGTCATCTGTGAAAATTTTTTGAGAAAACAGTGAAAAACGGCCACAGTATTTCTTAAGTCTTTTCTCCTTTATTTTTGATCTTTTAAAAGATAAAAAAAAATTATGGTCGTTGTTTGACTAATTTCTGGATAAATACACCATTTCAGGCGGAAATATTTTAACGGTAGGTTTCTACCAGCACCGTCTTTATACCCTGTAAGTTATACGTAAATCTGTGAACATTTCTGTTTCGGTTTCTAGTATGATACTACCTTTAAAGGTACAGTACAGGATTGGTAACATACCCAAACAGAAATGTTAACAGATTTACCTATTTACTTTCAGGGTATGAAGATGGTGGTGGTAGAAACATACCGTTAAAATTGTTCCGTCTGAAATGGTGTATTTGTCCGATGTCCGATTGAGCTCAAATTTTCAAAGGTTTATTATTTCATGTACATGTTTGATTAGACAAAATGTGAGTGAGCTGTTCTGTGACCTTTACCAATCCTGTATTATATCTTAAACGAAACTCACAGGTAACCAAATGCCTCTGTGTATTGTAGGCCTAGATACAGTGTGGGTGTACACTTTTGTATGGACTTGTGTGACTGAACACGGAGTGATTTATGCAAGGATAAAAGACAAATATTTAATACTGTTCTCTGGGATTGCCGTGATATTTTGTCACTTTGACCGGGCCTCTTTGATACGGACGGAAATTTTTATTCATTCAAAGGCAAATTGTGTATTTGTATGGAATTTAGGATGCATTTAACCCACAACGCACACCTGGGTCCATACAAAAGAAATAGTATGTGTGCATTGTGGTTAGTTGTGTGTTTTCATTATCACGTACATATCCCTAAACTTTAAAAAAGGTGTTTTTATAAAAACATATGAGGGCATCATCCTGTAGAATCAACAATTTACAGGTAAAAGAAAAAAAAATCATCTTTCTCAAAGGCAGAATCTGCCTTCAAGAAAGATCCTGCTAGGATGGAGACACGTCATTCCCTCCTAACTTTAAACATTTGATATATTTCAGGTCATTTTGGCTGATGAGCAGTTTGCAGCAGTTTATTACTTGTATTGACTATTTAAATTTATTTAAAAGAAAATGGGGACTGGTTAAACCATAGATTGTTCTTAAAAACTCTTAAAGATCTTTATTCTGGATACATGATCTACTGAGCCAAAACCATAAAAGAAATTTCATCTTTCTAGCTCTGAGAAAATGTTTCCCTCCTTAAAAAATAAGATGAAAAGCACTGAGTGCATATACTGGAGTTTTCACAATGCTGGGAGGCTGTACCAAATGCATGACGATTTACCCATATTAGGATATGATTTGGCAGAGTGTGGAAACAGTTTCTGACATTTCTACAAATGGAAAAAAAGATGCTGGGTTTTCCTACATCATTCTATATCAGGGATGGACACACTGGAATCCAGTGGGCGAAGTCTCGTCCTGGCAGGGGGGCGTTAGCTGCTCGTTAAATTTGTCAGTTGGGCAGGAGAGCACTGGCCAGGTGGGATTCTCACTCTGACCATAGGACCAAGTTCCGATCAACCTTGCGTGGGATGCTAAATCTATCTAGAAATTTTGGCCAATTTTTTTTTTAATGAAAGGAGTGAATTTGAAAAGAAAATTGTAAAAACATTTGAAGATCAAATTTGCAGCTCATGGTGAAAAAAAAAATAGTCAAAAATTAGAACACCTGCTTTGTGACTTTAAATTGCAGTTAATATCAAGACCCACCCTCTTCTACAGTTTGACCACAGGGATTACCGTTTCATAAATGTTGTCATAGCGTCAGTTCCACTGGGATGAATTTGTTATTAACCCTGTGTTTTATAGCTCCATGCCCTAACCCTTTGCACCTACCACACAAGACAAGAGTTGCTTAGCAGTAGTTACCACACAATACCACAGTTTCCACACTGGAAAAAACTGGTAAACCACGTTTTTAATGCTTGGAGTTAGGAGGGCCTGACGCGTTTCAATCTTAGCAGGATCTTTCTCAAAGGCTAAATGCATTATTTTGGCTGATGAGCAGTTTGCAGCAGTTTATCACTTTTTTTTTAATGATTATTTTTAAAGTAGGCCTACTGAATTATTATTGTGTCTGACTCTCCCATACAAAACAAAGTTACGTATAAAATGTCATCCCTGGCGCTATGTGGTGGACGCAAAATCTGTGTTTAGTCTCTCTGCAGTTGCTAACTGTATACATGTGTACATTCCAGAATTGTTAAATGTTCACCTCTTGGTCAAACGATCGGAACAATGTTTCTATTTGTAGCCAGTGATATTGTCTAGACTCCAGACACCACTGGTTTTCCCACAACTTTGTCCCACATTGCTTCGGCTCTCTCAATTCCCACTTGAAAGTTTGCAATCCACAAATTAATTCGCCTATAAATTTGTCGGCTGTTTGACTGGGGCCAAATAGGTCAAGATTTCCCTCATATGCATGAGGTGCTTCGAGTTCCCCCTGATTATTTTGTTTTTCAGTATTTGAAATGTTTGACCCCCTTTGGGTGGGTCAGTGAAACTTAGCACTCCAAATTGGCGGAATGGACCTTCAAGTTTGCAAAACAGGTTGCTAAAGGTGTCATGTCGAGGCCCCCCCCCCCCTCCCACCCGATATCCCCAATGCTGGTAGTGGTGTATTGAGTAGCAGTGAATAGCATTAGGGAGGTTTTCGTTTCTCCCTCGATAAAACAATAAAGAGTTAATATGAAGCCCATTTTATTTAATTGAATTTGATTAATGCCGGGTACTGGGTGCCAAATGTTTACATGTATTTACTTAAATTGTACATGTAGGCCTACTTCCTCGACTTATGTTCACAGTGTCTTTCCTTTCTCGTGATTTATGGCAAGTTCTTGCATGAGCTACATGCAATAAACAAATGCTGAACTAATGGCTTCAATTCGTCACCAGACTACTAAACCATGGAGGTAGAAATAGACCTCCATGATCTGGAGAGGATAGCAAGACCTTGCTACCAAACCACACGATACATTAGGTCTTTTCACACTATCTCCTTTTTGATCCGTGTTCAAGTTAATAAAAGCAACCCGGATCCGCTCCAGTTCAGCCCGGCAAGTTTTTGAACCGGATCGAAGAGACGCAATGTTCACACTACGGTTTTGGTGAACCGGTTCATACAACACAGATCACAGCGAAAAATGGAACCAGGTTGAGATTTTCAACCCTGGTCCCTACCACGGTTGATTTTGATCCGGTTAGGCCGTCCTACATGTACCTGTTTAATGCTGATTTTATTGGTATGCATGTTTATTGATGTTTAAAAAAGTTGATAATTGTCTTGGATTTTTAGCAAAAACAAGTGCCAACCTGAGTTATCCTCTGCCCGGTAACCGACTGACCTCATTCTGAATATACTGCATCCAGGCAGTTGCCATGCTTAACCTGCGTCCATAATAATATAAGTTCAGCTTGCTCTGTGAGGCCGGCCTGGGTCTTTATACCACACAGTTTACAAACTTTGCGGTCAGAGCACATTTTCTGAATGAATAGCCTGTGCGTAAGCGTGAAGTTCAAGCACAGGTGCAGAGAACCCTGCAACTGTCACACGATGTGTACGGGATGAACTTTCCAATTCTCATCTCCCCCCTAACTGCACCGGCTAGCCGAGTCCTTTTTGATACCTACACATGGTAATAAATGCCCTTGGTAATGATCAGTGGGACCCCTTGCTGGGCACCGGGTAGGCCGGCTGGGCAGTGATAGGGTGAGAGATGTAGGCAGTGCCAAGGCTGTTGGTTCTGTGGCTTAGTTAAAGGGATGGTACAGAACTGGTTTTTGCGACAAAACCGTTGCTGACAGTGAAAGCACATTATGTAATCCATCATATACCTTAACTGACAAACCTGTAGAAGTTTGAGGTCAATCAGCCATGTGGGTCACAAGAAAATAATGAAAACCTGTTTACCGGTACACATTTCAATGATATTATGCGTTCGTAATAAAACACTTTGAAGCGATTTATTCCAATCAGAAGATAGTTTAATTTATTTCTCAACGAATATGGCATTTCAGACAAAAACATTTCATGGGATGTTTTCTCCTATCATCACCATTATACGGTGTAAGTTTTATGTGAATCTGTGATCTTGAAATGTATTTTGTCTTACCAATTCTGTACCGTCCCTTTAAAGGGAAGGTAGTTCTCTTGTATAAAAAAAAAAGACAATAACAACAGACAGATCATCTTGTCTCAGAAACATTGGATTCTTGGTTTTTCGCAGAACCACACAAATTCACCTAAGAGATTACAATCATGGTGCTACTGCAAACTGTTGTTGACAAAATCATACTTTGGTTTTTGTCAAAGAAATGCAGATTCATGGGCAAAAATATCAAGGAACAGGAATAGTCATCTGTGATATTTTCAGTCCCATACGGTGCCCACTTTTTGAGAAAACAGTGAAAAACGGCCACAGTAATTAAAAAAATTATTTTCACCGTTATTTTTTATCTTGAAAAAAACAAAATTGTTTTTGGTCATTGGTTTTACTCTTGTACAACAATACAACATTTCAGTCAGAAAAATTTTAACGATATGTTACTACCATCACCATCTTTATACCCTGTAAGTTTTAGGTAAATCTGTGAAGATTTCTGTTTCGGTATGCTACCAAACTATATGATAGTGCCTGTACCTTTAATAATAGTACTGCATTCACCGTGAATAGCCTAAACTCTTATCCAACAGAGATTCCTCTTTAAAAGAAATGGGAACTCCAAGTGAAGCTTTCGTGTCCTTGTCAAACTATTAAGCGTCAGTGACGTGATATCACGCCATGGAAGATGATCCTTCCTGTGCGTGATTTTCCGTCCAGGAAAAAATTGCTCAGCTCGATATTTCTGAGGACTCTAGGGGTCTGGTTCCTGTTGTTTTGCACGCTGTTTGGGGTACCAGACTATCCAAGTTTTGTCCTCTATAACATTTGTCTCTGGAGTCGAGAAAGTACCACCAGGATGAGTGCTTGGAGCAATTTAGCATATTTTAACCTGGTTGTAAGACCGGATTTTTCTGTCTTTACAAAGTAAAGAATTGAACCTGGGAAAAAACCAAGCTCAGAAATCAGATTTATAGGCTTAATATATGAAATAGAAAAATACAAGTAGCACTTAATTGACTAAGTAGAGTTTAAAATGTGCATTTATAAGCTTTCATAGCAACAACTACTTCATCAGAGGCTTTATATAGTCAGCTTATGACAAAAGGGATCTTTTTTAAGGATCTTTAAATTCCAAATTACAACATTTGTCATCAAGATTTGGACAAACGGGCTATTAACTGTTAAGTTTTAAAAAGAAAAGATAGAACCCTTTTCAAAATGCTAAATTATTAGTTTTTCCAAGTATAAAACAAACAAACAATTTTTATGACTTGTTTTTGTTGCTCAGAGTCATAATGGTACCCATTTGATTGAAACAGATATACTTCCTGCTTGTGACTTCTTCTTTAGAACATTTGAAAAACAACAAAAAAGGTGAATTTTTGTGTTATGGCCTCACTTTGACAGTTGTAAAAACGTAGTAGGGCAGATTTCTCTCTCTGACTGGAAACACCAGAAGCTGGGGCTCTGAGAGTCAGTGGGTCAACTTCAGGTCAGGCATTTCATTCCATGTCTGCCAAGTGGCAAGTCACAATCAATTTGGAGTGGGCAGGTTGGAGGGAATCGTGCGCAGGTACTGTGTACTGTATGCCATGCCCTCGTGCAATGAATGTGATAGTAGCACGAAGAGTTCACGCTTAGTGCATACAGTGGACTTCAACTTCAACTCCTGGGCTTTAAGGTTGTACATAAAAGACCACCGAAAGCCTGTTTTATGGGTGACTTACGATTGTCAGGTTTTCTCCTCGATAAAAAGAAAAACGAGGTCATGGAACAAGTTGGCATAATGACAGGAGGGATCAGCTGGTGACATGTGGAAAGCAAAATGTTTTAAAATTACTGAATAGGCATTGAATCGGTCCATCGTTTTTCAAAAACGAAGTCAAGGATTGAGAAATAGGAATTATTAAAAGGAGCATATAGGATTTGCAAGGGCTCCAAAAAGAATTATTGAGTTTGAGACAGAAAATGGACTCAACAGTTCATATACAGTGCAAACAGTCACCATGGGAAATCTTGTTTCATCAGATGCTGGGTTTTTTCAAGGAAATCAAGATTTAGTGTCTTTTCCAAAGATCGTTCGTCCGAACGATTTTTGGAACAAACTTAAAGGACACCCTCACAGGCCTCACTTGAGTTGTTTTAGTTATCCCCTTTCACTCAAGATATGAAGATGGTGCTAGTAGAAACATACCGTTAAAATATTTCCACCTGAATTGCTGTGTTTATCCAGAAATTAGTAAAATAAAGACTTAAAAAGAGTTTTGATCTCGGTTTAAGATTAAAACCATTTTTCATGTTTTAGAAGAAAAAAACTTACAGGGTGTGAAGATGGTAGTGGTAGAAACATACCGTTAAAATTGTTCTGCCTGAAATGCTGTATTTATCCAGAAATTAGTAAAACAACGACTGGAAATCTTTTTGATCTTAAAGATCAAAAATAAAAGAGAAAAGACTTAAGAAATACCGTCGCCGTTTTTCACTGTTTTCTCAAAAAGTGGGCACCGTATGGGACTGAAATTTTCACAGATGATTGTTACTGTATTTCCCTTGATATTTTTGCCCATGAATCTGCATTTCTTTGACAAAAACCAACGTATATGATACTACCTTTAAGTAGGGTCTGATTCGCCATTGGTGAAACAACAGCCGTCAGCAGTCTTTTACGGACTTAAGATGGTGTTGTGAGTCAAGTTTGTCACGATGTCAAGAGACTTACCACAGCTTAGGAATGATTTACCTAATGCTGGCCTTCCTTACTTTCAACTTGGAATTTGAACGGAAACCTTTATCAAAATGCATTGTGATTCATTACCTAGGTTGCTTTTGAAATGTGCTATTACTGGAAAGTCACATTGCAAGGGAAAAACAACTCACAAGCAGAGATTTTTCTTTTATTTTTTGGCTAAGTTTGATTGATGTGCAAAGCCCAGTTTCAAGGTTCGGCTTGTGCTTATGCAAGCAGAAAATCCCAAGACGTTTAGGCCTATCCATGGACCATACAGTTACATATGTAGGCTTTCATTTCCCTTTCTTGCAAGGGAATTTCAGTTGTCTATGTAGGTACTCTGCGTTGCTAAGCATTTTGAATTTTACTTAGCTTGCAATTAAGAAATTCTGCACTTAAAGATGTCAGATTCCAGCATTTTTCAATGTTTCTGTGATTAGAAATTGGAACAACTGCTAAATTGTTATTGTCAATGGATTTGAGTTACCAAAAAATTAAAATGTTTCGGTGCTGTTGAACTAACTAACTAACTAGTTTTGGAGGTGATTTTCGAGACAGAAAACGTGAATCCCCCATAAGATGATCAATGATACACCCTCCCAGAAAGATCTTGGCTCCGCCCCTGCTGGTGTTACACAGCTTTCCCTGGTATTAGTGATATCACAAAGGGTCATTGGCCATAATTAACACTTCCATGAACTAGAAACAAAAGAGGAAAGACCCAACTACATGCAGCTTTATTATCTATCGTGATAGGAAGTGATTGTGTGTTTCTTTTGTCTCAATCACAGTCGCACCAAGATAAACTGAACTACAGACGGACATGCACCAGTATCCCAATGTCTAGCACGATATCTAGGCTACATGTACTAATTTTTTCAGACAATTTTTCGGGTCGATGCCCTAATCTCTTCCCTTCCTTAGCCCAGTTCTGACAGCCCACGCTTAGTTACGGAGTTATTGAAAGCCGTAGAATATAAAAAGGGTGTTGGAAGTGCAAATACATACATGTAGATGCAACAATTTATTATGCTCTGTTTCCTGATAGCCAAAGAAGACTGTTATTTAAACAGATAGCCCTAGGCTACAGTCCCATAAAAATTGTTTCGTCGCTTGATTGCTTATCAGGCATAGATAGGCCACATGAAGTTGATTTGGCTTTTTTTTTATACATTGATTGTCAAGGATCTTGTTGCAATTTACAATAGCGCTGCGCACTTGCGCTAAAAATAGCACCGAACCTCAGACAAACATTGCAACGTGGCCATATATGCAAACGTGTGGTGAGTGGAAGTATGTGTGCGCGTCGCGCGTGGTGTGACGTCATTAGTACGGAACGCTATTGCATAACCTTCAGTCGAAGCAATGGGGCCTGTTTGTTTAATGCACAGGATCACGAATCTTGCGGATCCGGATCCCATTTTAGCGTACCCTGCATAGGAGGTGGATCCCTAAATCTGGGATCCTTTGCGTTTAACAAACAGGCCCTAAGTTATATGCTGCATTTCCGCCATGTTGGGTGGTCAGCCCAATTTTACCACAGCGCCAAGTCCACCAAATTAGCCAGGCAAACAGAAATTATGATTTATAAGTTTACCTAGAGGTTACCAACCACCATTCTACCACGTATAATACTTTTTGCTTGTGGACATTTCCCAGTGGATTTTTGCTTTATGAACATTTGGTAAGCAATAAATCTTGCTAAGCAACCTTTGACATGAAATTGCTCCTCGCTTAACTTGTTTTCCCCGTGCACCGTCCACATTAAGACCTTTTTTTTGTTACATTAATGTCAACTTGAAACATAATTTCTACCCTCGACACTCACAAATAATTCAGGTTACCGAACAATGCAGTTGCTATTTCAGATGTCAAGGGGCAAGAGAAACACAACATTGTTAGCTTCTGAAGTATTGCTCACTCTCTTTCTATTTTGAAATACCAAACCCCCGAAATAAACCAGGACAGCTTAAAAATAGACCACTGACATGCACTTGTGTTGAGTACATGAACCCACATACTGTGCCGTGACTCAACAAGGGTAGTTTTGATGTGAGCTTGCTTGGATAGAAACCTGCCCTGTCAAATAATTTTGTGTGGTGCATACTTTTTATTCAACCACTTTGAATGTTGCATTGCCTATTTGTTTCTCTATATCCGAATTTAGACTTTGTTGGTTTGTCAATCAACCATAAAAGTATGAAACTTGAGTTGTTCAGTCAGTGTCACCTGCAGCAGTTGTATCTGAACTTCTGAAGAAATTTTTGAATCGTTTTTACAAAACAGAGACTCAAGGTCAGGTTCAGGTTCAGGCTAAGGCACAGGCTCATGTTCAGGCATCCATATATGCTGAAAATATAGGTTGTGGTTTTTAATTGAAACTGAAGTTCTGTTTTCCTTTTCAAACTAGAGAATCTTCTTCCGGTGCAGCCAAAAGTCTCTATTTTGATACCAGTTTCTTTACAATGGATCCAGGAAATGGATCCGGAGCCTGAAACGGAGCCTGAGCCTCCGTTTCGTAAACGCCCATAGTCAAACCACTCTCAGTGTTCACCAATGGGAGAATATTTGACTGGAAAATGTCCACTAAAGGCTTGATGCAGTGAACTGCACAACAAGTACAGTGAATCCTTGTTAATAAGAGCTCTGGGCCGAATTTCATGGAATCTGTTACCCTTACCAAAAATTCTTCGCTCACGGTAGCAGACTTTTTTTGGTTATGGTTAGCATATTTCACAGGAGAGCTGTCTTTTTCCCTACACTAAGCAAGAACTTTCTGCAGAATGCATATGAGTATGACTGCGTGTTAGCAGAAAATAATCACGGTTACCCGAGAAATTCTTTGCTAAACAAGTCTTGCTTACGGATTCCATGAAATAGATTTCATGTGTTGTTGCCCGTAAGCACAAGAATAGGCCGTAACGGATTCCATGAAATTGGGTCCTGTTAAGCAGCATTCTGGGGCCAATTTCATAAAACTTTTAAGCACAAAAATTTGCTAAGCATGATATTTCTGTCTTAATAAAAACAGGGTTAAAAACCAGATTTTCACGTGTTGTGTATCACTTGTGATTGTTCTTTGGCTGTTGTTCGCTGACCATGAATATAAAATGCAATTTTCAATGGTGGTTCGTTTTATTGGGCGAGACATTTTTGTGCTAAGCAAATTTTTGTGCTTAACAGTTGTATGAAATTGGCCACTGCTTATAACAAGGAAATGATTACTGTAGTTCCAAATCCTTTGTTCTACTGTTTCCATTCCTGAAAATACAAGGTTCCTGTTATAAACTTATAACGAGGTTCCTGCCAAGTTCCATCTCAAGGACCTCTTATATAGACAGGATTGGACTGCACAGTTGCCACAGTATAGGCCTACTTTGTTAGCGTATTTGATGGCTCAACTTTGTAATTGCATCAATATCCACGCCTTTATTGGGCTTCAACCAATATCAAACCCTGTTTCAACGCCACCCTTGGGACTTTATCAGCCCCATGGGTGGGCTACCAGTCAACATGAGCCGGCTAGCGCAAGCGTCTGCCAATTAAACCCCTTTCCTGATGGGATTTCCTGACATCCGAGTTTGTCTAAGTTGCAACACCTCCCCCTCCCTTAAAAAAATTGGATCTCTGTGGAAGGAACTATTGAATCTGTGACATAATGAGACATCCTTCTTTGGTCGCTTACTCTGGAAGTTTGTTAATTTTATAATAAAAGGTGGCATTTTCCTAATGAAAGTTACTTACCTTCTTTGTGTTTGCATGACATACTGTATAAACCTGTAATACGTCATTGTAATTTATTAAGGTACAGTATGGGATTGGTAACATACCCAGACAGAAATGTTCACAGATTTACGTATAAATTTCAGGGTATAAATATGGTGCTGGTAGGAACATACCATTTTAATATTTCCGGCTGAAATGCTGTATTTATCTAGAAATGAGTAAAACAACGACCAAAAACAGTTTTGATCTCGGGGTAAGATGAAAACCATTCTTCATGTTTTATAAGAAAAATCGAGTCGGTTTTTCGTTATTTTCTCGTGACTCAGATGTCCGATTGAGCTCAAATTTTCAAAGGTTTCATGTAGGCCTACATACTAGATCAGACAAAGTGTGAGTGCTGTTCTGTGACCTTTACCCATCATGTATTAATACCTTTAACTTCATCCATTCAAATTTCAGTTAATTATTTCCAGCGTGTATTTTCTTTTCTTTAACCTTTTTTACTTTTGGGCAATTCCAGCGTAACAGACATGACAATTACAGAGTTTTTGCCTTATTCAAAGGATCATAAAGTAGGATTGGCAGTTTGAAAACAATTTTAATTAGGCTTATCAGACACATTTAAAATTGTTTGCAAACTGCCAATCCTACTTTATGATCCTCTGAATAAGGCAAAAACTCTGTAATTGTCATGTCCGTTACGCTGGAATTGCCCTTTTACAAATAGGTACAGAATTTAACCTTTATTGGCTGTACACAAACATTCACGGAGCCACATATTGCAATAACAACATGTCTGAAATCTTAGAATTCCAAGCAGTGTATCACTTAATGTATCTAATTATCGTTGCAAAAATATCCGCCAAAATCAAGAGACAATATAGGGCTACATCTTTAACCAGTCAGGAGTAGGTTTTTGAAAGTGCAGAGGTCAACAGAGGTCACTCGACTAATGCCTGTAATGGGTTCTGTTACAACATGTGTTTTGGCTGGAGTTCCCACATTACAGAGTGTAATGTTACCTGCTTTGGGGGTATATTGCGGGGACATGGATTAATAAAAAATATTGTCTGGCTGGCTTTGTTCCAAGACCGGTTCGTGGATGGATACTGACTTCAGCTCCTTGTTCGGTTGATATTTCTAGGGCATGACTTGCTTCGATCGTGCCCCCCTCCCTCGGCGGTCCCTGTTGCTGGGTTGTGATAAATGCGAGGAATCTCCACAAGTCAGCCGGGGAGTTCGTTACCGTGGGCTGATTTTTGTTGGCTGCATTTTCAATTAGCAGTTTAAAGGGAAAGGGGGTGGATGGTTTTGAATAAGCCTAAAAGCCGTGATTAGACTTGTAGACAGGTCATTAGATGTCGCGGTGAATACCCGGTGATATCGTTTCTTCTCTCACGTGACTCTCTTGATATCGCGAAACTTTCTCACAAGACTCCTGGCTATGGCGAGATTTCGGCTCTTGGGCCCGATTCCAATTTCATTTATGAAGTTGGTCTCGAGAGCCGAAATCATAGCGGTATTGTGAGAGTCGTGTGAGAGCAGAGATGATATCACCATGTGATGGGCATTGGTACAGGTACAGGTGTGGCACAGCAGTGTGAACTGTGAAGTATATATAATGCCTGAGATGTCTGACTTTTATTTTTCCACTCCAGCAAATGTTTCAAATACTCTGGGAAACTCTAGCTTCCAGTTTAGTGTATGCTGAAAACAATTCCCTCCTCCACATTTAATTGTATGAACTTAATGAATTATATGAACTGCCTTTAACTTATTTTGACCAGTTTGAATTTTACCATTAAAAAAGTAGTTTGAACTTCTGAAAATCATGGAAATCAGCATATTCTTTAGTCTAAATACGGGCTTTGAATTCGGTTCTGAAATTGAAAGGGGCAAGGCCACTTTTCCATCGCAAGGGGCACTTCCATTGGAAAATCATCATGTCTTGATGGAAACATTTGAAGGGGGCACGAAGGCCAAGTACCATGGCAACGAAGACCATGGCCTCCATGGCCTCTGTTAAATTCAAGGCTTGTAAAGTGTTGGTGAGCTGTTCTGATCTTTGAACATTTCAAGTGGGCAGGTTTTTGCATGCAAGTAAAAAGTTGACGTCATGTTTAAAAAAAGGAAACAAAATCGGAATCCTTTCCCCTCGAAGTTCAGTTGCCCTGGCAATGTAAACAGACTAAATGGGCATTTGTTTTGACAGTGGTCTGGGAACTTTTCACCTCGCGGAGAGTCAACAAAAAGTGAGGATGTTTTCTGTCCTCAGGCCTCGCAGAAACAATTCGGCCCATTGTCGTCCGGACTTCCACTACAGTGCATTTGTGTCATATCCAACAAGAGGGACTGGGAAAGTGGAAAACTCAATTTCTTTCATAATGTTGTTCAGAGTTTTTTTTTCTGCTTTAGAGTTTGGAGGGCGTGACGTTTCGATTCTAGCAGGATCTTTCTTTGCTTTGAGTTAGGAGGGTCTGACGCATTTTAATCCTAGCAGGATCTTTATCGAAGACTAAAGATCCTGCTGGGATCGAAATGTGTCAGGTCCTCCTATTATTTACGTGTAAGTTAATGGGGCAACGTGCGACTTGTTTTTTCCGAACTTCTGAATGTGCCATCACAAGCGCGGAGCCCTATTGTATCATTATGTGAATGACCATTACACCAATGATCATTTCTGGGACTCCTAACATTTCTTGTGGCCACTAGGTTAGACTGGAGATCCTATCTTGACGGTTTCTTCATGTGTACATGTATAACATGTACATAGAGAGAGAATGGGGATGGAGGTAGAATCGTCATAAAATGAAAACTAGTCTTACATTCAAGTAAAAAGATGCTGTCTCAATGTAAAATCAGTTTCCATGGCAAGCAATACGCGTCCCAACCCAGTCTTGCTCAATTGAGAGCCCAACCCAGATCCTGCCCATCAAAAAATCATTACACTCCTCACCCCAACTAAATAAACATAACCCAGGAACTTCCATTGCATTGCATATTACAAAAAAAAAGTGGTGATAGTCTATCGTCCTGGTTTTCCGGAAGTCTCATTGTGTCTGGAGCTATTTTTTCTATGCCCTGGAATATAAGCTTCCATTGGGTTTTGTCAGCGTTATGCGGGTCAGTGAAGCAGAAAAACTGCCCTGTCCCCTCGGTAACCTATTCAAGTCTGGCATTGAAGTATGCGAGAAAAAATTTGGTGGGGAAAAATTGCTGTTTCAAGGACTTGGAAAGTAGGTTGTGGGTGTCCTGTGCTATGTGCTGTGTACACTGAATATGCCATTTGTCATTGCACTATGTACTTATATGTAAGAAAGATTTGAGGCTTTGCATGGTGACAATAGCGGTTCGCACTAATGGCGTCACAAAATGACGCCAATAGGATGTCAGACAAACATTGTCTCACACACGTAGTGCACATGCACGTGCACCTGTACACACATTTACATGGTTGCAATGTTTGTCTGAGATCCGGTGCTATTTTTAGCGCAAGTGCGCAGTGCTATTGGTATGTGGATCGGTTTGGGGAAACACCATGTAAGAATTGTTCCTACTTTCACACTTGATTGTTCGCACTTCTCGTAAGGTCTCAACTTTTCAATTAGCCTGCTCTAAAAGTGCGAATGATGTAGAAGTGCGAAAGTACGAACGATTCTTACATGGTGTTTCCGCAAACCGATCCACATACTTGTAGTTGATATATTACCAAAAGTCAAACAATTAAGTCTCAAATTTCTCAAAAATCTCAAAGAATCCATTACAGGCGAGAGATACTTCTGTCATTAACAATGTGACTATTCTTAACAGCTGAAAAGAAACTTGAGAAAGATACTACACTTTTGATCTCAGGCTCCTTAATCATAATGGATTGCCTGTATGGCTGGCAGCCGAGGGCGCTAATGAATACTGGCAACCCGATTACGTTATAGCCAGCGCTTTGTAACTGAAAGAAAAGGTGCTTAATGAATGAATTATTATTATTAATTACACTACAGTAGATTTGTGGTATGGGATTATATAGTGTTATTACATTTTGAATAATTATGTAATAATGCCCTTTTCTGTGCTGTAAATAGCAGTTGAAGTCTTTTGGACTTATTTTCAGTGTACCGGTAGCCTCATGCAAACAGACATCGGATTGAAGGACATTTTTAAAAAGACCCCAAATTCCTAAATTTATGTCCTAAAATTTTTTATGAAGTTAAGTAATCACAGAATGATGTAGGCCTACTGAACAATACTGTAACACTTTAAAGTAGGTTGGGACTTCAAAGGGTGTATACATTTTTAAGTATCCACGGCTGAAAAACTTGTCTGTTATTCTTAATTCTGATGCTAGCAGGCACAACTGCAACATCCCCTCCGAAAAAATCTTTGATTTACGTCCGCACTTGCCACACACGTTGGCCAGACTAAAGGTCTCCTCAGAATTAAACGAGGCCCCGAAATTCACCATCGGCCAAAAGAGTGCCGAATCAAAATTAATTGTGAGATGAATTGGCAATTCCCAGATGGAGGAATTGCAGATCTTTCTCATCGACCTCAAGCCTCGGAGAAAATTCCTGCCGCATCAGGTAACTATGGTACGATCCGCATCATCCTGCCATCAACCGGAGGCTTGTGTAGGCACGTCGACATCCTGGGGCCAATTTCATACAGCTGCTTAGCACAAAAATTTGCTAAGCATGACATTTCTGTCTTATAGGTAGTATCATACTTTGGTAAGAAACCAAAACAGAAATGTTCACAGATTTACGTATAACTTACCAGATATGAAGATGGTGCTGGTAGAAACATACCGTTAAAACTTTTCCGCCTGAAATGGTGTATTTATCCAGAAATTAGTAAAACAATGACCGAAAATCTTTTTGATCTTTTAAAAGATCAAAAATAAAAGAGAAAAGACTTAAGAGAAAAGAAAGAGAAAAGACAATTTTCTTAAAAAGTGGGCATCGTATGGGACTGAAATTTTCACAGATGACTGTGACTGTATCTTCCTTGATATTTTTGCCCATGAATCTGTACTTCTTTGACAAAAACCAAAGTATGATACTACCTTTAATAAAAACAGGATTAACAACCAAATTTCTATGTGCTGTGTATCACTGTTGTTCGCTGACCACGAATATCAAATTGAATTTTCAATGGTAGTTTGTTTTATTGGACAATCTATTTCTGTGCTAAGCAATTTTTTGTGCTAAGCAGCTCTATGAAATTGGGCCCTGTTTCTTCTTCTTCATTCTAATAGAGGACACGGTTTTTATTCATGGAGAGCAGGTTTTGGTCAGGCATTTAAAAGAGCCCCAAGGAATTTCTGGACATTCTTGTGCTATCCCGGATTCAAATTTTGATAAATGTCCATGTCAGACTAGGAGGAATTTCTTTCAGAAGGGTGGTTTGCAGTCAGTGCTCTATCTGTGTGTTGCTACTTGCTATGAAGGTTTTTCTGGTTTAATAAAGGAATACACTTTCATTTGGTTGTACGTTAGACTTCATCTTGGCGCCAGTGTTGGAGTGGAGTCCTCAGATCCGAGTACTGAGTACTCCGAGTACTTCAAGGCCTGAGTACTGGGCCTAGTCGGAGTACATTGCTGTCGAGTCCGAGTCTAGGGTATCGAGTCCGAGTACATTTATGGTCGAGTACAGGGCCGAGTCCGAGTACCAAAGTCCGAGTCCACATACGTCCGAGTACAGTACCATCGCACAGTGCAAAACATTGCAGTTTGTTTCACAAAGATGTTTATAATTAGATGTTGTGCCACTCTCCTCAGAAATTAATGTTTTTCAAACCTTGCAAATGACACCCTGCTGCTTACTCTATTTGATACTGAACGACCGATGATCTTCATACTTCCATTGTATTATTTTCTCGGAAATCGGCAACATTATCAACCGTGAAATTGTAACGAAAATGTAACTTATTCGTGAAATAACCACAAGGGAAACTGACTGAGTTATTTTAAGTCATTGAAAAGTGAACAAAGAAAAATTGACTGGAGCGGGATTCGAACCGGCCAAACGAACAAAGATAGTTGACTATTGGGGTCACCACCAACATAGGGCTGGATGGCTCAGTTGGTAGAGCGCCTGTACGAATCCCGCTCCAGTCAATTTTTCTTTGTTCACTTTTCAATGACTTAAAATAACTCAGTCAGTTTCCCTTGTGGTTATTTCACGAATATATTAATTAAAAAGCCGTATCCTCTTTGAGTGATCCCCCATGTGCCGTTCCCAGGTTGCAGCATTGTTGCGTGTATCATTGAAACGATCCCTGGGGTGTGGCGGTGTGTGCGTGGTTTCATGGCTTCTGACTGCCAAACGAACAAAGATAGTTGACTATTGGGGTCACCACCAACATAGGGCTGGATGGCTCAGTTGGTAGAGCGCCTGTACGAAAATGTAACTTGAAATAAATGGTTGAGTACTCCCAAAATTTGAGTACCGGTACATGGAATCGAGTATGGGCCAAGTACATTTTATTTTCAAGTACTTTTAATCGAGTTTGGGCCGAGTATTTGCCTGTACTCGAGTTGTACTCGAGTTGTACGAGTACAACAAAACACTGCTTGGCACTCATATGACCCTTAAGCAGGACAAATCGTCGCGAAAGATTCTGAAGCTCGAGCGACATCATGTTCTCTCTCATATTCTCAGTAATTTGAGATCAAGGATAAAGAGTGTGGAGAAGTTCTCGTCATTAAATTAATGCTGTTAGGATGGCACAGTGATCATCAGCACCAACATCTGTGTCTGTGTCAGGGAGAGGCCTGTCACCTACCCTGGATCCACTAGTCTAAATTGTTTTCGCAGATGCATATTATGATAATAACAAATAATCAATATCAAGGATGCTTTCATAGGCAGACTATCCACACCCTAACAATCCTGGATTTAAACGGAGGCCATGGCCTTCATTGCCGTGGTTCTTGGCCTTGGTGCCCCTTCAAATGTTTCCATAGACATTATGATTTTCCAATGGCAGTGCACCTTGCAATGGAAAATTGGCCTTGTCCTCACCAAACCTTATTTCCAGCCCTGCCCTAAGATAAATGTTCTCTTTTCTGTCTTGCCAAAACTCCAGCTTAACCAAACTGTTTATAAAGTGAAGGTTTTGGACCAAGACAATTCTTTAAAAAAATTGAGGCACTTATGAAAATCACTGAGACAACACATAAACAAAGTGTATTTTCATGAATGTCGGTTGAAAAATCTCTTCAAAACCTTTTATGACCTCCTAAAGTCTAAAAAGAAATTCTTGGTTAATTTTGTAGTGAAATGGAACGGGAAGGTCCAGTTTTTAAAATTTTGGTTTTGTTCTTTTGGTAGGCAAATTCCAAAACAGATATTACATTTTTGGTCATTGAAGAGAGTATTGAAGAATTGTCTCAGTGCTGTTCATTCTGAGAGGGTTTCAGGGTCTGTATCCACATTTGTATTGACTGGTCGCTCGACTCATTGGTCTCGATCGATTTACCCCCAACCAAGAGGACTAGTGTTAGACCTGAGGGTCCTATCTACTGCATTCCTTGTGAGATGTGTCAGTCAGTTTGGTGGCACGGTCCACTTTATAAGAGCAGTCGGCGGAATTATTTTGTTCTCCCAGTCGTGTGTTTGCTATTAACCTTCCCTGACCTTTCTTTCCAATTCTTGTCAAATTGGAGAAGAAGGATGCCGCTAGAAACTCCAGCATACCCATGGCAACCCTCCACCTCCCCCAACTCCCACAGTTGTCCTAGGCATCAGAGGTCAATGATTAAACTGTCGATGTGCATCCCACTACCTGGGGCCTTTCTCAAAGCTCGGCTCAGGCTCAGGCTCTATTTCGTGAATCCATTTCAAAATTACAGGTATCAAAATAGAGGCTTATGGCTGCAGTTAGGAAGTAGATTCTTTGGTTTGAAAAAGACAACAGAGCTTCAGCTTCAATGAAAAACCACAACCTATATTTTCAGCGTATGAAAACAGAGACGAAGCCGGAGCCTGAGCCGGAGCCAAGCTTTGAGAAAGGCCCCTTGTAGTGTGGGTCAGTCCTTGTTCCTAGGGGGGTGTTAACGTGCTGGAGGCATAACGGTCAATTTGATACTATCTTTTGAAGTCACAGAGAGGAGCTCATAGAGGCCTTTATGCATATTATATGGATTGTTCTACAGCTTTCTGTGAACATCAGTGCTACAGTGGAACACCACTACATGTACATGTATAACAAACACACCGCTAT
Organism: Astropecten irregularis; assembly: GCA_963971285.1. Taxonomy (NCBI): domain Eukaryota; kingdom Metazoa; phylum Echinodermata; class Asteroidea; order Paxillosida; family Astropectinidae; genus Astropecten; species Astropecten irregularis. The sequence continues at coordinate 3,207,339 of OZ020264.1, read as the reverse complement.
ACCAAACATTTGGCTATACCGAACATCATCCTTGGCTCCCAATATCTGTGCACAATACGTACCGAATATGGTTCTTTTAATTTCATTTAATCACTATAACAAATAACGTTATATAGCAGTGTTCAACTGTATTAAGATGTTGCTTTGCTTTTGTAATTAATAGTCAGACCATGTCAAATCTGCTGAAATTCATTTCTTTATGTAGACACCATTGGGTTAAATATTGATAACTAAAATCGACATCACCGATGCACTTTGGGGATATATGCACCTATATATGCAGATTCAGTTATCGCAATGATTTCTGCATTTCATATAGGAAAATATTTCGCAGGATGATTGGTGCTAATGTTGTTTTTCAAAACAGTGAGCTTTTAAACAGTCTAAACTGAACATAATCTTTTTACTCATTATCCTTTTTTGTAATATAGCTGCATCATCCCTGCATGGTACATGTATAATGGATAGTAGTTAGTACCATGGAGGTATAAAAAGTTTTGTATACCTCCATGATAAGATCAATCTTTTGAGAAAGGGAGTCACCATCACAAATCATTCCTCATTTTGACAGAATGACTCAAGCATCAGGTTGTTAAAATCAATTTGACCAAAAAAGTGAACAATTCAAGTACAGTCACCGAAAACATGTGTTGTAAAACTAGAAGCAATTTAAGCTGTGTTGAATTGTTAATGGAAGCAGTAGGGGCCTATAGGTGTGTGTTACTTCATGTGTGGCACACCTGTTTAATACTACATGTACATGTATATTAGGGTCTGGATAGGATATGGGTCTTGTATGTCTTTCACCAGATGGCAGTCTCATGGTCAAAACTATACACTGGCCAACAGACCTTTAATTGATTGTTGAAAAACACTCAGACAGTGAGTGTATAATGGTCAGAATTGGTGTGACACTAGTACAGCTGACTGTGTCAGTGTTTGGAACAGGCAAGGGCAGGAGACTCATAGAAAGTAGAGGATTGCCCCTATACTCCTGGGCCCAATTTCATGGAATCCGTTACGGCCTGTTTTTGTGCTTACGGGCACTGCTACGTATGAAATTTATTTCATGGAATCCGTAAGCAAGACTCTCGGTTAGCGAAGAATTTCTAGGGTAACCGTGATCATTTTCTGGTAACGCGCTGTCGTATGCATTCTGCACAAATTCCTTGTTTACCGTTACCAAAAAGGACACTCTTCCGTGAAATACGCTAACCGTATCCAAAAATATTCTGCTACCGTAAGCGAAGAATTTTTGCTAACGGTAACGGATTCCATGAACAGTTATCCTATAAGTGCAGTGCCCTTCTCCAAAGAAAAGCAGACTCAGCTTTTTGCTCTGGGTAAGGGAGGGGATAGAGCCAATTTCACGACGCTGCTTAGCACAAGAATTTGCTTAGCAAGACTTTTCTGTCTTAATAAGAACAGTACAAGTAATAAACTGCTGCAAACTGCTCATCAGCCAAAATGACCTGAAATATATCAAATGCTTGGAGTTAATGTAGGAGGGCCTGACGTGTTTCGATCCTAGCAGGATCTTTCTCAAAGGCTAAAGCCAGATCCTGCTAGGATTGAAACGCGTCAGGCCCTCCTAACTCCAAGCATTTAATATAAACAGGGTTAAGAACCAAATTTCCATGTGTTGTGTATCGCTTGTGATTGTTCTTTGGCTGTTGTTCGCTGGCCATGAGTATCAAATGGAATTTTTGACGGTGGTTTGTTTTATTGGGCAAGACAATTTTTGTGTTAAGCAATTGTTTGTGCTTAGCGGCTCCATGAAATTGGCCCCAGATGATAACTGCATTATTAGCTAACTCTGAATTTTGATTCTCGTTTTGATAGCAATTTTCTTCTTCCAAAAGGGAATGTTAAAATATTGATTTGTTCCTGACCTCTTCTTCAAATTCGATTCTTTCCTTTACTTCTTCTTCTTCTTCTTTTGTTTGTGGGTAGAGTAAGTTGGTGTGCTTTAGAGAGTAGATTTATTGTTGAACACAAATTGTCAGAAAGTACACCACTGTCGGCCACTTTATATCTTACCAGGGGTTGATTTCACGAAGCCCTACGATCGATCGTAACTTGAGTTACGAAAGATAACCCATGGTATCTTTCATAGGGCTGCATTGCATCATAAGTCCTACGATTGATAGCAAGTTACAATGAGTTTGGTAAAATACTGAAGTCAGTGGGATTTAGTTTTTTGGGTTGGCAGAAATTAAGACGAAGTCTAGGAAGCTAGTGTCAGATGATTTTCAATTTTTATTTAAAGATTTTTGTTTCCTTGTGCTTGGATTTTCAGGATGAAGGCTATCTACCTTTCACAGATGCCAAAGCACATCTGAAGCATAAGGAGTCCAAAGAAAAACGGTCGGCCGGAAAACTCTTCGAGATGGAGGATGAAGTGGAGGCAGTTGCCAAGGCGACCATCATCGAGGAGTCAAGTCATCCGAGGCATGTTAGGCAAGCTGAGACGGGAGACGCTTTTGCCGATGCGGAGGGTTCAGGGACTGAGGAACCCGAGGGTAGCGCGACGGAACCCACTGCCCGTAGGTTATCCGTTTGGTGTACACAAATAAACAAGATAGGATTTGTATGTGGGAAAAAAAGATTACCAGCTAAAGTCCTGTCTGGATTTTGTGCCAAGAAGCTGCACTTGGGCCTTTTTCTAAACCTCGGCTCTGGTTCAGGCTCCGGCTTCGTCTCTGTCATCCATATGCTGAAAATATAGGTTGTGGTTTTCCATTGAAGCTGAAGCTCTGTTTTCTCATTCAAACCAGAGAATCTACTTCCGAACCGCAGCCAAAATCTCTATTTTGTACCCGTTATTTATGGATTCACGAAAATGGAGCCTGAGCCGGAGCCGAGGTTTGGAAAAGGCCCTTGTTATTTAGCAAGCACATTGTTATAGCCCCCTCTATAGCTGGATTATAAAATTGAAACAGGATTACAAAATGAATCAAGACTAAATAAGACTTAAAGCTATGCATGGTGGAAGTACTAAATAAGGTAGGTTTGCGGTGACACCATGTAATCTCTTCTTTGAGTGTGTGTGGTTCTGAGAAGAACCGATGATTTAAACACTTGACGTTTCAAACAGTGTGTTGTGTTCATCTTCTTAAGCAAGACTAGTTGACCAGTTGAATATTAAACTATTTCATCTGTGACTTTTGTTTGATTTTCCAGCCGCTGTGGCTTACTACCGTATTGGGCTGATGGTAACCAACGTGAGATACTCCTTGGCTCATGGAGACAGATCCTCACAGGCCTTCCAGGACCTGGCAAGAGCTATCTCCACCAGGGTGAGTACATATTTCATTCTCCAGGACACCGGTTCTGCAGGCCGCATGCTAGCTTTTTTCCTGGCTAGCCCACCGGTCCAGCTTACATTAGATTTTACTAGCCCATTTAGATTTTTACTAGCCCGTACATATGTTGATCCATACCTTAACACGTTACGAGCCCACCGGGCAACCAAGGAAGCCAGTCTAGCTAGTCCGGAGCATTTGTTTTTGCTAGACATTGTTTTTGCTAGTACCATTTCGAGCCCTGTTCAGAATGCCCAAATTTGCGCTGGGCAATATCATCAAATAACCACAAGGGAAACTGGCTGAATTTTAAATCATTGAAAAGTGAACTAAGAAAATTTACTGGAGTGGGATTCGAACCAGCGACCTCCTGAATACCATACAGGCGCTCTTACCAACTGAGCTACCCAGCTCTATGTTGGGGGTGTCCCTAATAGTCAATTATCTTTGTTCGTTTGGCAGTCGGAAGCCATGAAACCATGCATATATGCCGCTATATCCCAAGGATCAATTTTATCGATACGTGCAGCAATGCTGCAACAAGGTTCAAAGTCAGAGTATTATTATGAGTTAATACTCGTGTTGGGGGCAGGATTTGTATGCTGTCCGTGTCAATTGGCAAAGTTGTACCATTCTATTAGGGCCAATTATAATTGTTATTTTAAAAAGGTTGATTTTTATGGTTTTCTTTTTCTTCCTGTTTTGTTTTTAGGTTGAAAACATTTATCAAGAAATTCCCGGAACCCAATTTGTCACCGTGCTCCAGTTTGTGTAAGTTTATGCGTGCGGCCATATTTGACTCAAATCTAAATATGAAATTTCGCATGGGGGAGACTAGAACTGAGAAAGATTTATTCATATTGGAAGAGTTGTGATGAGAAGAACCGGGAGTTAAAACTCTTATTTCTCATCGGTTCTTCTCAGAAAAACAGCCCTTCCAAAGATTACTCAGGGCGTTTACGAAACAGAAGCAGAGGCTTCCGTCTCAGGCTCCGGCTCCGGCTTCATTTTCATGAACCCATTCTGAAATAAAGGGTATCAAAATAGAGGCCTTTAGCAATGGTTCTGAAGTAAATTCTCTAGTTTGAAAAGGAAAACAGAGTTTCAGCTTCAATGAAAAACCACAAGCTATATTTTCAGCATATGGATGACAGAGCAGGAGCCTGAGCCTGAGTCGCCGTTTTGTAAACCCCTCAGTTACTCAAATATGTATCTCGTTTTGCACAGCACAGGCCCCAGTGCCCAGGGCAGCTCAAATTATACTCATGCATTCACATAATGCAACTGTATGTTCATATAATACAGATGTTTCCGTACATGTTTACTTTCCACGAACTCGCCCTGACCTAACACCTTCTACTATTGACGTCTGTATTCCTTTCACACTTTGTGAAGTTCCCTTTTATGTTGTCAGTCCCACAGTTACTTTTTTATTTATTTCCTTTTGATTTCTCTTCCGCCTTTTAACCGTCTCCACTTCTGTGATTCTCCTGTCGTCCGTTTAAATACGTGTGTTCATTTCTGTCTGTGCGCCATTCAGGGTTTTAGAAAGATTCCGTTAGCAATGAAATGTCAGGCACACCTTAGACATCAAATGTCAGTTCATTTGGTGAGAAGTTTTGTGACAGCCTAATGGTAAACAAAAAAGTGATTGATAAATATGGTATTGTTGACATAAACTCGATGCCCCAGACGTAAAAATACATGTACCCTCCAAAATGCAGTCAGTCAGGGGAAAAGATTTTATTTTTCAGTTCAGTAAAAGTGTAATCTTTTCGAGGGGAACACGTTTTGGGAAAATGCCATCAATGAACCTAAAAATCAAAATACAGTCAATTTACTTAAGTTGCCAATTAGAATCCTTTGATACATTTGAAAATATCAGAATGTGATACGTTATTCACATTTGGAAATTATTTTGACATTTTGGGCATAGACTAATATCCTGTGTACACTGTACTTCCAAAGATCGCCCTCTCTTGGTGAAATATAGTCCATTCTTCCCAAAGTCCAAAGATCTCTTCCATGACTTTATGCCTCACGCTTAATGCCTTAAAAATAGTTATTCTATAAATATGTTCAGAGTTAAAAAGGCATGACATTTGGATCCTACTCAAAGGCTTTTGGAAAGATCCAGCTTGGATCAAAACTTTAAGGCTGTCCTTACTCCGAAGATTTTATTTCAGGCAATCAGTTTGGTTAAAGAGCAGTTTGATTTGGCTTTGTACATGTACAAATGAGTGGAAAGTCGCCAGGTGTTTTTAGTCCAACAAACTTGACAGTTCTGTTGGATGTATCCCATTTAAGAATCTTTCAAATTGTCTTTGGTTTCTATGTAAAAAATAAAGACAACAACCCAAGTTTTAGATGGCCCTTGAAAAGCTCTTATTACTCTCATTACAGTGATAATTATATCGCAAGTTTGGATTTTTCTCTGAGTTGCCACAAATCGTGCTCTTAAATAAGGTTTCCACAACATGCCCGGTTTTTCGTGTCCACGAACGACGGCACAGAATTTGTTCACCAAAACAGGGTTAAAACCTTTTTTGGGGTTGTCGGGTCACTGCACAAATTATTCGTATCACATAAGAAGATTTGTCATTTTTCATTTTGTCAACAGACCTAGGGAAGATGGCTACATCGAGGCCCTATTTGACCTGGGGTCAGAGGTCGTGTACAGTGAAATGGCCCTACGTACGGCCCTGGAAAGTAAGATACGAGGTGGCATGCTGGGACAGCTACAAGTGGCGCCAGATCTTTTGGAGTTTACGCCTGTCAGCAGTAAGCACAATAATTATTTCTTTGTCTTTCAAATAAAGCATATTATCCTGTAGACCGATCCAATGACACAAAATACTGTCCGCCAACACTGGAGTGTCCCCGCCTGCCTTTTGTCTGGCAACAAACGAATTTATGCTCTGCTGCACTCATAATTGCAGGGTGTACATCCCATGATTAAGGGATGTACACCCTGAAGTATAAAGTGCGACGGACGTAAATTCTTTTGTTGCCAGACAAAATACATGCGGGGACACTGCAGTTATGGCGGGTGTTTCCTACCTCTATGGTCGCGCCGTCGGATCGGTGTATAATTTCATAAAACTGAGCAGGCTAAGGCTCACATAAGCTATGTAAGTTTGAAGAGAACATTTTTTTCACCAACTTTGCGGGTATTTTACAGATTGCGGATAAAAGTAAAAAGCAAAATGTACATGTAGCATTAAAAAACTTGGGTCACTCACAACCTGAAACAAAACTTCCTCAACTGTTTTTAACTTTGAAAAAAAAAAGTTGTTTAGCAACAGAGGGCGCTGTTCTGATTTCATGGGCAGTCAGGAAATACATAGTGGCCAACAGAGGGGGTGCTTCATGATGTCCATAGATTATTTCTTATGAGCAAGGTTTTAATTCAGTATTTTCAGTGTGAATATCCTGTAGAGTGCACATCACAGTGTAGAAAACGTCAGGATGTATGCCAGACAAAGTCTGAACTTTTGTGCAGCCCGAGCATATAGACAATAAAATGAACTTTCCTGTATGACTTCGAATAAAATGCCACAAACAACAAATACATTCTTGCTGTATGAAAAAGAGTCGGTCTTGAGTCAACAGCGCACGCGCAAACCATGCTTGCGCAATTGTGAGCATGCATGGGTTGTATTGTGCGTGCGTTCGCGTGCGCTGTTGACTCAAGACCGACTCTCCAAAAGTCTCCCATTAGGAGTAAAGAAACTTAACTAAGTTTGCTTCTTGAAAGTGCCAGGCAGCTTCCATTGCTTAATATTGTCAATCTCATACTAGAAATCATATACAGTGGAATGCCGCCATAACAAACACTGCTATACCAAACATTTGGCTATACAGAACATCATCCTTGGCTCCCAATTTCTGTATACAGAGTACATACCCAATATGGTTCTTTAAATCACTATAACGAACGACCACTATAACAGACAATATCTGTGCATCCCGCCATGTTGGTTACAGGGGCGTTCTGTACCTGCCTGAAATTTGGAATGTGTTCCATTGGTGAAAAAACAGATTGCCAAAACGTCAAAATTTGCCAAAATGTCGTCAAGACTTCATTTTAGAGGATGGGGACATTTTCCTCAAATTTAGTTGCACTGACTGTGTAATAATCATCTGTGCATCTTCAAGTTCTCCACACTCCATCATCTTCCTCTGGTTCAAGGCCAGGGGTCGATTTCACGAAGCGCTGCGATCGATCGCAACTCGAGTTACGAAGGATTACTCATCGTAGCACTGCAATGCATCATAAGTCCTACGATTGATAGTAAGTTACGAAGAGTTTGGTGAATTCGACCCCAAGTACCATTTACTAATGGTCTGCCCTCTCTGACATTGATGAGTCGGGACGGCAATGAATGTGATCATTCTTAGCCTTGGCTTTGTAAGTGATGACCGGAATGTCTGATTCTGAACGTCTGGCTATCCTCATAAATCCATCTGTCTCGGAGTTAGAATTGTCACTTATATTAATTGCAGCATTTGGTGCAGTTGTTTTGGTGCGGTCGCTTTGTAATTCTCTCAAATCGTGACCCAGATTTTCACTGTCTCGGGCGGCTGTTTTTTCCCCCAAGTCTCGGCATTTGTATCTTTCCTGGCAGCTGCATTTCACCAAGATTGATTAATGGTTTAATGTCGCTGCGACATGACGCACGTCCAGCATTTTGTAGAGATGATGCTTAAATAAGCACAGAATCCATAAGCTGTGCATTATCTGGCAGTCATAGCTATTTATATGCTCTGACGCTATTCTAAAGAGAATATAGGCCTACTCCCAATTGTCTTGACGTCTGGTTTGAGGTCTTAAGAAATAATTTTGCGCTAATCCTTTTTTTCCTAATTTGGCTTGCCCTGAAAAACAAGGGGCCATTTTCATAGAGCTGCTTATCACAAAAATTGGCTAAGCATGACATTTCTGTCTTAGTAAAAACAGGATTAACAACCAAATTTCCATGTGTTGTGTATCACTTGTGATTGTTCTTTGGCTGTTGTTCGCTGACCATGAATATGAAATGGAATTTTCAATGGAGGTTTGTTTTATTGGGCAAGCTATTTTTGTGCTAAGCAATTTTTTGTGCTAAGCACCCAAGGATTGCAATGCCTTCATAGTATCTGTATACAGTCAATGGCTTTAGCTACATTACTACATGTATATCCACAGCCATGTGTGCGGCTATGGTGACAGCAGCAGTGCTATGACTTTGGCCATAGCTACGGCTCCGGCTCCAGCTATGGTTTTGACTATTTATGGCTAGAGCTCATGCTGGACACATTTCTATGAGCAGCCTGTGCTTAATTCAGTGAAGACCAGCATGCTGTTACCCTTAGCAACAGCCATAGTCGTAGCCGTTAATTCCGATCTTGAGATATCTGCAGAAAACATTTGCTGTTCAAAACAGGTATCAGGATGTGCACACTATGCCCCTTTGGAAATCGTGGACCCAATTTCAATTGTTTTGCAGATCTCTATAGCCTCATGTTGTAGCTTGTCCTTAAAGGTACAATACGACGAACGATCTTTGGAAAAGACACTAAATCTTGATTTGCTTGAAAAACCCAGCATCTGATGAACCAATATTTCCCATGGTGACTGTTTGCACTGTTTACAAACTGTTGAGTCCATTTTCTGTCTCAAACTCAATAATTTTATACCATTTACTTTAGTCCGCTAACCAGTGCAGTACTTTTGTGACTCATTCTAGAAATATTTGAAATGTGTTCATCAGAAATCACAGGGGAATGACTGTGACTTTCACTGAGAACAAAAACAAAACAAAGTGTCTGGTTTCATTTGAGTAGCACAATCCCTGCTGGTCGCAATATTTTGTGTTTCGGTCTACACTTTGTTCAATTTTCCATCTGCTGTCTAACTTTCCAAAAAATATGTCTTTATCGGCACCCCCCTCCCCCTCCCCCACACTCCACTCAACAGAAAATATTTCCTTATGGCTCCCTAGACAGTAACGATACTAAATCCCAAATCCAAGATCAAAAAGAACGAAAACGAAAGGCGAAACAAGTCCCAAGCCCTTTCCAAACCTGTCAGTCTAAATTACCTGCAACTCGGGTCTAAATGGCCATCTGTTGACAAGAATAAAAGATATTTATTTCCATTCAAAATCAAAACCGAAAAGAAAAGAATATTCACTTTATGGCTTTATCACTTTTGCTGAAATGGTCGGGGGAATTTCTGTCTGAAATGTGGCCCAGGAGGGTTGTTTGATAGAACTCCCCTTGTTCAGTGGGTGACCTCTGTTGACCCCTTGAGATCTTAAAGATGCAGACGGGATGTATCAGATGTCGGGGACTGGTGCCTGTCAGAGGGGGAGTTCCTTTCCTTCCATTCTCTTCGGTTGCTTGTTTGAAGTTTCTTGATGGGTTTACAAGATATTCTTGGCATCAGCGAAATGGGTGAATGCTCAGTTCTTACTCCAGCTAGTTTTGCCGGCAGCACAAACTGAAAATAAAACACCCACTGACATTTAATTTAGAAAAGGAGCTGGCAATAACACTGGTTTGACCCAAACTATTGAACTATTGCTAAAGTATCAGATTTCTCTGTTAAGTCGGAAGAAGCGAAGTTAACAGCACAAATGTCTGCTGTTAAGTTTTGAACTTAGCAGTGAAGTTAGCAGCGAAGTTGACAACGAAGTTAGCTGAAAGCTAAAATTGCGTTCCAACAAATTTTCACTGCTAAGAATAGCAGCGAAGTTAGCAGCTCGTGTGAACATACCCTATGAGGTACCTGTGAAATTCTATAATTTATTAGCACAAAGATGACTTTTTGAAAGCTAGACTAGATCAAGAACTTGTTGCCATTAAGTTGCTCTTTGTTAGAGTTTGACGGTGAGGAAAAAAACCCACGAAAAACCCTAATGACACCAAACCACTCCGAATCCTTCGCATTCCGCATCTTATGCAGCATTTTAGAATGATTCACACGACTTTTTTGCACCGATGCAATGATTATATCACTGGAAACAGTTTTTTAAACCATCATTATCGGATTTAGCGTCAATCTTTGGAAGTGCATCTTTAAGCACGTGCCTCTCCCTAATGTGGCCGCATTAAAAGTTTATTGGTACCCCAGGGAGCCTTACCCAGATCGGTTCAGTAACAGTGATGTGTGTTCTGGCCCATTGAGATACATTTTCACCGGAGCGATAAGCATTTCGGTTTAAATGTCAAATAAATGTTGTTGATACATTCATGGGGGGACCCAGACTGTGTTGGTAATTGATGTTTTACTGTTACAAGCCAGACAGTTTTCATGTCCGAACTAAGTTTTAACGGTTCGATAGCCTCTGTAGGGAGGAAAAAGCAAAATTGGAGAAAAACTACATGAAAGTAAGAAATGAAAATAAAATACAAGAGCATGATCAAAGTTCACAATTGTGAATGCAGTTGACAAAAATGCAGACATTTTAAAGTTAGTATCTTACTTTGGTAAGAAACCAAAACAGAAATGTTAACAGATTTACGTATAACTTACAGGGTATGAAGATGGTGTGGTAGAAACATGCCGTTAATTTTTTTTGCGCCTGAAATTGTGCATTATTTTATTCAGAAATAAGTAAAACAACGACCAAAAATCGTTTTGATCTTTTAAAAGATCAAAAATAAAAGAGAAAAGACTTAAGAAATACTGTGGCTGTTTTTCACTGTTTTCTCAAAAAAGTGGGCATTGTATGGGACTGAAATTTTCACAGATGACTGTTGCTGTACCTGTCTTGATATTTGTGCCCATGAATCAGCATTTCTTTGATAAAAACCAAAGTATGATACTACCTTTAACTACTTTTTTTTGCAACTTGCATCCAGACTGTATAGAATGAACTAGAATATGGCATAGACTTTGTGGCGATGGGAGATGGGAAAATAAAGAGAAGAAATTCTACGAATGCTTTCTGGATTGTCGTTTAACATTTGTGAGGCGCTCAGTCATGTCTGCACGTGTGCAGTCGGTTAACCGTTGTTCTGTCAAAACAAATTCCATACTTCGTGGTATGAAAGGTTGTTCCTCTGCCAGAGTTTGGGCACAATATTGTAACGGTTTTCCTGGTTACAAAGGAGAACGTGCCGTCTGCACAGCATCATTGTGACTCTTTTTCACATTTTTTGTATGATGTCTGACGTACAAAGAACGATTTTACTGAGATTTGAAATGGTGTAGGTGTAATAAAGGGCACATTTAGGTATACATTTTGTAGAACAAGGGGCAGCCCACACAAATCCCAAGAACCAGTCCCGTTGGAATGGCCCACATACATCAAAATACATTTACAAGAATCCCAGACCTATTGTCCCTAGACTGTAGAAATTGAAGCCCTAGAGGTACTGGACTAGGCTTACAGGCTGACAAATGTCAGCTGGCAGTCGCACAAAAACGTAGTAGATGTACATGTAGTTAGTAAACCCAGACCCCATAACCAGCATTAGGACTGACACTCAGTAGCACAACATGTAGTGAATCAATTTTCTTTTTCAAAAAGAAATTGGGAGGAATTATTACAAATTATGCAGGCATGCAACTTTTCTTTGGATCAGCCGATTTCCTCTTTTTTCACTTCACTTTTATGCCATTGAAAAGTGAAAAACACTGTGCAAAATATGGTAAAGCTTGGAATTTCCTCTTTTTTTTGGAAAGTCAAAGTTGCATGCCTGATTACGGCAGTTGGGTTTTTTCTTGTGTCTTTTCTTTTTGATTTATTTTTTGGGTTCAGATATTTATACTGAAAGAATTAGGCTATAGGCCTACCAAGATATTTCATTTGAATATTCATCTTTTTCGAAAAGTTATGCAAGTTTGTGTTTATGGAAAATTTGTTGATTTATAAATTAAGATTGGGGCAGGAGTACACTCAACTGAATTTCATGTGAGATGATGTTTTTTCTGGAAAATTGGGTGAAATATATCTACGGTAACTGTGATTGAACGATAAATGTTTGTTTTCACACAACATAAAAGATGCCTCACTACATCAACTCTTTAATAGCAATATTAGCAGTCAGGGTTAAGCTTTTAGGTCTTAAATACAACAATTCCGTGTTCCACAGCAACCCCAACCACCCCAGCCTAACCCGCCCCACCCCCATTTAACTAACCCCCACCCTTCACCTCTCACCACACCAACCCCATTTATACCCTCCTGTTCAAGGATCTTGACATGCCCCCCACTATAGCCCCCAACAATGACAAATAACAAAAATTTCTTGTCTAAATTCAGTAATTTCCCTTCTCCAGTGGTTTTTACAAGGTAAACCCCAGCAGTGCTGAAAATCATTTTTTTTCTCCCAACAGACTCCATTGTAAAAACCTTTGAGCGATAGGTCTGGTGTACTAAACTGATCTTGAAGCAAAAAAAAAAAAAAAATGAAGGAAAAAAAATAACACCTGACAAACGAAAGACTCTATTGTTGTAAACGTTGTAACTCCAATGGTGCTTTTTTGTTAGGGGTGGGGGGGAGGAGATTTTTTTTTTTATATCTAAATCCAACGCAAAGGCATGTTCTGAGCTTTAGGAATGCCGATTACCGTACATAGACTTGACTTTATGGAACCAGGCAAGAAAAAGCAAGCAGCTTGGCTGTCGAACACTGTCGGTCGGTCGTAAACTCGGAATGAACTTTGTGGCATGTGCAATAAAAACCTTCACTCTGAATACAACCCCATACTGCAAAGAAAAGAATTTGGAAAAAAAGACGAAGGAAAAACACAAATTTGAATGCATTTTTAGTGAGAGTTTGACAAGAGGATTTATCATTTTGCCAGACAATTGTCCCTATATACCCTGTTCGACCGAGATTTTCTGGGTCAAAAGTGAAAAATGGATGACAAAAATAATAAAATCATGCTTGCACGGCTGATACTGCATACATGTAGTCAATGAACAATTTGTATGAATTATTTTCGACCTGATAACACTGTGTGACAGGATGTACACAGATTTTAACTTCTAAGCAAACTTTCAGCATAATTCTTGGCACACATTTGGAGTCTGGACTTATTTTACGTTTTATAGTCTACTAAAAGACAGAATTAAGTTCCGGGCTTTAAAATTGCAATTTTTTTTTTTTGGGGGGCAGAACTGCAGATTATACATCTGTAAAACATGGGTCAACGTTTTCATAGAGCTGCTTGAGCATCTAAAATCCACTTTAAAAAGTACCAAAACCAGCAAAAAAAGATCAGTTTGCTAATTAGGCCAAACGTCTTGTGAACAAAGCTGAATGTCAGCCCAAAAGCACTAAATATCGCATGGAAATTTGGCTGTTATCTTTTTTTCCCCCTGTTTGCCAAGAAAGACGTTCCATGGACCTTATCGAAGATAGGGCAAGACGGACCCAAACGGGGTATGCGCAAAGCATTCTGGGTAAAATTGTTGCTAGGGCTCGGCCTGAGTGATGCACAAATCCACAAGATTACCCACTGTCCTTTGCGTGCGCAAGCGTAGTGCCGAAAACAGGCTATCTTCGATATTAGGTCCATGCCAAACAAATGTTTGTTCTAACATACATGTAGGTATACAAAAAGCTGACAAAAATTGGCCCAAATTTAGTTCTAGAGATAGTTCTACTCCTAGAGAGAGTAGATAATTTGTTGTTGATATCAAATTGTCTCCCTAATATGAGGAAACAGTGATATGCTGGTTTTGATGATGACTAGAGCAGGTTATTCAAAACGTTGAGACCTAACGAGAAGTGTGTTTAAGCACGAACCTAACATTACATGGTGTTACCGCAAACCGATCCACATACCAATTGTCACCATGCAAAGCCTCAAATCTTTCTTGACCTATTTTTTTTTTTTTCAAAACTGTTTGAAAAGGCCTACGGGAAAAAAACAACAACAATAATTTGATAATTATAGAGACATCTGTACAAATTACACGTATTATTTATGTTACACAAATATATTTATTTGTAGGGGCAGGCTCCTGTTATTTTAGAGTGTTGACATTTTGTGTATGACCCAGTAATAATTGGTGCCGGATATCGCCTTACCAAATTCTTAGCTACTAATTTGACACATGTATGCAGATATATTACAGCTGGTTTTGTGCCGGGTCACCGGGGAAGTCAAAAGTTTGTGGACTGCATTGGTAAACTTGACTGGTAACCGATACCACTAGCCAATAAATTATAAATGGTTCGTGATAACCCTGGCTGAATTTTTCTTTGCTTTTATAATTTTTCTTGATTTTTTTGAGGCATGAAAACGTCAAATGAATACCTCTTGCTCAGTGAACCATACGTTAGTTTGACAGATAAATCTTTTGGAGGTTTTATAAATGCTGTTATTTCGTGGTGACAGTTTGGGGTCTGCTTAAATTTGTTAACAATTTGTGGTATCAGTGCTCCTGTGTGATAATCCTGTGGTAGCCGAGTAAGGGAGAAATCCTTAGTTATTTGAACTACGCACATGCACAGCGGAAGTTCCCCCCTAATCCTTGAAAAAGGACCTTGTACATATCGTAAAGTAAAGCATTTTCTTCTTCTGTAAGCGTTGATTCTACGCTCACGGTAAGCAGAGTGCTGAAATTGGTCCCAGGGCTCTACTTCATAAAATTTACTTAGGAATTTTCCCAAATAAATGTTCTTTAGGTTATATGTATATGTATGCACAATAAAAGTGGACTTAGAAACAGTAATTGTTCAAGTAGGTATATTCCTAACTCTTTCACTTATACATGTATGTCTCAAACTGTAGTATGCTGGCTATTCCTCCCTAGGAGGATTATGAAACGGAGGCTCCGGCTCAGGCTCCGGCTCTGTCATCCATATGCTGGAAATATAGGTTGTGGTTTTTCATTGAAGCTGAAGCTCTGTTTTCCTTTTCAAACCAGAGAATCTACTTCCCAAATGCAGGCAAAAGCCTCTATTATGACAGTACCGTTATTTTAGAATGGATTCACGAAATGGAGCCTGAGACTGAGCCTGAATCTGAGTCTAAGCCTGAGCCTAAGCCTGAGCCTGAGCGTCCATTTCGTAAATGCCCTGTGGTACAACTTTCTCCTCCTTCTGTCTGTTCTTGGCAATAAAAGTATAATCATGCCAGGTTTCCCACTATCCCTAAAACTTGTGAAAACATGAGCAGCCCACAAGATTGTCATTTGGGGCCGGAAGCATTGGAACATCCTAATGGGTATAATCATCGATCTGTTTGTAGCTCTATGGTATAATTATCCCCAATTGAGGATCATCAAGTCTGGATGTGTCTAGGTCTAGGAATAGGGTATATAGTTCTCTTATATGATGGCCAACCTTGGGAATTTCAAAATGCAACGGTGCGAGACGAGAAATTAATACAAGACTTCCGTAGTTAGGACTGTGAGATAAAACCTTGACTACAGTACTTCATGCTGATGCACAAGCACCCCCATCATTTATAAAGTTTGAAATATTCACGTTTTTGTTTGGTTTGGTTTTCCATGCCAAGGCTTCAATTATCATACGCATGGCAGAATTTAATTGCAAACCGCAAGAGGAAGTCGTCCAGATGATAGGCTGTTTACAGACACTGAATCGATCGGTATGAATGTTGTGGGCCATGGATGCATTTCAGGCAGTACGGCAGACTTTAGTCAGAATTATGAAGGATTTCCTTCAAGTTTGAAAAACAAACTTCCACTGACTGCACTCAAAGTAAACAATATACATGTACTAGGCCGTACATTTACTTTTCTTTTTTAAAGGTTAAGCACCTTAATACAATACATGATTGGTAAAGGTCACAGGACAGCACTCATACTTTGTTTGATCAAACATGTACATAAAATAATAAACCTGTGAAAATTTGAGCTCAATCGGACATCTGAGTCACGAGAAAATAGCGGAAACCCGACTCAATTTTTCTTATAAGACATGAAGAATGGTTTTGATCTTACCCTGAAATCAAAACTGTTTTCTGTCTTTGTTTTTACTAATTTCTGGATAAATATGTGCATTTCGGTTGGAAATATTTTAACGGTATGTTTCTACCAGCACCATCTTCATACCTTGAGTGAAAGGGGATAACTAAAACAACTCAAGTGAGGGTGTCCTTTATGTTTGTTCCAAAAATCGTTCGGATGAACGATCTTTGGAAAAGACACTAAATCTTGATTTCCTTGAAAAACCCAGCATCTGATGAACCAAGATTTACCATGTCTGTTTGCACTGTTTACAAACTGTTGAGTCCATTTTCTGTCTCAAACTCAATAAATATTTTTTTGGAGGCCTTGCAAATCCTATATGCTCCCTTTATTCTTTAACAAAATTGTACTAAATCTGATAAAATAGCTCTTACACAGAGGCTGAAACTGGTAAATCTGTGGAGATTTCTGTTTTGGTATGATTCTAGTGATAGTGCCTAGTGATAGTATGATAGTGCCTTTAAAGCAAATCTGTTGTAAGTGCTAAGCAGATTTGTGTACTAAGCGGCTCTATATAAAGCTAAGTAGACTAGACCCTCATTTTATTGTCAGCTGAAAGGACAATTGAGAGTTTGCTGTGTTGGTCGGAAGCAGCTTAAAGTGTTGGTTCGTAATATTTATTGTGGCTTTTCAAAATGTGAACAGAGGACAGAAGATTAGGAGGGATTTAGGACTCTGCTTGCAAACTGTGTACAGCAGAGAGGAAGCCTTTAATAATGTTGGGGAAGAGGGTTCTGCCAACTTCTGCAGACGTTTTTTGGTTGAGTTGAGTTGAGTTGAGATTGTCCCTTTGGCAGGGTGTCTTGTATGTCTTGTATGTGGTGGTCCCACTGGGAGACCTTGTACCAGGCTAGCCTTGGTGCAGTCAACCAGAGGTCGTCCATCCCACAGACATTGTTCACCTTGATTGTGATTAGGGTTTATGCCGCGCTGTTCCCCTGTCACTGCTGTGTTAAATGCCGTAGCCCTGATGATGTAGGGCCTATACACACAGCACAGCAGTGTAGCAGGCTTTACTTAGTGACTGGTAGCTTCATATGTTCGGTATCAGTGTGTGTGTGAGCACATGTGGGGCAAGTACACACTCAGGCTGTTCTGCACACAGACGGCGCACGGTCAGGCTCTTGTGCTCGCGAAAGGAGTGCAACAGGCCTATTGAGTGCCACCTCTTGATGCACTTGTTCACTTAGTGGCCCCAGCTGATTTCATACACTAACAGGCCACTGGGGTTGCAAGGTGCTGGAGGGTCTGTGCTGTGTGAAGCTTTTTGGCCTCTGTCACCCCTTCGGTGCAAATCTGTGCCAGGCCAGGTCCCAAGCCTGGACTCCCGATTTCCCTTTCGGCAGCAATCTTTGGAATCATATTCAGTTGAGAGAGACTGAGCAACCTTTCAGGATTTTTTATTCACGGATTTGGACGTTGGATGGTCGTGCTTAGTTAGTTGTGCTAGGATTGAAACTGGAAAAGTTTTTGTGTTGGACAAGTACTGATAGTGACCCTATCTTGCTTTGAAACGGCAAGTTTTGCTGGAACAGCATGGAGAGCTTTTTCCAGTCGTGGAGTGGCATCGGGCTCTGCTTGCAACCAACTCTCTCATCTCGTAGCATCTTTCTTCTGGTTTTATTGACAGTTCCTCTGACGACCCAGCAGCCGGATACTTTGCCGCCGTCCCTTCCTCCCCCGCCGTCCTTCTGCCGACAGGACAGCGACTTCCGATGCGACACGGGCGAGTGTGTGCCACCGGAGGCGCAATGCAATGGTACCTACGACTGCCCCGATGGCTCGGACGAGCGGTACTGCCTTACCCAGGGCCCGTGTCAGTCCAGAAGATGCGATAATGGCCTGTGCTACGACGCCAAGTTGGAGTGCGATGGAATACCACACTGCACGGACAATTCAGATGAAAAACCATCATTGTGCTGTAAGTGTACCTGTTTTAAATGTTTATTTTTAATTGTTTTATACAAAAAAGACCATGGGCTGATTGCAATAAAATGGTCTTTAAATGGTGGGCTTAAAGGTTGTATCATACTTTGGTTTTTATCACAGAAATACAGATTCATGGGCAAAAATACCAAGACAGATACAGTAACAGGCATCTGTGAAAATTTCAGTCCCATTCGTTGCCCACTTCTTGAGAAAACAGTGAAAAACTACCACAGTATTTCTGAAGTCTTTTCTCTTTTATTTTTGATCTTTTAAAAGATCAAAAAGATTTTCCGTCGTTGTTTTACTAATTTATGGATAAATACACCATTTCAGGCGGAAACTTTTTAACGGTATGTTTCTACCACCATCATCTCCATGCCCTGTAAGTTATACGTAAATCTGTGAACATTTCTGTTTTGGTCTCTTACCAAAGTATGATACAACCTTTAAGGATGCAGACTAAAGCTGACTTTCTCTCTTAGCCGGTCTTGAGTAAGACCACAAAGTTAGCCCATTGCAATAAGCCAGTCATAGCCTCTTGTGGAGTAAAAGATTCACCCATGGTTACGGAAAATTGTTCCTCTCTGTGACATGCATACATGTAACATGTGATGTACATGTACAGTATGAACAATGTGTGCACATCAACACATGTTGCTGGACGGTTTGAATCGCAATGGAAAATAAAAATGAAATGACTCATCGGACCCTCGTCAGTATAGCTCATCATCTTATTAACCACATGATTCAGTCTGTCCCTCAGAAACCCCTCTGCCAGTGCAAGGCTGTCTGTTAAAATCTTCAACAACTAAGTAATAATTGCAACTCCATTTTGGCAACAATCATTACGACATGCAATCAAGTAAGGGAAAATTCCAAACAAAGACAGTTTTAAGCCTGCTCCAAGCAGGCTAACTCTTTTAAGACTGGCTAAGCAGTAAGACTGCTTCATTGCAATGGTCTAACTTATAGACCGACTAGCTCCAAGCCCTTTAAGACCGGCTTAAGCATATAGACAGCTTTAAGATGGCTTATTGCAATCCACCCATGATAAGACTTAAAACTTACATTCATGTAACATAAATACTTGTCTGCAGCGTCAATGATTCCACCCACTTTCATTGCTGTTTTAGGGTTTATTCACAAGTTTGTAAGTTGTATGCAAATTAGAATTTCCATATTTAGAAGCAAAAGTTTACAGAGTTTTATTGATTTTCTGAAAAGAATTCCCTCCTTTTTCTTCACTAATCTTGATCTCACTAATATTGATCTCCTTGCTAAATATTTGCTTAATTATCAACCAGTTGGGTTTTATTTTATTTCCGAAGAAGTCCTTTTTGGGTGTTGAAGCTTGCACTTTATCAAGTTTTATTTGATTTTTATTGTTTGCCGGACGTATAATGATAATGCATCCTTTCACTAGACAATCACAGGTCTGATGTTTTACAAGTGCAAAATCATAAAATCTTTACAAAAGCAAAGATCTTTCTTTTGAAAGCCCGCCAGTTTTCATTGCTGCACAAAATCAAGATGCAGAATGATGATGTGTCAGACCGTTGAGTTTGACATTTGAAATGAGACAATTTTCCTGTGTCATACACAGAATTGTTAACCTTGGTTTTGCTTTTTACTTCTGGGGTCTTTCTCAAAGCTTGGCTCAGGCTCCGGCTCCGCCTCCATTTCGTGGATCAATTTCAAAATAACAGGTATCAAAATAGAGGCTTTTGGCTGCTTCTCTGGTTTGAAAAGGACAACAGAGCTTCAGCTTCAATGGCAAACCACAACCTATATTTTCAGCGTATGGAAACAGAGACAAAGCCGGAGCCGAGCTTTGAGAAAGCCCCCAGCTGTACAATCGTGACAGTGAGATGAGAGTGTTGGTGTTCAGCTAGTCCCCAGCGTACTTACTTGCTTTCAGTTTAAGCATGTTTGTGTTCCCCTTCCCGGTCTTTTTATCGACAGCTGCCCCACCAACCCAGCAGCCCACACCACAGCCGACCGTTCCAACCCAACCCTGCCGAGGTGACAGCGATTTCCGCTGCGGCAGCGGGGAGTGCCTGGCACTGATGCTGCGCTGCAACAGCAACTACGACTGCTTGGACGGCTCGGACGAGCGGGCATGCCTGTCCGCAGCACCCTGCCGGGCGTCCGAACGCTACTGCGACGACGGACTATGCTACGACTCGAGGCTGCACTGCGACGAGATAGCGCACTGCAGGGATAGTTCGGACGAGAAGCCATCAGTGTGTGGTGAGTTCACATTATTTTATTGATTTATTGATTACGGTGATGATGATCATGATAATTATTAAATCAAACTGCATTCCAAGCTTTTCAAACGGACTTCAGGGATGAGATTTCTCAGATTTTTTTGTTTTGGATTTCAGATTTCTTTTTCCTCACAGGCTGTGTACAAAAGGATAGGAGATTTTCAGATTTCAGACTTATTATGCTCCCTGTCAGCTGTTTTCAGACATTTTTATCATTGGTCAGTCTCATCCCTGGGACTTTGAATAGTATATTTCCTATCTAAACAGTTGAAGCTGGTAGGAAACTAAGAAGGAAAAACCAAAATAACTTTGAATAAATTTGAATTTTTAATGTTTCACTATCCTCTAAAAGTGGTTTTTACCCCCCTCCCTCCAAAAAAGGGGAGGTGAGCATGAAGGGGGGGGGGGTGTTGAAGATCCTAGATTCCTTGTTACTGAATTAGATTTCTCAGCCCGACGAGAGTGATGCGACTTTCCTTTTTCCCCCGGTCATTGGTATTCAATCTCTTCAGTCCCTCACTCTACAAATAAGTGTCACACTGCCTTGAACCCACCTTGCTACCCTGGCTATCTCATGTTGTCTTTCTACAAACAATTCAGCTGCCATTATTGACTTGTTTGTTTTTCGGTTGAGGTTGTATCCTTGAGAAATCACAGGAATGGCATAATTATGATTTGGATGAGTACAGGAATGAGATTTCTCAGATTAAAATCTGATTTCAGATTTTTTTTTTTTTTTGGATTTCAGATTTTTTTTTACTCACTGGCTGTGTACAAAAGTATAGGATATTTTCAGAGTTCGGGTTTTGTTTGTCCACTGGCAATTGTTGTCAGACTTCTTTGTCATTGGTCAATCTCATCCCTGTGAGTAAAGAAATAACCAACAAACAGTCTTCTTTTTTTTGGATTGTGTCTCAACCAATGAAAAGTTTTTTTTTTGTGTTTTGGAGGAAGGGGGTTGGGTGGGGGTAGGCTTAGAAATACAATGCTCAGTGTTTGCGGTTTTATGGATTCTGTTGACTTGTTTGGTCTGGGGGTCCTGGATTAAAGTCTTGAGCTGCCAGTAGCCATCTGACCATAAGGAATGATGTGGGTCAATGCCCATATGGTCAGTAGTCGTGGAACAGTAATGCAACCACCGTTAATAATTTGCAAAATCAACCAGTTTTTCCCTTCCTGTACAGGGGCCAATTTCATAAAGCTGCTTAAGCACAAAATTTGCTTAAGAGCGAAAAAGTCTTCCTTGATCAAACAGGATGGATGGGACTCAATTTCCATGTGACTTTTACTACTTTTGACTTGTATGCAGCCATTGTTTGCTGAGCATAAACATTCACAAGGTGTTTTGGCTGGCATATTTATTTTATTTACATGTACCAAGGTTTTTGGTGCTTAAGCAAATATCGGTGCTTAAGCAGCTCCATGAAATAGGCCCCAGACCCCCCCCCCCAAAAAAAAAAAACCAAAAAACCCACAGTAAATTCCCAATTCTTGTTAAAGGTAGTATCATACTTTTGTCAAAGAAGTACAGATTCATGTGCAAAAATATCAAGGAAAATACAGTAATAGTCATCTGTGAAAATTTCAGTCCCATACGGTGCCAGCTTTTTGAGAAAATCGGGACAAACGGCCACAGTATTTCTTAAGTTTTTTGCTCTTTTATTTTTGATCTTTTAAAAGATCAAAAAGATTTTCGGTTGTTGTTTTACTAATTTTAACGGTAGGTTTCTACCAGCACCATCTTCATACCCTGTAAGTTATACGTAAATCTGTGAACATTTCTGTTTTGGTTTCTTACCAAAGTATGATACTACCTTTAACAATCCTCTCTCCAGGGAGTGATAGGCTGATTAGCATTTCATACCCACAACATTGTTTGCAAACATCCTGTGTACAGTATTCCAGATTTTTCTTTTTCCCAAACCAAAATCTGGTATCGTCATTAGTAGATACAAAATAGCTCTCCAGTCCTGTTCACAAACTGTCACATGTCTAGTCTTATTCCTTGTCAAATGATAAATCCCAGTAACCTTTTACCTTATGTGCCTGGGATGTCACATAATCCATAACAGGGCAAGAATTTGGAAAATCTGTCTGTGAGGCCGGAGCTTCAGCCTCCCACTTTCTGATTATTCCTCCATTTTGAGACATCAAATCTCTCTGGGGGACGGATGTGTGATATTTCAAGCCCTGTGATGTATGGAGGCCAAGTATGTTTAGGTTGAGAGATTGGTTAGCAGGCTTAGTCATGGAATTCACAAGTTAACATTCAGGGATTTCAGTAAAAGAGCAAAAAAGGGAGAAAGAAAAGACATTGATGAATGATACATAAGTGTAGGCTATCTACATGTAGGCCTCCTATGGGCCTGTTTGTTAATAATGCACAGGATCATGAATCTTGCGGATCCGGGCCCCATTTTAGCATACCCTGCATAGGACGTGGATCCCTAAATCTGGGATCCTTGGCATTAAACAAACAGGCCCTATGTAGGCTACACAGTGAGCTACATAGTACGTGACAAGTGAGAAGGACTTTAAATCAACTTGCACTTAAATACACTGTAGGCATATTGTACTGTCCTCTTAAAACAAATTTAAATCACACAGCAGGGCTCGAAATATCCACTAGACCGTGGACCGAGTCTAGTGATTTCAGTGTTGGTCTAGTAAAGTTTGAACTGCACTAGTCCGGCTGTCCAGTGATTTTGTTTTCCTTGTACAAATAAAATGGTTCCTAAATTGATGATTTTTGACACAATATTGCATACAACTAGAGGTTGTGTCTGTTGAAAACAGAACACAAGGCTTTTCCGTTTTATAATATTAAAATAAATTGTCAAAACCTTTAACACATAAAGACATTTGATTACGATATTTAATTAAGCCTACTTTTAATATGTTTGTGTCACAAAGAAAGACCCTGTCTAACATTGACTTTTGGTGAAAGAATCATGATCAAAGCTGTTAGCACTTTCAAATGAGACGCTACTTCCTGTTTGACCGGAAGTAGAGGTCACAGAGGTCAAGCAATGTAACACAAATGTTAGACCTTGCCTTACATTGACTTTTGGTGAAAGAATCATGATCAAAGCTGTAAGCACTTTCAAATGAGACGCTACTTCCTGTTTGACCGGAAGTAGAGGTCACAGGGGTCAACCAATGTGTCACACAGAAAGACCTTGCATAACAATCACGTTTGGTGAAAGAATCAACTTAATATCTCAATCCGTTGATTTTCTGTTGATTTTCAAATAAAATACTGACACCACCGCAGTTTCTTGTTTTAATCCAAAGAGGGCGCCATTCAAAACCGTGTGCTCGATTCATGCATTACTTGAAAGGTAGATTTTTACGCATGCGTAGTTTTCTTGTCAAAACAGTATTTACGCTGGCAACTATGATAAGGAAATGAAGGAGAATACGGCATATATAACACAGGCAATCAACCACATGCCCGCGCCTTGCATTTAATGACCAATATTTTTACGTACAAGTCAATGGGCTAGCGTGAAAAATATTTTTTAAAAATCATAAAAAATAAACAAATGACGCTGTCTTGACGTAACTTCATAATTACTATCCCGAACCTCCATTTCACCAACCTACCAATTTTCAAGGCGATCGGCCGTTCCTACTATGCGTTATAAAAATCGCATTTTTTATGACGTCATGATGACGTCACCAAATTTTTGTCTATGCAGTGTTCATCTATGGTGTGTGCTGAAGAATTATCAAAAAGAAATTCAAAAAAATCTTCTTTCGTTTCCTAGATATCGTTAAAAGAACTTTAATGACCCAAAATTTCAATAAATCATAAAAAATCATCATGACGTCATTGCAAATTTTTCGATATAACACATCCCGACTTAGATACATACCAAGTTTCAACTCAATCGGACTGAGGGTTCGTTTATAATTGATGTCTGAAGTTTGCCCCTTTAAGACACTGTCACGCGACACCTGATGACGTCATGATGACGAAAAGTTTCGGCGCACATTGACGCTATTGGGACTTTGTTTTGACCAAGTTTGATTAAAATCGGCAATTTAAAAGTGGCAAAAGTGGCACCGAGAATGTCCCTGTGCTTTGTCTATGGGAATTCCAACGACAAGAAGAAGAAGAAAAAAGAAAAAAAATCAGAACAAAAACAATACCTTTTCCGTTGAACACGGAAAAGCCAATTACGGTTTTCCTACATACATGAATGCCACAGATCTAGTGAAAAAAGTTCAGGTCTAGTAAAATGCTTCAGTTACTAGACCTGCTGTCCAGTGCCTTTTTTCATGAAAATCAAGCCCTGCACAGCTAGGGCTCAATGATTACAACGCACAAGTCTCTATACTACAAAATCCCATAGCCAGGAAATTGGGACTCTTTCACAGCCAAACATTCCAAAAAAGAATCAGTTTATTTGGCTCCTGCCTGTCACATTAATGTCAGACAAAACTTTATTCAGATTAAAGCCGATTGTCTGGCTCAACAAGTCAGACATTCAGGAAAAAAATAAAGTCGCTGCCCAGGGTCTCAGTGGTTTTTGGATTTGTTGGATTTCTGGTGGCTGACTCACTTAGATTCCACTATGCTACAGACTGAATGCTGGAACGAAGTCTAATCTATTTTACGTGACCAGGGGTGGATTTCACCAAACTCTTCGTAAGTACTTACTATCAATCGTAGGACTTATCAATGCATTGCAACCCTACGTGGGATAGGCCCACTACGATGGGTTATCCTTCATAACTCGAGTTAGGATCGATCCCAGGGCTTCGTGAAATCGACCCCAGCACTTGGGGTTTAAGTGAGGGCAAAATACATCAGGAAAAAACATTTTATTTGTTTCTTATGCAATTTTCTCAGGGTATTTTACCCCCAACATTCTCAAAAAAGTACAGAACTAAACAAAATCCTTCTGACTTTGACTCAAGTCTTTCCAATTATTGGAAAATTTATTATGATTTATTTTTGAAACAATAGAAAGTGTATAAAATGTTTTTGTGTATTTTAAGTTAAACAATCCTTTTTTATTCCTGTGACCGGTAACTCAATTTAAATTAATTTGCTTAAGAACAAAGATGTACATAGAACTAACTGAATGAATCAAGGCTGTTGGTAGTGGCACCCCGTGTTCTCAAGATTGATGTATGCACTGTTTCAAGGTTGGCACCCACCTACTGGCTTCCAAGTTCCAACTGACCTTAAACTTTTTTGAACTTCAGGTCATTGCTTTCATGTCCCAGTACAATTATTAATATTGAACTAATTTCTTTATTCGTATCAGATTTTTGTGTGTACTTTTCCCCTTACTTATCTGAAACATACCAAGTTGATGAGCGGATCTGGCTCGAATTCCACTAATAGGAGACTTTTGAGACGTCGACTGAAGTCTCTTTTTGCTTTATCTAAGCATGCGCGCGCAATTGTGAGCATGCGCGCGTTGTTGTGCGCGTGCGTGTGTGTGCTGTTGACTTGAAGACCCATGCTCCAAAGTCTCCCATTACTTGGTTTCATTGCATATGCACAAATTCAAAATGGTCATTTCTCAGAATTCAATGAGTTGCTATGAGGATGTCACATGATCTGGGAGCAAGGCAATCAGAAAACCATGGCAATAGTAAACTTGCATATAAATACAAATTATACATTTGCGTATTTGCATATAAATACAAATACATTTGCTTACATGTAAAGACAAGAAAGCTTGCTTTTATTTTTAAAGTCAAGCCCCCCCCCCCCCCCCCACCAGCAAAAGCCATGATAGTACACTTATTGTATATTCCTGTTATTCGTTCTTGTGATGTGTACTGTGGCTTCCCTGATGGCCAAAAGCTTGGTTTCAAGAACTTTGGATCACCATTTTGTTTCACAAACCATCTGTCGGCCCAGATTCCACCGAACCTCCTTAGCAATTCTCCTAATACCCTAAACGACCACGGAATTGGAATGAATTACCCACCTATGGGCAACCTCTCAGTAAAAAGTACCTGAAAATCGACCCAGAAAACAAAATCAAGGCACGGTATCATCTTCCCTGTTCTCCCCCTGAGATGGTACGTGACGGTGTGCCTCTAAATTCGGGTTAACCCGCAAATCGTCCCCGTCTCCCCCTGAGTCACAGCAAGGCACCAGTGGCCAGGTGATGACGCTGCGACTGATGGTGCAAGAAAAATAATGATATATTGGGCTGGGTTTACTCAGATGTGGGTCACAGGGAAACTCCCTGAAACTGCTCCTGGGTTTAAATAAGCTTTGGTCACGGTCCTGGTCTTTGTTTGAAAGATCAAAGTCTGGTTTTGAAGAGTTTGTAAGAGAGGGGAGCTAATGAGTACATTCTAACTATAAAGCTTTAATTCTGGCCATAAAATGGATGAGGTAAACAACAACAACATTACAACAAAAACAACAAAATCTGTAGAAACAGTCCTAGGAGTAAATACAAAGTTTGTACATCTGCACATCCTAACACACAAACGTGTGGAGGCCTAAACGTCTGCAATCGCCAGTTAAAGGTAGTATCATACTTTGGTAGGAAACCAAAACAGACATGTTCACAGATTTACCTATAACTTACAAAGTTACAGGGTATAAGATGGTAATGGTAGAAACATTTTTATACAGTTAAAATGTTTCTGCCTGAAATGCTGTATTTAGGCCTATCCAGAGAAGAGTCAAACCAATGACCAAAAACAATTTTGATCTTATAAAGAAAAAAAAATGGTGAAAAGATTTAACAAATACTGTGGTCGTTTTTCACTGTTTTCTAAAAAATATGGGCACCGTTTGGGACTGAAATTTTCACAGATAACTGTAACTGTATCTGTCTTGATATTTTTGCCTATGAATCTGCATTTCTATGACAAAAACCAAAGTATGATATTACCTTTTATCTTGTGTGGGAGGGGAGTCCTTCGGATAATCTTGCGGTGGGTACAGTCACACAATGCACATCACATGGGCCTGATGAAGTCATATGAACAAGTACAGGCCGTGGTAAAGCCCTCCTCAAAAGGAAATTGTTTATGAAATACATCCAGTCTTAAGCCTCGTTAAGGTGTATGAAACTAATTGGAGTTGTAACTTGGTGATTGAGGATCACAAGGGCGGGGCGGGTGTATTAATCCAGCGCAGCGTTAGAGTGGTACGGCTGAAAGCCGGCAGAAGGTGGAAGTTGGAAGTGAAAGTTTGTGGAATAATCCGAGGTTATAGTCACGTTTTATGTTTCACGTGTAGTACATGTTTCTTTAGCGTGATATACAGTGAAATGCCACTATAATGAACATCGCCATACTGAAAATTTTGCTATATCAAACATCATCCTTGGCTCCTAATTTCTGTGTGCATTGTACAGGCCTGCTTAACATTGTTCACTACAACGAATGACCACTATAACGAACAATTTCTGTGCATCCCGGCGTGTTTGTTATATAGTGGCATTCCACTGTACTGCTTTTGAGCTTGTGTTTCAAACAAGCAATGACTGAAATACTCAACGTTGATTCTGTTATTAACACAGAGATTTGGCTCTCATCCTGTGAGAGACTCCTTGTCCTATGAAGACGAGTCATGAGTCATCTTAAGGTCTAACATTGTCCTCTAGTTGAACTCTCAGTGACATGCTGTCCATAAGTGGAAGATTCTTCCTTCTTTATGAGTACGGAATGGAATCGAAAAATAAATAATGCAAGTAATAAACTTGCTGCAAACTGCTCATCAACCAAAAATTGACCAGAAATTACATCTAATGCTTGGAGTGTGACGTTTCGATCCAGGCAGATAATTTTAGCCTTTGAGAATGATCCTGCTAGGATCCAAACATCAGGTCCTCCCAACTCCCAAGCAGAAAAATAAATACATTTAATGGAGTTGATGCTGAATAAGAATCAAATGAAGATAAATTAAATGGAAATCTTCTTAGCTTAGGTACTTCTTGTAGCGTCCACATCACAGACCTGGGGCCAATTTCATAAAACTCCTTAAGCACAAAATTTGCTTAACCATGAAAAATGTTCCTTGATCAAACAGGATTGCCAACCAAATTTTCATAATATGTTTATTGATTTTGACTTGTATTCGGCCATTGTTTGCTGAGCATAACATTCACAATGAGTTTAGCTGGCATACTGATTTTATTCACCAAGGTTTTTGGTGAATAAAATCAGTATGCTGCTCTATGAAATTGGCCCCTGTTTTCAACACATGATGACATCATCAGAAAACACCATGTTTCTGACACTTCGTTCCAGCTTCTAACAATCTAAACAATTTTTGTTTTTCAGATTTGACCACAATTTTTTTTTAAGACCCTGGTGTTGACCCAGTCTGGCACTCTTGGAGGTCAAAGGTCCTGACCAGGTATTGAAAATTTGCAGAGCGTTGGTCTTCGACCTTGAGGGCTTCAGATGGTTGTGTTTGTTGGTTGTCTTGGTAATACCTCTCTTAACAAAAGGGATTTCTGTGACCTACCCAGTACCCACACAGGAAAAGGAAATAAAAATTGTAAGCTGGCCGGTGTTGTTGGCCTGGATTGCTATTCTACAAGCAATATTCTGTCAACTTAAGCCCTGTCCGCACTGGACTTTTTTTGGGCAAAGTAACCGAGACGCTGGGTAATTTACCCATTTTAAGTCCAGTGCGGACGTCTTAGGAAGTCTACCTCTCAGTTACTTTGCCTGAGCCGCGCGGGTATTTCTACCGACCAAATTCTGCCCGGGTAGAATGCCCGAGACACTTTACCCGAGACGAAAAGTCCAGTGCGGACAGTGCGAGTCGGGTAAACTCATAAGCCTAGTATTGTCAGCTCGGTAATTCTTCCATGCGTGCTCCGTAATAAGTTACCCGAGTCAAAAGTCCAAGTGCGGACACTGGTAATATTTGCCCATTTTTCAATTACCCATCGGCTCGGTTAAATCCCCGGAAAAAAAGTCCAGTGCGGACAGGGCTTTACAATCCCATTAAAAAATCATTTCTGGTTTTGTCTGCGGTTTTTTGACAAACAGGAAGAATTGCACATGTAGCATTACTCCCCCCTAGCCCTAGACGAGTGTCTGTACCCATGTGGAAAGCTCTATTCCAGTTCATTTCGGCAGGTAACATTATCTAAGTTTTGGGAACTGTGCAACTTTCAACACCATTTCATTTGGTGCTAGGTCACATGTGGCATTTGCAAGTTTCAACCCCCCTGCCAAGGGGGCATTTCTGGTGTTGATGTCATCGAAGTGTGAAGATTGTGTCAGTCTAGCTCCTTGGAGGTATGGTACAGCAGCACCCGAAGCTTGTCATAGACCACCCTGGCTACAGGGTTCAGCAGGGTTGTCAGGCCTACTTTAAAGTCTTCGTGCTGAAGACCCTCTTCGAAACTGAAAGAAACTAAGCAGGAGACAAAACTTCTATGGTTTCTGCATTTACGGGTACAAAGCCTTTTAATTCTGGATTCTGATCTCCCAGAGGAAATGCAGTAGCCACTGGCTACGAAAGAAGATGGACACAATTTTTCAGTAACTTGGTCTGGCGGACATATGCAGACTGGAGCCAAAGAAGTGAACCGTTACAGGAGTTCAGTTGTCGGATCAGATCTGTCTAGTGCTCTTCCTTTGAAAGAAAGAATTGTAGTGCCTTATCCCTCCATCTGGGTTCTATTTTAAAGTCAGACTCTATCATGGTGCGATGTAGATCCCAGGGGATTGACAAAATTATTTCATTAGCTGGACAAAAACACACTTCATGTCACCAGAATGCTGTTTTCGTTCTCATTGTGGTGATGATCTTTTACAGGAACTGTTGGTACATTTGAGTGTTTTTTGTTTTGGGATTGAGGTACATTACCCTAGTTAAATCACAACAGGCCCCAAATGCCTCCATACAAAATGCATTTCTACTAAAGTTTCAAGATAGATACAAGTAATAAACTCGCGCTGCAAACTGCTCATCGGCCAAAATAATGACCTGAAATTTATAAAGATGCTTGGAGTTAGGAGGGCCTGAAGCGTTTTGATCCTAGCAGGATCTTTATCAAAGGGCCTGAGGCGTTTTGATCCTAGCAGGATCTTTATCGAAGGGCCTGAGGCGTTTTGATCCTAGCAGGATCTTTATCGAAGGGCCTGAGGCATTTTGATCCTAGCAGGATCTTTATCGAAGGCTAGCCTTGATGAAGAAGGCTAGCCTTCGATAAAGATCCTGCTAGGATCAAAATATATCAGGCCATCCTAACTCCAAGCAAAGTTTCAAGATGTTAAAAGACAGAGAACTGTGGACCAAGGCATAGTTCATGAATATTTATTTTCAGGTCTTGAAGGCTAGATATTAATTTCATTCCTGTCACTTCTTTCTTTTTTGTCAAATTTGAGATTCTCTGAAAAGAGAAAGTCTTGAGCCTAACCCATCAAGCCTATGTGCTTCACACATCCATACTTCTACTCCCACATGTGCACATAACAACAAAAATAAACAGGCAGTCATTTTCACACCTTCAAGATGTTGAATTCTTTTTCTCCCGTGGGCGTATGTTATGTTTCACAAGACAGAGGTTGGCCAACATTAGCCTGACATTCATTAAACGCCCATAAATTGAGACATTTTTTTAAACTTGTAGGAGGACCATGATTGAGCTAGGATCATGATAGAGGTTGTTATGTCAAATATTTCAACCATCTGACAGGACCATGTGTAATGTGTCAAGCGTTAAATATAATTCAGGTTGCTGTTTAAAGGTATCATACATTATTGGTAATGGTCACATAACAGCACCCATACTTAATACAATCCAACATGTACATGGTGTACATGAAATGATAAATCTGTGAAAATTTGAGCTCAATCAGACATCTGAGCACGAGAAAATAACGAAAACCTGACTCAATTTTTCTTATAAAACATATAGAATGGTTTTGATCTTACCCCGAGATCAAAACATGTTTTTCGGTCTTTGACTGCTTTCTAAATAAATACACCACTTCAGGCGGAAATACTTTGACGGTGTGTTTTAACCAGCACCATCTTCATACCCTGAAAGTTATACGTAAATCTGTGAACATATCTGTTGGGGGTATGTTAGCAATCCTGTACTTTGTCTTTAAAGGGCGGCTGCAGTGCTTATTTTAGTCAGATTATTTTATTGCCTTCATACAGAGAATATACTGACAAATAATGAATGGCAAGTCTTATTTTGGTTTCAAACCAGCATTCGGTTTTCTTTTGAACGGCTTTGCAAAATGGGGGATTTTCATGCATACTCATGTAGGGAACCAACAGCCAAAATATAATGAAAAAACATAAACAAATGAAGAGGCAAACATGACCCCCAGAAATGGTTTGTCAAAAAAATTACACCACCAGTTGAGTGAAAGGAACATATTCCGCACGAAAAAAACCATTGAGGGTGAAAGTTTTGTCAGAAAACCTATAAAACAACCGCAACTTTTTGTGCACAAATCAATAGAGTTACTGCTCTCAGTTTCCCAGATGACATCACAGTTTTGCTCATGAATATGGAAATGCTAATTAGCATACAAACTGAAAAACCTGTTTTTAACCCTGAATCAATGTGAGGAAGTGGGTAAAATCACAATTCCCATGTACAGTTTTTTTATTGGCACATGTTCAGGCCATAATATTCGCATTGCAGTGACCCTTTAAGGGAGTGGGGGTAGGGAAAATGAAGACACCTTTACTGCAGATGCTGGTGACAATGACATGGCTAGACTGTGGAATTCAGCTGAGAGTGAACAGCCTTTACTGTTTCTTGTGGGTTGTGATGTACGATTTATGATGCTATTAGTGGTGTATGGAGGCAATCATTAACTTCTGCTATTTTTAAATCAGACATTTTCATTTCAGACAGGGAAATGGGAAGTGGGAAATTTTGGCTTAGCAAGACATGAAATCAGCTTATACAGAGCTCTGTTCCTTTTTGGGTAAGGCAAATTCAAAATTCAGTAATTTTTTGCTCTTGGGATAATTTTGCGTCTCTGAAAAGGATTTTTAATGAGGATTCTACATTTAACAAAAATTGAGATTCAGCTATTTGTAGGTTTCATTCTGTGTGACAAATGGAAAGTGAAACCAGCTGTGTCACTATACACCAGCTTTGTTATTAAATTGGAGATGGGAACCAAGGTTTTGCTGAACGAAAATGAAATCTAGTTTGGCACCACACAGTGGGGAGTGTGGCTTTGCTGCTTGTCAGTATAGGATTCCAGACTTGTGTCAGCATCAGGTTTTTTTCTGTAATTTTTATATCTGTGATATTTTGTCCCCTTCCCCTGACCACACTTGTCCAGGCCCTATCCTTTTTTTGTGGTTTCCCAGCCTTATTGCATGCTTTCCCTGTTTCCTTGGTCACTCTGTCCCCCTTTGTTCTGATCCTTCTCATCCATTTATGTGTACATGTATCTTTACTTGCATGCTCTTGTCCTCTTGTCATTTAGCCTTTGAGAAAGATCCTGCTAGGATCGAAACGTCAAGCCCTTCAAATATTTAAGCATGTTATTATGCCAGGGGCCAATTTCATAGAGCTGCTTAAGCGCCAAAGTTTGCTTAAGCACCAAAAACCTTAAATAAAATCAGTATGCCAACCAAAACTCCTTGTGAATGTTATATGCTGAGCAAACAATGACCGAATACAAGTCAAAAGCAGTTTACAAACATCACATGAAAATTTAGTTGACAATCCTGTTTGATCAAGGAAGACTTTTCATGCTTAAGCACATTTTGTGATTAAAGGGATTGCATACGTTTGGTAATTTGAGCCTACTGTTTGTTTCAAACCAATATCATTGTATATATATACCATAAAACTAATCTGTGAAAGTTTCAATTCAAAAGGTGGTAGCGTTTTTGAGATTTTGGCGACAAACTAGAGCGGTTATTTCACGCTAGAGAACAGTTAGTCAATAGCTGAGAAGCGTTACGGCCATAACGCTTCCCAGATTCATAATGTTTGGAGATAAAAAGTGACATATTTTTCCATAACCGCGGTACTTCGAATTGAACGTTTCTCAATATGCATTATACTATCCAAAGCAACTGTACTTCTCACCAAGTAAGTTTTCATTGCCATAAATTTTCAGAGTCATTACCAAACGTATGCAATGCCTTTAAGCAGCTGAAATTGGCCCCTTGTCTTTGTCACCTTTAAAGACCTGTTCATGAATTATGTTCCCAACCAGTAATGTTGTGTAAACTCTCCGTTTGTTTTTTAAATTATAGGCCCCCTTTGTTTTTTAAATGATAGGCCCTGTACAGTAAATATCTCATCTCGGGCTTGTTTACCTTCCATAAGACAAACTTCCAACAGTTTTTGGCCTTTCACCAACCTTCAACCCTCCAAGAAAGTACACCAAATAATATGGCAAGAGAGACATAATGCTGTGGGTAACATAAATATAATTATGTTTAAGGTCATCCGATGTCACACTATAAGTTCTGTTGCTGTTCACACAAGATTGAAGTTGGAGGACTGTTGTTAAGCGGTATGCAACAGCATATTACGGGCGTTTACGAAACAGAGGCTCAGGCTTAGGCTCTAGCTCTGATATCCATATATTGAAAATTTAGGTTGTGGTTTTTTATTGAAGCTGAAGCTCTGTTTTCCTTTTCAAACCAGCTGAATCTACTTCAGAACCGCAGCCAAAAACCTCCATTTTACTACCAGTTATTTTAGACTGGATTCATGAAATGGAGCCGGAGCCTGAATATTAAAAATGTAAATGAAAGGATTTGAGGCAAGATGTATGATTTTATAGCTTCATTGTTAGAGGTACACAAGAGGAGACCAACCAACACCAATGCGTTGCTCACAGGGCTTGAGAGTGGCTTTAAGCATAGAGTTAGGAAGAGAGGACTCAGGACACCAGTTGATTCAAAACTGGAGGTTAATATGCAAGAGCTTGCAATGAAACTAAGACAGGGTTCTAGACATTCCAGCTTATTTTGCTCAAGACTCATGAAGTCATTTTTGTCATGGGGGAAACTTTCACCTGAAAGTAGGTGCTTTAAAATGCACAAACTGACAACCAAAGTCTATACCCTAGCGAAGTTTTGCATCGTAAATTATATTTGTGATTTATGGATAGCAGTTGACCCAAGAGTTCTTGGTCATGTTTGGTTTTGGCTGGAGACAAATTGTCTGGCTTGTTGTCATGTCAAGAGCAAGTCATGGCGACCTGTGGATGAGAGGAATGCTGGGTGGTGTACCCAATTATCCTGTAGTCTGGTGCCTTGCTTTGAGAGAGGCTTCTGGACATTTTAGGAAGACGGGAATCATGATCTAATTTAGACTGGTACCTTTCTTAATCTTAGGCCGTGTCCGAAACAGGCTTCCAGAGCTACGGCTATGTCTATTGTCAAGGTGTCTCCGTGTTTTTCCAATGGAGCGAAGACCTAGACCTAGCTCTAGCCAACAGATTCAAGGATGCAGCCTTAGAGAGAGGCTTATTGGGCATTTAATGAAGTCAGGACTCATGATCTAATTTAGACTGGTGCCTTTCTTGGAGAGAGGCTTCTTGGACATTTAATGAAGTCAGGACTCATGATCTTATTTAGACTGGTGCTTTTCCTGGAGGGAGGCTTCTTGGACCTTTTGGGAAGTCGGGAATTTTGATCTTATTTAGACTGGTGCCTTTCTTGGAGAGAGGTTTCTGGACCTTTTGGGAAGTCAGGATTCATGATCTAATTTAGACTGGTGCCTTTCCTGGAATGAGGCTTCGTGGACATTTCCTGGAGACAGGATTGCCAATATTGGTGTCTATCTTGTAGCATAGATTGGAAACCTCAATACACCACAAGGGAATCTGACAAAACACAAAGTGGTAACCAAGAAGTTGCAGGTTCAAATCCTGTTTCAGTCATTTTTGTTTCCAT
Source organism: Astropecten irregularis (assembly GCA_963971285.1). Classification (NCBI taxonomy): domain Eukaryota; kingdom Metazoa; phylum Echinodermata; class Asteroidea; order Paxillosida; family Astropectinidae; genus Astropecten; species Astropecten irregularis. Next base: position 3,172,040 of record OZ020264.1, on the reverse strand, counting down.
TTTCTTGAAATGTCTTTTGCCTGGCTGTGAAATTTGATGGATTTGTGAGGTGTGTAGTTCGGGTTGTTTTGCCTCAATTTATCCAGTGACCAAAGCCCCAGTTTATGTTAGTCTTATTAAGTCTACACACGGCCACAGTATTTCTTAAGTGTTTTCTCTTTTATTTTTGATCTTTTAAAAGATCAAAAAGATTTTTGGTCGTTGTTTTACTAATTTCTGGATAAATACACCATTTCAGGCGGAACAATTTTAACAGCATGTTTCTACCAGCACCATCTTCATACCCTGTAAGTTATACGTAAATCTGTGAACATTTCTGTTTTGGTCTCTTACCGAAGTATGATACTACCTTTAAAGAGAATGACTTTTCCCGTTTGGCATGGCAGCCAGCCAGCTTGAAAATCCTGCAGAGTGACTCAACTGTAAATTGCTGCACATCCTGAATGTTGTAAGGTTTTATAATTGTTGCCGTGACTATGCCGTGACACAAGTACAGTTTTCTAGTTCTCACGGTGTCTGTTGAGGTAACCGTTATCAATTACGCAGATGTTGCAGGGAAAACCCTCTTAGAAAACACTCTCTGGACAACTCATCCTTTGTTAAGAAAACTGAGAATCTTCAGCACTTGTTGTAGGTTCAAATTTATCAGCAGGTGTTCACAAAATGTGCCCTGCTGGGCTCCAAGCCAATTTCATGGCATGATTCTTTTTTCATTAACATGTTAAGTCAGAGATTATCTGAGGGGGATGTTAGGAACGTAGGATGTTATTGAAAGACTTGGATTGAAATTATGACCCACATGTATGTCTGTCTAACCTTTTAGCTCTCATTTGACAAAGCGTTACATTGTGCCAACTCAATAAATCAAAAGAAGCAAAGCATTCTGGGACAGTTCGGGGGCGGAGGAGTAAAAGAAAGGGATTTTGCTGGCGCCTTTGAGTGCAAATGGGTTAAAGGAAAGAAAATTGTTTTAGATTGGGAAAGCAGAAAGCTAGCTGCTCCTGGACGAAGCATTTTTAGGCTGAGATGGGAAAAATATTGCCAATTTGTCTGCTAGAAAGCAGTAAAATGATACAATTTCACAATTTTTTGCAGTGTTAAATACATGTGGAATAATTTGAATAAGATGTTCCAGCTGCCCTCTAAAAAAATTGGGCAGACTTCCAACAGGAAAACTGGGGTCAATTTCAATTAGCTTCTTTAGCTAATTGAAATTGGCCCCAGTTTTTAAGTCTTAAGCTTAAGCTAAAATAATTGCTAAGCATGAAAAGTCATCATTGTACCAACATTTTTTGTGAAAGTTTACTACTTTTGAGTTGCGTCTGTGTAGGGCCTATTGTTTGTCTAACCGCCAATTATGCAAATATGTTTGATGGGTATTAAAGATAGTTTTAATTATCAAGGCTTTTTTGTGCTTTATAAACAGATTTTGGTGCTTAAACAGCTCTATGCATGCTGTTGGCTTCAAACTTAAGTATCTATATTTAATATACAATTTACATGCATGTGTATGTTTTACAATATCTTCAAAATGTGAGTTTCTTTGGTGGAGAAATTACTGCATGGTCTTTTATATTTAGCTGAAGTGAAACGTGTACGTGCACATTTGAAGTGGAATTAGTTAGGCAGTTGCCCCAGTTGATGAAGTTCTGGCCAGCCAAAGGTTCATCCTGGTAATTGCCTCCCTGGGAAAGATCAAACCCTGGACACCAAACCCGGAGGGCACCCAGGCTGTTGTCTCTTTTGTCTCCTGTGTAGTCCAGTCTGAAAGATACTTCCTCCCGAGGCCTGGCTCTATTATCATTATGAAGTATATGAAATATTGAACGTGTGTATTTTGGTGTTGTTGGGCTGTCGCCTTTGTGACTTGCTAACTATTGCCTTTCAGGCTTTCAGGCTGTGCTTGACCTGTACTTGTAAAGTTCTTATGTAGAGATCAAGGCACCAGCATTATGTAAAATGATAGCAGAGGCCCAATTAAATGCTTGGCCTGTATATCTCTGAGAGTGCTCTTGTGCTGCCCAGGGGTCAATTTCATAGAGCTGCTTAGCGCAAAAATTCACTAAGCATAACATTTCTGTCTTAGTAAAAACAGGATTAACAACCAAATTTCTGTGGTTTGTGTGTCACTTGTGATTGTTCTTTGGCTGTTGTTCGCTGACCATGAATATCAAATGTAATTTTCAATGGTGGTTTGTTTTATTGGGCAAGCGATTTTTGTGCTAAGCAATTTTTTTGTGTGCTAAGGAGCTCTATGAAATTGGCTCCAGGACCACGACTGGTTCAAGTCAGTCCCAGCTTGGGGCCCTTAATACCGTTTGACATGGTCACACACATACTGCGTTGAAGTTATAAGAGGTGTTTGCCCATCACGGACAGATTTATGAGGACAGCGGGCTTTGAGCTCTGGCATTTACAAGTTTGTTTTTGTGCTGAATTGCAGCAGTGATCATGTAGGGATATGGAGGCCTTCGGGAAGGCAATGGTGTCCTTGCAGACAAGGCCAGAATTCCTGCTGTGTGTTTTTCTGAATGGTTTTGTTTAGCTCAATGAAAAATAGCAGAACCGTGAAATGATATATCTGAAAATAATTTCTCACAGCAACCTCGATAACTTGCTGACAAGATAAAAAAGAATATTTTTAGAAGTCCAGGGGTCGATTTTACCAAACTCACCGTTACTTACTATCAATCGTAGGATCTTTGATGCATTGAAGTCCCACATAGGATAGGCCATCTATGATGGGTTATCCTTCGTAACTCGAGTTACGATGGATCGTAGGGCTCAGTGAAATCGACCCCAGAATCCATCATTAAGTATAAATTCCAAAACATGAAGCTGAAATCTTTTAGTCAATTTGGTTTCATTTCTTACTCCACAAAATTAAGTCAGATTTTAATTTGAAAACGTGATTTTTTTTATGTCAAACTGCACTCATCTGGCAATGTACCCACATTTCAGTATCAATTTAACTCCCTCAAAGCGCACTTGCTGTCAGTATGAAGTGCTTACTGAGTATCTTCTAAGCTGAAATTGTGACTTAGCATTTTTCTTATTAGCACAAATCAGGTGGGGACCATTTCCTAGCATTTGTATGCATTACTACTGGTAGATACAGACCTATGTTTGTTAAAAAGCTTTATTTGTCTGCGCTCTGCAAATTTGTTTACTTTAAAAAGCTCTAAGAAAAATGGCCCCTGGTCTGAGTTCTTGCATGCTGGCTCCCTGCACCCCAAGCCCCCCCTTTCTTCCCTGTCCCACCCCCACCACAAGGATCACCCCATGGCGAGCATTTTTTATGATATATTTCCATTTGCACATCGTTGCCAATAATGACAGTGTTGCTTGCTTAAAATACCAGGTGGTACAATCCTTGCGGCACTGATGCTCCATGCTATTCATTCTTCACATGATAGATTTATAACCTGTATTCTGTTTTGATTATGATGAGCCTGGGACCCCCATTTCTGTCTGCGCTCACAAATGTGTGTTGAAGTTGTTCCTGTGAATATAATTTGCATGCAGTGTACTCATACAGAGTTTCTCACACTTAATAGCTCCAACAGAATGCAATACAGCATTCCATGGAGTGTCAGAATGTCGCAGATTTGCAGCATGATAATTTCACATCTTAAGACATGAAAGAATTTACCTGTACATTGGGGTTTACGACAAAAAAACAGGATTTGAAATGAAAGCAAATCTCAATTTACCATGCCAAGATTAGAAAAAACCAAATGATCAGGAGTTTAAAGGTTGTATCATACTTTGGTAAGAGACCAAAACAGAAATGTTCACAGATTTGCGTATAACTTACCTGGTATGAAGATGGTGGTGGTAGAAACATACCGTTAAAACGTTTCCGCCTGAATGTTTTCTCAAAAGGTGGGCACCGTATGGGACAGAAATTTTCACAGATGACTGTTACTGTATCTACCTTGATATTTTTGCCCATGAATCTGTATTTCTTTGACAAAAACCAAAGTATGATATTACCTTTAAATGCGTGTTGATGTTGTTCCTGTGCGTAATATCATTTGCATGTAGTGTAGGCCCTACTCATACAGAGTTTCTTGCAGTGAGAAGCTCCATGGCAATTCCGAGCGTAATGTGACTGACCGTTCACTGTACAAAGCCTGCAGCATTTCCAATAGCATTACTTGAAGCTTTGGGTGTCAAGTTGAAATCAGTATATAAACTTGACAGAAAGACTCATCCTTGTAAAACTTATACCACCAAGTTATAGAATTGACAGATACAAGTGTAATGCGACTGACCATGGAATCGCAAAACACAAGGAATGAAGGAAACATTTCACGAGATTTCACACTGTCGCAGGTTTACAGCGTGATAATTGCACATCCAGAAAGGATCAAGACATAAGAGAATTTACCTGTATGTTTGGGACTTGGGGTTTACGACAAAAAACCAGGATTCGAAATGAAAGCAAATCACTATTTGCTTTGCAAATAAAAAACAAATGCTCAGGATTTTAATATCTTGACATATTTAAATTGCAGACACTGCTAGTCTGTGCAGAAAAGCAACTAGGGTTGTCAAATCGAGACATGCTTGTTTATTTTTCTAAAGTAGGAAAACCTTGTGTTGCTGCCTAGCAAATTTCACATATACACATGACATTCCACTACCTGTATGTTTTATAGGGCGCTGTTAGAAGTGTCCCTCAAAATCCTATCAGTTATCTTTTGTTATGACTGCATATTTGGATCTGTATTATGATAGAGCTAGGAACAGACAAACTAGAACAAAATCGGTCACTGCGCTTTTAATCGGTGCTTGAAAAAGTGCTCCTCACTTATGACGTCACAAAATCCCTGGATGTCAGACAAACATTGTCTCACACACGTAGTGTACATGCATGCGCACACACGCACACACGTTTGCATGGTTGCAATGTTTGTCTGAGATCCGGTGCTATTTTTAGCGCAAGTGCGGAGCGCTATTGCAGCAATACCTGAGAATAAGAGAGAGAACGTGAGAACGATAGAATTCAAAATGTGAGGAGGAATTATCGTCTTGACTCTGGATCACATCAAGGTTCTTAAAAATTTGCCAAGACTACGGGTGTTTTTTTATGGATTTCTTTGTTAATTAGAACATGGCATTTTTTTTTTTTTTTTCACTGTCGTTTGACAAAAAATATTAATATGCACAGTAGTCTCCTGATGAGGACTAGAGCAGGCTGGTCGAAATGTTGAGACCTTACGAGAAGTGCGAATGAAATAGAAGTGCGAAAGTACGAACGATTCTTACATGGTGTTTCCGCAAACCGATCCACATAACAATTGTCACCATTCAAAGCCTTAAATCTTTCTTACAGTAGTCTCCGTATGGCAACTGACCTACCTAACTAATTGTGTTGTCTTTTTGGGGATCCTCGGGTTTTTCTTTTGCCATTTTATTCTTACAAATGATAACTAATAATGATTCTATTGAACGTAAAACCAGCAGATTTTTTAGTCATTTTGGCACAAACATGACCATTTCCCACACTTGAGCTTGAGACCATTCCACACAGCATGTGGAATCTGAAATTGTTGGGGGTGAAACCTTATGATATTTATCCATCTAGCACTATTTAGCAGTTAAAATGGGACGCTATCAAAGGATCCAGTTTCAATCTTGAGGCTACATCTGCAGACTTTCTGCCCCGGAGGTAACTAATTAATGCTCCCTGGGCTTTGCATGGGGCCCTCACCCAATGTTGGTTTACCTTTAGGGACACCAGACGATAAAAAAATATAATGAGGATGATGATGTGGTTTGCGGAATGTCAGGAACATGCTGCGAGGGGAAGTATTTCATTTTGACAAGGACTTCTTTTTGTTTTGGCAGGTTTGAGCATAAGGGGTGTCGTTTGGGAATGGTAGAACACACCGATAACATCTTGTCATATGTATATCACCCCGTACTTATTGAATTGCATATTTTGTTTGGTTGTTTGTGAATTTGTTGCTTTTTTTCTTGGGGTCGAGCCGGTCGACCTCGGTGATAGGTTAATGATGTTGGTGCCATCACAGACTGTCAGAATTGTGTTAATAGGAGAAATGATTGATTGTTTAATTGGATGAACATTTCATGGAAGTGTGTTACCATTTTTAGGAAACACTGAAGACTTGGAAGGTATTTACATGTTGGAACCAACCTGCTGTTCCGCGAGGTTCCTTCAGGTTCCGTCAGGTGCTGTCAGGTTCTGTCAGGTTCTGTCAGGTTCTGTCAGGTTCTGTCAGGTTCCATCAGGTTCTGTCAGGTTCCATCAGGTTCCGTCAGATTCCGTCCGGTTCCGTCAGGTTCCTCCAGGTTCCATCAGGTTCCGCCAGGTTCTGTCAGGTTCCGCCAGGTTCTGTCAGGTTCCGTCAGGTTCCATCAGGTACTGTCAGGTTCCTTCAGGTTCCGTCAGGTTCTGGTAGGTTCCGTCAGGTTCCGCCAGGTTCCATCAGGTTCCGTCAAGAACCCATCTGTTTAGGACCTAAACCCTTTGAAAACCCAGTCTTGCAAGAACCATACCAGACTATTTAAGAACCATGTCATCTTGAAGAGGGCATTCTACTAGTAGAACCATAACAAAACCATTCAAGAACCAAGCTTTTTTGAAACGGAACCTTTCGGGGAACTATGTTTTTCTTTTTAGAACCTCGACTGACCCGAACCACATCATTTGGAGATGCTCAGGGAATACGCTTTTGAAGAAAAAAGCCATTTTGTTTGGAATCTAGCCATTCAGCCTATGATGATGTGCAGTAATAGCAGATCTCTTACAAAAATCTCCATTTGGGATTATGTACATTCATAATGTATTTTTACTTTGCTTCTCAGTTGCAAATGAATTGACTATTTTAGTTCATTGAGTTATAACATGTAATTGATACAGGAACTGATGTCACCCCGCCCGTTATACGAAACTGCCCTTTTGCGATCGCGGGCACAACAGTTCGCGGGCAAAAAGAGGGCCTCGGGACCTGGACCGAGCCATGGGCAACCGACGAGAGCGAGGAACCAGTCAAGCGAACTCGGTCGCACCGTCCGTCCACTTTTTTCCCTGTCGGGGAGACAAAAGTGGTGTATACCTTCACCGATGCCAGCGGGAACCAGGCCAATTGCTCGTTTTATGTCTCCGTAGTTACAGGTACCCCTCCTTTTTGGAGACCTATTTGATGAACATCACGATCACTTTGGAGACATTTTGGTGACGGAAAAAGCTTAATCCACAGTTGTTCTTGTGTCCGCTCATGATAACTTGTCAGTCATGTTGGTGTACTACACACTTGTGTACATATTAATCTAAAAACTGGTGCTGGGACTATAATGCTTGCTTTTATATGCTGTTGTCAATGTTATGAAGACCCTGGTGCTGTGTTTTCAGGGTTGCATGCAATTTCTTTAGCATGCAGACGATTCTGGGAACAAGACCATCTTGGAAATTGGTACTTGCAGTAGCCAGGGGTCGATTTAAGCAAACTCTTCGTAACTTGCTATCAATCGTTGGACTTTTGATGCAATGCATTGAACTTTGAAGCCCTACGTGGGATATAGGCCCCTACGATGGGTTATCCTTCGTAACTCGAGTTACGATCGATCGCAGGGCTTCGTGAAATCGTCCTCAGGGGCCGATTTCATAAAGCTCTGCGAAACGTCGCAACTCTATTTGCGACCCGTCATAGCTGTAAGTCCATAGAGAAAGGATGCGTCTATCATGCGTCTATAGTGCGGCCACTATCACTAAACTTAACTCCAATGATGTTAATCCATTTATGCACATTCCAAAGCACAGCACATCATGCTTACACTTAATGTATGTGTGTAACGCCCAGTTCTTGAAAATGGTGCATATCTGTTTTAATTATTAAAGTTTGGTGTTCTCTAATTTCATGCTTTTCTTTTGGATTGAAATTATTTAAAAATTTCACACTTTTATCTCGATGCTTCTTTCTTCTCTTCTCTCTTCTCTCTTTTCAAATTTCCTTTACGGTTTATACCATGGTGAAAATAACTCGCCCATGTAATTGGACATTTTCTGTGTCCTATCTGTTTTCAGCCTTTTCTTATTCTACTCTCCTTGAAAATGCTTTCAATTGCTCTGTATTTAACCTTTTTTCATCATCATCGACTTGTGCTTAATATTTAATACAATCGTTCATATATCTTCTTTAATAATTTGTTACTTTCATTTGTTCTCGGTTTTGGTGTGTTATGGAAACAGTTTGTATAAATCCTTCACACTTGTTTAGTCATGTTGCCTCCTCGCCCAATAGCGCTGCGCACTTGCGCTAAAAAATAGCACCGAACCTCAGACAAACATTGCGATCGGCCATATGCAAACGTGTGGTGAGTGGGGGTATGTTTTTTAGTGTGTGACGTCATTAGTGCGGAACGCTATTGTGAGTCTTTCTCAAGTTCGCTTCACAGTTGTCATGGCGATAAAGACTGTGATGCAGATTGGTTGTCAATGACAACATACTGCTCCGGAGACCGTTATCTGTGTCAGTTTTGCTTCCTATTCTTACATACTTCGTCCTTGATGTCACTTAAAGTTTTCTAAAATCATGCTTTCTTTCTATCTATTTTCTACCTTTCGTGTGGCTTTGGAAACTTTTTGTGTGTACCATGCTTCTGCGTTGAGCAGTGTCTTATGTGTGTATTGTTGGTTGGCTTGTCAAAACTGGAAAATGTCCTTCCGAAATCATCGCTTCATAGCTACATCTCCAGCTATATGACATAATCCATGTCTCATCAAGTTTCTTTCATCACTTTTGCTTTGGATTCATCGGTGACTGACTTCTGTATTGATAACAACAACAACAACAGGAAACCGGTATCCAAGCTTGTGCCTTTTGTTTGCACAGAGGTAGACAGGACGCCACCGCTCGTCACCGATTGCCCGCGCGGAGTCGATGGCATTGTCCAGACGGGTAGGAGTCGCGGATTCGCAACTTGGACGGAACCCGTAGCCACAGACGATGACCGAAGTCCAGTGCAGGTCAGGAGGACGCACGGGCCTCCGTCCTCGTTTCCGGTTGGACCGACGACCGTGCAGTACATTTTCACAGATTCCAGTGGAAACAACGCAGAGTGTACTTTTGTTGTTAATATGGTGAAAGGTAGGGAAGGGTAGACGCGATGAATTTACAGATATTTCTTGAGCTCTCATGGTTCTGCGTTCTGTTAAATGCTGTTCTTGTTTTCCTTGTGCTTTGACGAGGAAAACGAAAGCACAGGAGATCAGATGCCGGTGGCCTAACCCCATACCCCACTGATGGCGTCCCCCCTCACACTGACACCGGTCGTGGATTCTGTCACCGATTTTGAATGTGAATCGAGTGACTTTATAATTTGTCATTGAGATTTGAACGATATCAATGCGCGGTATTTTTGAACGCATGAGGGCGCTGTTAGGTGTACAACTTTATTTACTTCCGGGGGTACGGTCCGGTTAATTGTCAATTGAGCAGAGGTCATTTACGGAAAATTTTGTCTTTTGGGATACGATAGAAGTGTATATTTTTACTACGACATGTACGAGTTGTATTCTGACACAGCGGTACACAAGAACAAGGCATTGTCAAATGACCCCCGGAAGTAATTCGAAGCGCCCTCAAGCGTTCAAAAATACCGCGCATTGATGAAATGGTCGTGGTTGTTTCTATCAATAGAATCACTTGACTATTGGTTACTTGTGCTTTTTCTTGCCCAGATGCTTACACAGGTTACGTTCCTGAAAAATGTAAAGCTGTCTTAAACAGAATTTGGAAGGGATTCTGTCATAGTTTCGTTAATTGGTTTTACATTTTTTCCCAGCAGCTTAACAGGAAGTGTACAGATAAGCAGACTTTGATTTTCCTCTGTTACGATGGTTTCTAAAAAATGCATTCCCACTCCAAAATTGAAGGTTTAGGTCCTGTTTGTTTTGCGCACGAGATCTGTGATCTTGCTGATCTGGATCCCATTTTAGCGTATCCTGCATGGGACGTGGATCTGCAGATCTCAGATCTCGTGCGCAAAACAAACAGGCCCCAAGAAACAGGAACTGACAAATATTCTTGGTTGATCAGAATTTACTGGATGTTTTTTTCATTTTATGACAAAGGTGTGGTTTTTTTCTTTTCACGCAGAAGGGGATATCACCCCACCTGAAATAACGGGCTGTCCGCAGATCGTTTCCGGCACTGCTAGGCCCGGTGAGGACGAGGGGGTAGCGACGTGGGTCGAGCCCGTAGCAACGGACAATGACGGCGAGACGGTGGAGGTATCCCAATCCCATCGGTCTGGGTCACGGTTCCCTCTGGGGCCGACACGAGTCGCCTATTACTTCACCGACGCGAGCGGGAACCGGGCGTCGTGCGAGTTCACCGTCGAGATACGGCAAGGTAATTAATTTCTGTGCTAATCTTCTTCCTAACCTTACTTCTCAGGAATGTGAGTCTTCAGATGAATTCCACTGTTTTGGTTTAGATTTTAACTCAGAATTTCAGCTTTTTTGTACACCTGCTCTGTGCAAGAAGGAACTTTTAAATTTCAGCTTTTTCCTTGGTATTTCCCAAATTTGTGTTATGTGTGTGTGGTCACTCACGTCTCTTTACTTCTCTGTTTTCAAAATTACTATGAAGAAATAATCTTGTTGAGAATTATTTTGTCTTCTTTTAATCATCGTCCATTTTGGGGACTCTTAAGTTTTTCATGCTGTAAAAAAAAATTCTATTTTATTTTGAATTCCCACTGGTGTAGCCAAAGTGGTATTTGTAAATAGTCTGCCCTTCAGTTTCTCATGAGAAATTGAGAAACATTTCTAAAATCAATTCTGATACGGTGCAGTATCCCTAAATTGCACTAATTTGAAGCCAAATTCACTCAGCAAAGTCCCACATGAAGTTTGGATGCCTGTGCTTTTAAAAAATCGTCTTTCAAAATCTTGAAATCACTATTTTAGACAATTAAAGGTAGTATCCTACTTTGGTTGGAAACCAAAACAGAAATGTTCACAGATTTATGTATAACTTACAGGGTATGAAGATGGTGCTGGTAGAAACATACCATTAAAATGTGTCCGCTTAAAATGGTGTATTTATCCAGAAATTAGTAAAATAACGACCAAAAATCTTTTTGATCTTTTAAAAAATCAATCAAAATGTATCAAATCTTTTGATAAAAACCAAAGTATGATATTACCTTTAAAGTCGATTTGGGCATAATTGTTTCTTACATACGTTTCTTGTTCTTCAGTTGAAATATTAAAACTATCAGTAAAACTCTCCATGAAAAATAGGAACGGATGAGCACTAGGAAAGTCTTATTTTCTGTGATGAGTCGAGTGATTTGTTCCTAATAAAATGTTTATTGTTTACAACGATTATCCAAAACAGAAGAGGACAGAACACCTCCTGAAGTTACTGGCTGTCCAACGGACATCTTTGTTACAGCCGGGCTCGGCGAAACGGAGGCTGTCGCGACGTGGATCGAACCTCGTGCAAGGGACGACGACGGCCAGACAGTGCGGGTGAACCAGAACCACTATTCGGGAACTCCATTCCCTCTAGGGCCAACACGAGTCTTATACTACTTTTCCGACACCAGCGGGAACCGAGCGACGTGTGACTTTGTTGTATATGTGCAGCAAGGTACGATTCTTTGTTTTGGGGGTTTTTTTTTGCTAGCAATTCCTTCAAAGAATACATCATGGTGTGCAAAGAAAGCATGTATCTTTTTCCTTCCAAATCATATCAAATCTAAGCAGCAATGCTAATTATATATGAAACTCATTTTTTCATTTTGGTTTGAAGAATTAATAATATTTCTCAACCAAGTTTTACTTTTAACTATGATGCATGCAAACTTTAATTGCCAAGTTTTACAAATTTCTTTTTTTAACGAGTTGCAGTGACTAATAGCTTTTCCTGATCATAAATAGTTTTATTTGTTAATCTCACTACTTATCAAACTACTACTACTAGTTGGCACTGATGAATGTGGTAGATATGGTCCAGTTGTACAGATTTTTTGTATTTTCATGAGATTTGGGGCCGATTTCATAAACCTCTGCGACGCGTCGCAACTATGCGGTGAGTCCATAGAGAAGGGATGCGTCTTAACTCTACGACGCGTCGTAAGTTTTATGAAATCGGCCCCAGGTCCCAGACAGGAAGCTTGGATTCGACACCGGAGGATTTGAACTTAAGATACGTCTGTTTTCAATTAGTCCTTTGCCTAGTTTTGGTGAGACAAGGAGGAAGTCTTCTGAAATATTTTCACTCCTACCCCCTTCCTCCCAATGAACAGAGAAGGACAATACACCCCCAGTTGTCACCGGCTGCCCTCAGGATATCAATGTGATCCTGGACCCTGGGGCAACTGGCAGTCCAGCGTGGTGGGCCGAGCCCACCGCCGCGGACAATGACCAGCAGCCGGTCAGCATTGTCCAGTCGCATAAGCCCGGTGCCTTCTTCCGCTTGGGCAAGACCAAAGTCAAATATCTCTTCAGCGACACCAGCAGGAATACCCATTCCTGTCTGTTCTTTGTGAATATCACGAGAGGTAGGAAGGATACTGTTTTTGCAAAACAAATTTTTTTGTTTTGTTCGGAAGAGCTGGTGATGGGAATCTTGCGATTGCTAATTGCTTGATGCATGGTTTGCCAACACGATGCATTTGTATACATGCATAATCATCAACAAGTTCTTACGCTTCATTCTGGGCCCCAATTTTCTGCTTACTGCAGAATTCGTCGCTTATGATCTTCATTCTACGCTTACCGGATTAGCGTCGAATTTCAACGCTAGCTGATTAAGCGAGCAATCATTATGCAAACTGTGCTCACGTGCACAACTTAAAATTCCTTGCTTTTCCATGAAACTCGTCGGTTCAATTGTCAAACTTATTTTCAGATCTGTCAGGCTTTTTACTTTTATGCTTTGCTTCATAATTGGCTTGTTTATCCAATACTCCTTATTATTTCCTTTGCTTGCTTACTTGCTGGTAGGAATAGTAAGGGCTAGATTTTCCAAACAGCTAAACCCTTTCTTCTGCAGTATAACATCATTTGTGCCCAACTTTCCTCGGCGGAGCGTTGTCAGTCGGATTAAAAATAAATTGCGATTCATCGTTTGATCTTCTCTTCCCGTTCGGTTGTTTGCCCAAATTTATGACTTTCAACAAACAATTCATGCCTTTCTAGTAGTCTAAACTCTTCGTTTTGTTCTGGGTTTTATTTTTAGCATCAGGAAATTATTTGCTCTAGAATAGGTTAAGTGTTAAGAAAGAATTGAGGCTTTGCATGGTGACAATTGGTATGTGGATCAGTTTGCGGAAACACCATGTAAGAATCATTCGTACTTTTGCGCTTCTATTTTGTTTGCACTTCTGGTAAGGTCTCAACGTTTCGACTAGCCTGCTCTAGTCTTCATCAGGAGTAAAGTTTTGTTTGTTTGTTTTGTTGTTGTTGTTGTTGTTTTTTTTTTTTAAGGTTTGTTTACTGCATAGTTTGTTTGTTTCTTTGTCTTGTCATTTTCTTCTGAGCATCTTGTGCCCGTTTGCATGAAGGACTGGTTTAGACTGTTCCCTTATCCTGGGTTCTTAAACATTGCATGTTGGAAGGATGTGAATATTTTCACCAAAAGCTAGGCTAAAACTTTGTAATAGAATTTCTTGAGTGTCACTGATCATGAATGGTGTGAGTTCACTGATGTATTTAAACAGGGACACTGTTTCCAGACACGCAACTTTTCCTCGGATCAGCTGATTTCCTCTTTCTTTTTTCGCTTCACTCTTACGCCATTGAAAGGTGAAAAACACTGCAAAGAATTTTTAAGATTGGAATTTCCTTCTTGTTTTGTTGTTAAGATCAAATTGCATGCCTGTGCCTCGGTGGAATGAACCAAGTATGAAAAGGACTTCCTTGCTTCAGTTTTAAACCAAATTAAGGTTTAACTTTGCCAAAAATTTGACTTAGCGCTGTTGAGATCCTTCTTACCTTGGCTCAAAATGAACCCAACTGACAAATTCACTTCAAAGAAACATCATGAAAAATGTTGCTAGAGTTTGTCTCCGTCACCCAGTTTTACCACCTGTAACCATCCGAATGAGTTACTGAGAAGAGGTCAGCATGTCATTTGACCTTTCGGATAGTCTTGGGGTCAAAGACAGTAATCCATCTTAATGCCGTGGAATGTGACTGCAATTATATCAAATTTGTTTTCTTTCAAGTTTACCGGTAGAACTTTCAGCCCACAGCTTTTGAAACTGCGGCTAATTCTCTTTACTTCTTTTTCTTTTCTTGTTTTACTACAAATAAACAAGAGAGAATGGATACTTTTAGGGACTGTTATTGATATGCTGTTCTTGTTTATGACCTCTGATGCGGAATGATTACCTGTCCAGATGTTGTTAATTGAGGTCTAGAGGTGGCAATATTTCTAGATTGGCCGTAAAAACGCCCGGGTCGATTTCACGAAGCCCTACGATCGATCGTAACTCAAGTTACGAAAGATAACCCATCGTAGATGGCCTATCCTATGTGGGGCTGCAATGCATCAAAGATCCTACGATTGATTGTAAGTTACGATGAGGTTGGTGAAATCGACCCCTGGTTTCTTTATTAATTCAAGAATAGGAAATGAATCCTAGATGCTCATAATTCTGCCAAAATGCTTCTGGCTGTCCGGAAGGCTTTCCACCAGGGGTGGGGGGATTCTTAAAGGTAGTATCATACTTTGGTAAGAAACCAAAACAAAAATGTTCACAGATTTACGTATATAGCAGGCATGCAACTTTTCCTCGGATCAGCTGATTTCCTCTTTTTTCACTTCACTCTTATACCATTAAAAAGTGAAAAACACTGTACAAAATATGGTAAAGATTGGAATTTCCTCTTTTTTTGCAAAGTCGAAGTTGCATGCCGGATATATAAGATGGTGCTGGTAGAAACATACCGTTACAATTTTTCCACCTGAAATGGTGTATTTATCCAGAAATTATTAAAACAACGACCAAAAATCTTTTTGATCTTTTAAAAGATCAAAAATAAAAGAGAAAAGACTAAAGAAATACTGTGGCCGTTTTTCACTATTTTCTCAAAAAGTGGGCACCGTATGGGACTGAAATGTTCACAGATGACTGTTACTGTATCTTCCTTGATATTTTTACCCATGAATCTGTATTTCTTTGATAAAAACCAAAGTATGACATTAACCTTTAATCTTGATTATCAGGCGCGGTTCTTAGGGGGGGGGGTGGCCAATTACATAAAAAACGCGTTGTTTGGGCTATAATGTGCATGTTTTTCGACCCCTAATAAGACATAGCAGAAGCGAGTGTTAGAAGAACCCAAATATTGGGTCTTCTAGCCCCCCCCCAAAAAATAATGGCTCTTCTAGCCCCCCCAAAATTTTGACTCTAGAACCGCGCCTGTTGATTATAAAAATAACGGTCTCGGTTCTCTTAGGAGCTGCAAACCAGGTCATGAACAAGATGCCCTAGGGAATATTTGTCCATGCTGGTTTTGATTTTTTGGTTAAGAATTTGGGGTTTTGGAAAGTTTCCGTGGCCCAGCATATGTGGCTAATAGGGAGGGGACACCCAAATTGGCACAAAATAAATTCTGTGTCCCTTTGGCACATCCTTTGGATATTTTGAAAGAGAGGCAGGCCAGAAAGCTTTCTAGATCCTATAGTCCTGTTGCCTCCTTCCTGCAGTACATCATAATTGGTTTCTGCCGGATTTGGGATAATTATGCGCAATCAGAAATACAATAGCACTCTGCACTAATGACGTCACACAAGTGATTTGGCCAGGGCGCGCATGTACAAAATCCCCGGATGTCAGACAACCTTTTCATGCACACAAGCACACCCACCACACGTTTGCAATGTTTGTCTGAGATCCGGTGTGACGTCAGAGCATTTATTAGATTTCCTCTTTTTTCACTTCACTCTTATACCATTAAAAAGTGAAAAACACTGTACAAAATATGGTAAAGATAGGAATTTCCTCTTTTTTTGCAAAGTCGAAGTTGCATGCCGGATATATAAGATGGTGCTGGTAGAAACATACCGTTACAATTTTTCCACCTGAAATGGTGTATTTATCCAGAAATTATTAAAACAACGACCAAAAAACTTTTTGATCTTTTAAAAGATCAAAAATAAAAGAGAAAAGACTAAAGAAATACTGTGGCCGTTTTTCACTATTTTCTCAAAAAGTGGGCACCGTATGGGACTGAAATGTTCACAGATGACTGTTACTGTATCTTCCTTGATATTTTTACCCATGAATCTGTATTTCTTTGATAAAAACCAAAGTATGACATTAACCTTTAATCTTGATTATCAGGCGCGGTTCTTAGGGGGGGGGGGGGGTGGCCAATTACATAAAAAACGCGTTGTTTGGGCTATAATGTGCATGTTTTTCGACCCCTAATAAGACATAGCAGAAGCGAGTGTTAGAAGAACCCAAATATTGGGTCTTCTAGCCCCCCCCAAAAAAATAATGGCTCTTCTAGCCCCCCCAAAATTTTGACTCTAGAACCACGCCTGTTGATTATAAAAATAACGGTCTCGGTTCTCTTAGGAGCTGCAAACCAGGTCATGAACAAGATGCCCTAGGGAATATTTGTCCATGCTGGTTTTGATTTTTTGGTTAAGAATTTGGGGTTTTGGAAAGTTTCCGTGGCCCAGCATATGTGGCTAATAGGGAGGGGACACCCAAATTGGCACAAAATAAATTCTGTGTCCCTTTGGCACATCCTTTGGATATTTTGAAAGAGAGGCAGGCCAGAAAGCTTTCTAGATCCTATAGTCCTGTTGCCTCCTTCCTGCAGTACATCATAATTGGTTTCTGCCGGATTTGGGATAATTATGCGCAATCAGAAATACAATAGCACTCTGCACTAATGACGTCACACAAGTGATTTGGCCAGGGCGCGCATGTACAAAATCCCCGGATGTCAGACAACCTTTTCATGCACACAAGCACACCCACCACACGTTTGCAATGTTTGTCTGAGATCCGGTGTGACGTCAGAGCATTTAGCCTGCTTTTTTTGTGCGCAAGTGGAGAGTGCTATTTGTGCAGTTACTTTCCATCATCCATGATTTACGTGAAAGCTTCATAACCACCACATTCAGTGAATCATACTTGCACTATACAGAAGCCTGTATTCCTAATCTTGGTGTAAACCTTTCACATCCCAAATTAACCGTGACATTTTCAGCATTGCATAATGTAGATGTCCATATATTTCCTCCACATCACCTTTTAAGAAGGAACTGTTCAATTATCTCGAGGTTTCTTCGTTTACAGTTCGGGAAGGGGTCTTGCTTTCCAGAAAGTGCTCCAGTATTTAACAGATGTTTAAAGTGAGCGAAGGGATTCTCTCTATATATAGAAAAATAGATTTCAGAGCCTTGCGGAGAATTTCCGGTCCTGAAGTAGGCCTACCCTGTGTTGATCATCCCTCGTACGAGTCGAGCACAGAAATAGGCCTTTTCACAGGAAGCATTCGGCTAGACGATGTTTTGATAGGCTAAGCCTTAGCCGAAGGCATCCGTCAATCTATGGTATGCCTCCCCCAACAAACACACACACCATCACCACTACCGCCCGAAAAAATATCAAAGGATGTTATTCATACATTTTGCCTTTTTGCCCTCGGATTCAGCTACATAAATTTGTCTGACTTTTGCCCTCTGTCCGTCCACTTGTCTGTCACAAGAATCATCGGTAATCCTGCAGTCTGTTGCACTGTCTGAGTTTATTTTCAATACAAGCGCAAAAAACAAGCTGAACAACAAAAGTAGAGCTGTTTTTTTTTTGCTTTTTCAAATGACAGTTTGTAGTGCATTATAAAACGAAAAGGCTAGAAAAACAAGACGTGCTCAGTGTACCTTTTCCAACATTTCTGTAAAAGGAATCTTCTTGATTCCACAAAGGTCCTACAATGTTCAGTTATAATTTTCTATGGTGTAGGCATTAACTTTTGACTTTTTCTGTAGCTCGCAAGCCTAAACTGAAGTTTGAGTGTCAATTTTGCCAAACTATTCTGCCCAAACTGCAAATTTTGCAAATCGTGCGTTAACATCGTCACCCAAGTCTTCCGTTTAGACAACAGTCCTAAGTCCATTCCGTAAATTCTGTGCCACTGCATATTCTGTGCCAACACGTTTCCTATCAGTTGTGCCCAAATGAAATTTTGAAGGTTGGCATAGTGAAAAAATGAGAAAAGAATGTTCATTTTACATTCTGTATTCAATAGGGCTCCGCGCTTGTGACGTCACATCAGATGATCGGACAAACAAGTCGCACTTTGCCCCATTAACTTTAATACACGTAAATGTTGCGAAATTTGTCCTAATATCCGGGTAACTATAGCTGTCGATATAAAGGGCGTATTCTATAAATAGCTAGAGCGCAGAGCCCTATTCTAGAAACACTAAGCAGTATCCTCAAAACATCAAACATTACATCTGAACCATCACACTGGTTTAATTTACGGCCGAGTTGGAAAGGTCTCTAAACGATTTTATAAACAAATTGCCTCTTGCAAAGCTCATAAATTAGTCATGCATTCTTTAAAAACAAAAATTGTCAATAGATTGGTCATTTTAAAGATTCCGTCTGAGGTTATTTCGTATCATATAAGGTGAAAGTTCATCGTCAATTATACTGCGTCTGTCTTGATTAGAGACGTGCAGACATGTTTAATTGCATTCCATTGTTTTAGTTTGATAGCATCTTGTTTCTGCTTGAAGATCTGACAAATGAACACGGAAACGCATGGCATGTATTTGTATGGTGACTCAAATGCACTATAAAGTAATGTGGCAATAGTGCCATGTTACTGTTTATTTTAAAGGGAGCTTATAGGATTTGCATTTGCCGTGCGCTTTGGCTGAATTTGGTACTTAAACAGAAGCGAAGGTCTTAAACTTCCTTACAGACGTTGTTTCATGTACTTTTTTACACTTTGTTCATCTGGATAGCAGAAAAACGGCCAAAATAATCTTGCCCCCTCCGAATCCTTCACGGTTACACCACGCTTTCGAAATGCTACTAAAACGATCTTTTTAAAAGACACTAAATCTTGATTTCCTTGAAAAACCCAGCATCTGATGAACCAAGATTTCCCATGGTGACTGTTTGCACTGTTTACGAACTGTTGAGTCCGTGCATTTTCTGTCTCAAGTCAAACTGAATTATTTTTTTGGAGGCCTTGCAAATCCTGTACGCTGCCTTTAACAGGACACCCCAGCAGACAGTAAACTTCAACCATTTTCTGTTGAAATAAATCCGATGACAAATGCAAAAAGTTTACACTGTTTTGAAAACGCTGAAACTTTCACTGCTGTGTCAGTCTTTCCATATTCATTTACTCGAATTAGGAGATTATTCCTTGATTATACAGTTAATGGTCCTCACAGGATACAGCTATTGGCCCCAAATGAACTTTGTAACATCCAAATAAGCACTAAAAAAACCCAAAAGAAACCCTGAAGCGACACTGCATAAATCACAAGCCAACTCAGACATCACATCCCTTGTGTCTTTTTTTTTTCAAGTGACCTTGTCCGAAGGGAAGCTGACTTTTATTAATACCATCCTGGTATGCAAGCAGTTGACCCTATAAAACATTGTACAGACTCTCTAGTCTTCTGTTTTACCACATATTAAAAGCAGTATCATCATAAAGCGTCTCTCCATTCCCTTGGCTGTTAAATTGGGGTTAATTAAAGAGGATGTGCAACACTATATCATTAAATTACTTGACATGAGAAAAGAAATATTTATCTCACACTGAACACAGAAAGAGAGTCTTTTTGATGATTTTTCTCTCAACATGGTCAACCCGCAAGCTACCCCAAAATTGAAACTGTCTGAATTGCATCAATGGGGGCAGCAGACAAATCTGTTTGATTTTGTGACGTCACATTACGGAGTGCTCATAAGGTCACATTACGGAGCCTTTTCATTAAATGTCTGCTGCCCCCATTGACAAAATTCAGACAGTTTAAATTTTGGAGTAGCTTGCAGGTTGAGCATGTTGAGAGGAAAAATCATCAAAAAGACTCTATCTGTGTTCAGTGTGAGATAAATATTTTTTTCTCATAGCAAGTTACAAATAAAGCGAGATTTGGTGAGTGTTGGACATCATCTTTAAGCTTTAACATCTGTTGCAGTTTTGTTCTCTATGGGTTGACAGATGCTTTGTATCATTCAGGGGAACATACCATATTCATCTTCCCCCTCATTATCTGACCTCCTCTTTGCCATTGCCCCTCCCCCATTATCTGCATTGACCTCTGACCTTTTGACGCATCTCACATAACAAGAATATTTACCATCTTGCTATTTGATCTCTATACACCCATTAATCACGGTCTATATTTTGGGCCTACCAATATGGCTGCATTTTTATCGGTTATTTTGAGTTGGCAGCTTTGCTTTCCCTTAAGAGGGCACCCATTTGCCCAACAGTGTTCTCAAACACGAATAACTTGAAATTTAATGGTACATTTCAGCCATTTTTGACAGTTATGAAGCAGGTTTTCTAATAAATTCCGTGCTTGACACTTCTGTCAGGTGATAGGGCCCAATTTTATGGAATCCGTTAGCATACTTTTTTTTATAATGGTTAGCGTATTTCATGGGAGAATTTTCTTTTTGGTAACTGTAAGCAAGGTTTTTCTGCAGAATGCATATGACAGTGAGTTAGCAGAAAATAATCACGGTTACCCTAGAAATTCTTCGCTAACCGAACATCTTGCTTACGGATTCCATGAAATAGATTTCACGCAAAGCAGTGCCCATAAGCACAAAAATAAGCCGTAGCGGATTCCATGAAATTGGGTCCGGTTTGGCATTATATCATCACTGCAAAAAAAAAAAAAATGGTTGTGGCACTCATGTTGGTCCAATTTCATTCATCGTAATAAGGATATGAACTTAATTTACGGTCTTGGTCAGTACAAGTGCTGTGTAAATAATAAGAATAATATCAGAGCATTTATAATGCGCATAGTATCTGGAAAGTTCCATTCAAAGGCGCAGATTATTATCCCCTGGTCACTGGGCTACATTATTAAATATTCCTGAAACCATCTCAACTCCTTGGGGAGTATACAGCCCTGGCTGCTATAAGCGCACGAAGGCTAACCAAGCACACAAACCTCTACCCTCACAGGTACCCATTCACACCTGGGTGAAGAGGAGCAATATGTGATAAAGCATCTTGCCAAGGATGCAAGGATGCAAGCACCACTAGCCCATGGCTGGATTCGAACCCACAATCTGTACATTGACCACAAGATTTTGAGTACGACACGCCAGACCACTAGGCCACGGCACCCCAAGCCCAAGTATGATGTGAAAAATGTACACTACGTACATTGCTTTTGGTTTCCAAGGCACGACCTTCTAAACCGAGGCAGTTACCTTTGAGGAATATCCACTTTAGGATTTGATCTTTACAGACCGGCCCAACTAATTCAAAGTGATCTGAAAACTCTGACGGCTTTCGCAATATTTTTCGTTGGGATGTACAGGTGCTGAGCCTTCTCCAAGTCCCGTGGGACCAACCCCAAGGATGTGCTCAGAATCGGAAGCGACGTGTAGAAACGGGCAATGCATTCCGAACCAATACCGATGCGATGGAGCACGGGATTGCGAGGACGGATCGGACGAGAGCGATTGCCGTAGGTTTTCCCACTTCTCGTATTTGTTTCGATAACTGAAAGTTCTTGTTCAGTTTTCAACTCAGGGCAACTTAGATTTCAGGCTATGCATGGTGGAAGTGCATAAAGTAATGGGTTTTTGGGCAACACCAGGGGCCAATTTCATAAAACTGTTAAGCACAAAAATTTGCTTAGCACAAAAATGTCTTGGCCAATAAAACAAACCAACATTGAAAATTTCATTTGATATTCATGGTCAGCAAACAATAGCCAAAGAACAATCACAAGTGATACACAACATGTGGATATTTGGTTGTTAACCCTATTTTCATTAAGACAGAAATGTCATGCTTAGCAAATTTTTGTGCTTAACAGTTTTATGAAATTGGCCCCAGGGAACAATTTCATAGAGCTGCTTAAGCACCAAAATTTGCTCAAGCACAAAAAAAACTTTGTAAATAAAATCAGTATACCAGCCAAAACTCCTTGTGAATGTTATGCTCAGCAAACAATGGTCAAATATAAGTCAAACACAGTAAACATCTCATGGAAATTTGGATGGCAATCCTGTTTGATCAAGCAAGAATTTTCATGCTCAAGCAAATTTTATTTCCTAACCATCTCTACAGGGATGAGATTTCTCAGATTAAAATCTGATTTCAGTTTTTTTTGTTTTGGATTTCAGATTTTTTTCCTCACAGGCTGTGTACAAAAGTATAGGAGATATTCAGATTTCAGACTTTTTATGCTCCCTGTCAACTGTTTTCAGACATTTTTTATCATTGGTCAATCTCATCACTGTCTGTATGAAATTGGCCCTATGTGACATATATTTATTTCTTTTGTGGGTATGGGGTTGCTCTGAAAAGGGCCGGTTAACTCTACGTTCCGGCCAGTATACTCTGGCTGTCTTTAGGGCCAGTAGCATGCAATATGCACCGCACAAACATTTTTGTTGGTGGATTGGGAACAATCTCGAGAAGAGAAATTAAAAGAAAAGTATCAACTTTTACGTTGCAGCATCTATCGGCTGTGAGCCCAATGAGTACCGGTGTAACAGCGGCTTCTGCATCCAGAAGATCTGGGTCTGTGATGGTGACGATGACTGTGAAGATGGCAGCGAAGAGTTAAACTGCCGTAAGTTCATCTCTTGCATCTTCTTGTCTGTTGATGTTTATCAATGAAATGGTGTATTTACAGTATCCAAAAATTAGTATAACAACGACCAAAAATCTTTTTGATCTTTTAAAAGATCACAGATCACATCTTTTTCACAAATCACTGTTACTGTATCTGTCTTGATATTTTTGCCCATGAATCTGTATTTCTTTGATAAAAACCAAAGTATGATATTACCTTTGAAATGATTTTAATGTGATGCCCTGTCATATCTATCTATCTATCTATACTTGTTAAAATGCCATATACCAAAAGCACATGGGTCCTGTCAAATATCTTCTTTCAACAGAGAGTTGGCTGTCCCTAATCCTAGCCCTAACCCTAACGTGAATGTTTTTAAGGCTGCATCTGAATCTGTTGTCTAGAGCTAGGTCTAGGTCTTCAATCCATTGGAAATATGCGGAGACACCTAGACAACGGACCTAGCTGTAGCTCTGGAAGCCCATCTTGGACATGACCTAAATGTACAGAATTCTCCTTCCTTTCTCCTCTCTGCAGCTGCGCCCTTGCCTGGTTCCCCGTGTGCTTCAACAGAGTTCCAGTGCTTAAACACGATTACCACCCAGTGCATCCCCCGGGCTTACCAGTGTGACACCGATGTTGACTGCGATGACAGGTCCGACGAAATTGGCTGCTGTAAGTTGAATGACTGTGAAAAACGTAATAAGCGGCCATTTTGGACGGGGGAACTTTCATGATAAGCTTGGGTACTGATTGTCACAGTAACATAGATGTTGATGGGGATACCGGGAAAGACATTAATCAATATATGCCTCCTGATGGCTGGTCGCTGTCCTAACATGAGCAGCTATGGCTATGCTTTAGTGCAGTCAGATGCTCTGTTACCCTTAGCAATAGACATAACCAAAGCCACAGCCATTAAATTGGATCTAGACAAATAGTCACATCTGTCTTGTTGTTTGCAAGTGGTTTCCTGCTGCATTGGCATCACATTTTAATATGAAGATGTTGGTTATTGGTAACCGGTGTTACTGTGCCCTGTATAAAATATAGGCTGGTTTCCATGTAAACTGACAATGGTCTATTAAAGGGAGCATACAGGATTTGCAAGGCCTCCAAAAAAAATCATTATTGAGTTTGAGACAGAAAATGGACTCAACAGTTCGTAAACAGTGCAAACAGTCACCACGGGAAATCTTGGTTCATCAGATGCTGGGTTTTTCAAGGAAATCAAGATTTAGTGTATTTTAAAAAGATCATTTGTCTGAACGATTTAGTAGCATTTCGAAAGCGTGGTGTAACCGTGAAGGATTCAGAGGGGGTCAAGATTATTTCGGTCATATTTCTGCTATCCAGATGAACAAAGCTTAAAAAGGTACTTGAAACAACGTCTGTAAGGAAGTTTAAGACCTTCACTTCTGTTTAAGTACCAAATTCAGCCAATGACACGCCATAATGCTCCGTCTTTGCTTTTTGCTGCAGCAAAGCCCGAGGTGATACAGTCACCCATCACGCCACTTACGGTCACCATCGGCTCGACAGTGGTGATTACGTGCATCGCCCGCGGCAACCCGATACCCATCATCTCTTGGAGATTCAACTGGGGTGAGCTGCCAGACTTATCCAGGGTAAGTAAGCATTAGGTGCCAATTTCTTTTAAGCACCAAAAAATTGCTTAGCACAAAATGCCTTGTTCGATAAAACAACCACCATTAAAAATTTCATTTGATATTCATGGTCAGGGAACAGCAGCCAAAGAACAATCACAAGTGATACACAACACATAGAAATATATGGTTGTTGATCCTGTTTTATTAAGACAGAAATGTCATGGTTAGCATATTTTTGTGCTAAGCAGGGCTGTGAAATTGGCCCCAGCTGGAAACCATTGCCATGCTGACCCCAAATTTGTGGTCTTCTTGTTAAAATCCTTCCTTCTGTTTTGAAATGGCTGCCATCTTGTGGCAATTGTGAAGATCCAACCATTTTTGTCATCAAAATGGTTGGTTACTTTTCCCACTCTTGAACGCAGGCATGAATCTAGTATGGTGCAACTTAAACTGAAAAACCTCTAATTTCGAGTTCTTAATTCTTGGATCATAGATGATAACGGTCAGTGAGAATGGCCGTGGTACTCTGACCATCTACGATGTCCGTGAGAGTGACCAGGGCGCCTACACCTGCGAAGCCATGAACAGCATCGGCTACCTCTTTGCCATCCCTGACGCTATCGTCATCGTCATCCGTAAGTCCTGACATCAGTGAAACTAAAACCGGATTTTTTTCAGAAGGATGTCTTGAACGATTTATTTTCCTTCCATCCACCTTTGAGTTTTTTGCCCTTTTTCTCACCGCTAAATTTCCACTTCATTCTTCAGAAAAATGCTGATCTGACCTTTGTAAAAATGTGTCAAGGTTTAAGCACTTCTTGGTGAATTTTTATCCCACACAGAATTTGCCAATGGAATAAAATTAAAAACTTTTAAAACTGATAAACTGTGATAAGAAAGAAATCTGTCATTGAAAAGTGAACAAAGAAAATTTGACTGGAGCGGGATTCGAACCAGCAACCTCCGGAATACCGTACTGGTGGTGGGTGGATAGAATCCCGCTCCAACTTTTTGTTGTTCACTTTTCAATGATTTAAAAATTAACCAGTCCGTTTCCCCCTGTGGTTATTTGAGGAAAGAAATATGTCAGTGTTAAGTGTATAGATGATAAGGTTTTGCTTTGAAGAGTAAATTTAGTCCACTTTCCATTTCTTAGAGTTAGGAGGGCCTGACACGTTTCGATCCTACCAGGATCTTTCCCAAAGGCCTTTGAGAAAGATCCTGCTAGGATTGAAACGCGTCAGGCCCTCCTATTCAAAACTCTAAGAATTTGATATATTTCAGGTCATTTTGGCTGATGAGCAGTTTGCAGCAGTTTATTATTTGTATTGAACAGTACACTAAAGTTCATTCTTATTTCTTTTTGGGTATATAGCACTAGAGGGTATCTGCACAGGCACAGTATTTAACAAAGCTGCTGAAGTACCTGATGACTGCATCGACTGCTTCTGCTTTGATGCAACCGACAGGTGCACGGGAAGTAGCTACTTCCGCTCACAGGTCAGACAGTCATGAATAATTCATCACAAATGTGTAGAATTAATGAATAATTCATCAATATTATATAGACAGTATGAATAATTCAATAAAAATATGCAGACAGTATGAATAATTCATCAAAAAATGCGTTGAAGTTATGAATAATTCATCAAAAATATGCAGACAGTATGAATAATTCCATCAGAAATGAGCAGATACTTTGAATAATTCATAAAAAAAATGCGCAGACTGTATGAATAATTTTAAAATGTGCCCACAGTATGAATAATTTATAAAAAATATGCATACAGTATGAATAATTCATCAAAATTGTACAGGCAGTATGAATAATTCATCTTTGACAAATATAGGTCATGACATTCAGGAATAGTGCTTGAAAAAGTGCGGCCAAAATGGAATAATAAAAGAGTGTTTTACATTTTATGCATAATGTGTGATAAGGATAATTAAGAATTTGAGAGTTTGGAACAAGAACCTCTTTATTCGTATTTGTCTTGTTTTTTTGGAGTTTGTTAATTATCATACATTTTGAATGTTACGTGATCGTGTTCTTGTTTGTTCTGCACCCGTTAATTATTCAGACCTCGCTCATCTTCCGCAACAATGACGCCCAAGGGGTTCTGATCGGTTCCCGTTCCCGTGGCACCGGCACCATCACCACCGTCGATGAGAGTTTCGTCCAGGTCAATCCCAGCACCGAGGAGGTGACGGTCCTGGATGTGAACCGTAGACTCCCAGCCGGGGAGTACTACTGGGTGCTGCCCGACACGATGCTCGGAAACAAGGTTGGTTTTTGAAAAATGAAAAGTTGGACTAGAAGTTTTGTTGATAATCAGTCTCCTGACGACGGAACAAAACTTTTTTTCTGAGATGTTGATTCTCTAGGTTTCTCTCAGAACTACACACGCTAGCAAAAGAAATTTAGTCTTTGAGAATGATCCTGCTAGGATTGAAACACGTCAGGCCCTCCTAACTCCAAGCAAAAGAAATTATGGTGAAGTTGGTACTGCCGCAAACTATTCTAAACTCAGCAAAAAATGTTCAGTAAATGTTGTCTGGAAGTTCAGCATTTAGACTAAATTTGTGTTTTGGAAAATCACAGTTTCAATAAGTAGCAAATGAGTTTATGTGGATCGATTTGCGGAAACACCATGTAAGAATCGTTCGTACTTTTGCACTTCTATTTCGTTCGCACTTCTTGTAAGGTCTCAATGTTTCGACTAGCCTGCTCTAGTTCTTATCAGGAGACACTTATATGAGTCCACTTATACCTAACTAATGGATTCCTAATTCCCACTGTCTTCCACTCCACTAAAATCCCAAATTTCTAACTTTTCAGTTGATTAAAGTTTCTTTTTGACATGAAAAGACTATCATTCAGGCATATTTCTTTCAGAAAAAAAAAACAGTTTGGTATTAATGTTGTCTGGAAGTTCAGCATTCCGACTTATTTGTGTTTTGGAAAATCACAGTTTTGATAACAGCAAACGAGTCTACTTATTCCCAACTAATGGATTCCTAATTCCCACTGTCTTCCCAAATTCCGAACTTTAGCTGAATAGTTACGGAGCCAACCTCCAGTACCACGTCCGCTTCAACTCCGAATCGGACGGCCGGCCCATACCGGCCGACCTCATCCCCGATATTATTATGGAAGGGAACGGGATTCGGCTGACCTACGTGATTGGACGGAGCATGGAGGAATCGCGTCCCAACAACGTGACCGTTCTTCTGACCGAGGTGAGATCAAGAGATACAAGCTGTGTCTGTTGAGTTGAGGAAACTCGACTTCCTAACAGCCTGCCTTTTCTTAAGGTTGTGGCATTGCTAATGCTGCTCATATCTTCAATGATGTGAGTGGTCTTGTGGCTTCTGACTGCCAAACGAGCAAAGATAGTTGACTATTAGGGACACCCCCAACATAGGGCTGGATGGCTCAGTTGGTAGAGCACCAGTACAGTATTCAGGAGGTTGCTGGCATTTCTTGATGTCTGGCAAGACTCTTAAGGGTCACTGTGACACCCCATGTTGCATGCTCCTTGCTGTGTCATCAAGGGTGGCCTAGGTGTCCTAGGGATCGGATCCACAGCCGGAAGTTGCATGAGCTACGATCCATGGTTTCAGTAACGGCTTCAGCTCTGGCTTTGGCTCTGGCTTAGGCTCTGCCTTCTGCTCCATATTATGCATCCACTATTTTGTGCATCCAAGTAAAATTACCAAAACACAGTCTTTTGGCTATTAAAGGTTATCAAGTAGATATTCAATTTTGAACTAGAAAACAGGGCTCCACATTCAATGAAAAAACCCACAAACTTTATCTTCAAAATTTGTATTGGCAAAATTCCATGGGTACCAATCTTGGAATAGTAAGCATGATTATTTACTTGAACCTAATCCATTTTCATTGCGTTTTTGTTTTGGAACAGGATGGCTGGTTGAGAGTGGAGGGAGATGAGAAGACTCGAGCTACCAGGAATGAGTTCTTGATGGCGCTTCAGAAACTGGAGAGGTTCGTCATCAGGGCATCATACAACACCAACACCAGGGATACAAGGTGAGAAAATCCAGGACTTAGAAAAGCAAGCTGTCCTTGCTGAGATAAAACTTAAAAAAATCAACAGAAATCTTGATTTTTGGGATCCAAAAACGTTTTGTTGAGAAAGTACAGCTAGAGAACACTTGGACTAGGGGAAATGAAGATATATTCCATTTGTCAAAAGTTGTGCTTAAAGTCTGTGGTAAATTCTGAGAGGTGAATTGATTTGAAGAATTTATAATACAGAGTATTGTTTAGTGCACAGAGCGTAAAGCTATGGCTGTGAGCACTGGTCAGTAGAGGCCATCTACCCTATCAGTTGATTAAAATTGCGATAACATACTGATTTGGTAGGATCAGTCTGCTGTTATGCGTGGCAATATTGCAAAATAGTGTACACACCGCCATTAACACCATGTTTTGAATCAAAAAACTTTTTTTGGTGAGAAAGTACAGCTTAACATCGATCACTACTTTATATAGCAATTTTCTGTTCAGTAATGGATTTGGGCTTTAGCGATGATCGCAAAGCGTTAGTGAAATCGGCCCCAGGCCTTCAAAGGCGCCGGTGGGGGTGTTGAATGATGGAAAAAAACAGTTTTGTACACTAGTTTGAATCACTATTTAAAAAAATATAAACGTTTTTCTTTTTTGATTCCTTCTAGTCTGTCCAATGTTATCCTGGAAGAAGCTCAGCCTGAGGACAATGGCGGTGAGGAGGCCTACCTTGTCGAGAAATGTGAATGCCCACAGGGCTACACAGGACAGTCATGCGAGGTAAGTACCCGACCTTGTGTCCAGATCGAAAAACCCAAAAGCTTCTGTCTTGCTGCATCTCATTTCTCCTTATTAACTAGCTGTTCAGATCGAATGCATGCCTGTTTTGAGGCTTACTGTGTTGGGTGTGTGTGGGTTTATGTGTCATCTGCTGCTACAGATTTAAGCAAGTCATCCACTTTTAACATCTTCATCACGACAGGGATTTGTCATATGACAATATGTCATATATATGACACATATGTCATATGTGTTGTCTGCTGCTACAGATTTAAGCAAGTCATCCACTTTTAACATCTTCATCACGACAGGGATTTGTCATATGACACAGAACTGTGATTTTGCTTGATAAAGTTGTTCAATTGTTGGTTGAGGTAGCCGTGGTAATGACTCATCTGGGAATCTGTATTGAACGGTTGTGCAATCAGATGCATACATCCATATACTGTATGCTCCACATGAAGTTGAAATGGTTTCAGGAATGTAAATGTCGCTCAATTATTAGGGATAATAGTAATACGTGCATAGAGACATCATTGATTGTGCTATGCACTATATAAAATGGGTTTAGCTTGTTTTAATTATTATACAGACTTATCCGCGACTAAAAATCACAGAGTGAAATAATGGACCCTTCCGGCCTGTCAATTAAACTGTGCACATTGACCAATTGGAGGACGTCTTTTAATTAGGTGACCACGAAAAGCTTGGTCAAACTCAGTCACGTTCAATATGTAAAAAACACTTGGGCAGGGCTTAAGAGCAAAGCCAGGACGGTCCATTGCGGACATGGTAGCATGTAGGAAAATAAAGATGTGGGACTTTAAAACCTTCCCTAGCAACAGCAGCTACTTGTAGATCAAGGACAATGTACAGTTGTACACATATGGTGGATAGACCTAGTGAACCAAATCTGTTTTTCATGCAAGCATTATGGCAACAGTACATCAAACATTTTGCAGGGCAAGCTTGAGCCAGAATGGTGTCTGGGTCTCATTTTGACTCCCTGTTTGCCGACATTTTTAACTCCCAATATCATCTGTCCTGTTTTAATTAACCATTTTTAACCATTTTTTAATGTCCATAAAAACGCAATTCAGCCTTTGGCTGCGATGTTTTTATTTTTTAATAAACCAATAATAATAATAATAATAATAATAATAATCTGAAATTTGGACACTGAAATTTGCATCAAGAACATTGCCATATTTGGACAGCATTTTTTTAAGTTGTAAAGGATATTTGTATGGCCAGTCTTTAGAATTTAGCTAAAGATCTTGTGACAGGATGTTGCGTTACTTATTTGCTGTTGTAACAGATTCGTGTTTGTGAATCACATAGTGAATCAGTATTCATCAGATTGAATACTCTTGTAGTGAACGTTCAGTCTATTCGACAGGAACTTAAGAGTTAGGGACTCAGTTTAACAGGTGTTGATGGTGGGGACGTCATGCTTGTTTGGAGGGGCATGTAGATAAATTTTATTAAGATAAGTTCAAAGAAATGCAGATTCATGGGCAAAAATATCAAGGAAGATACAGTAACAGTCATCTGTGAAATACCCAGTCCCATATGGTGCCCACTTTTTGAGAAGACAGTGAAAAATGCTCATGGTATTTTCAAATCTATTCACAGGAGTTTTGATCTCATTCCAAGATCAAAACTGTTTTTGATCAATTGGTTCGACTCTTTTCTGGATAAATACAGCAAAAACAGTCAGAAAAATTGTAACGGTAGTTTCTACCATCACCATCTTTATACCCTGTAAGTTATAGGTAAATCTGTGAAAATTTCTGTGAAAAAAAGTATGATACATGTAGTACCTTTATCTTTAGAAACAGAGATTACATCAGATTAGCCTTGTTTGATTTTTCTGAGAAAACTTACCACATCCATTTTGATATTGGTATAATTTCTTATTGTCTCCACAGTATTGTTCTTCTGGATACTACCGTGTGCGTAATAACCGGTACCTGGGCACGTGTGAACCGTGCGAATGCAACGGCTTCTCCTACCAGTGCGACGCCGAGACCGGAGCCTGCATCAACTGCCGGGCCAACACGGCCGGCGACCGATGCAACCAGTGTGCCGATGGTTACTTCGGCGATCCCTTGTCCTCCATCCCTTGTCTGCCTTGCCCATGTCCGCTTACAGTCGATCCCAACCAGTAAGTTGTGTGGTACTGTGGCCTAGTGGTCAGGGCCCAATTTCATGGAATCCGTCACGGCCTATTTTTGTGCTTACCGGTATCGCTAAGCATGAAAGCTATTTCATGGAATCCGTAAGCAAGACCTTTCGGTAATAGCGAAGAATTTCTTGGGTAACCATGATCATTTTCTGCTAACGTGCTGTCATATGCATTCTGCACAAATTCCTTGCTTACCGTTAGGAAAAAGGAAACTCTTCTGTGAAATACGCTTACCGTAACCAAATAGGTCTGCTACCCTATAAAGCGATGAATTTTTGCTAACGGTAACGGATTCCATGAAATTGGTCCCAGGTGTGATGTCGTACTCAAGATCCTGTGGTCAATCTACAGATTATTGGTTGGAATGCAGCCACGGGCTAATGATGCTTGCGTCTTTGGGCAAGATGCTTTGTCACATATTGCTCCTCTTCACCTAGGTGTACCTGCGAGGGTAGAGATGGCTTTGTGGTTTGATTAGCCTCTGTGCGCTGAATACGGCAGCCAGGGCTGTATACTCCCCAGGGAGTTGAGATGGTTTCAGGAATGTTTGATAATGTAGCCCAATGACCAGGGGATAATAATAATCTGCGCCTTTGAATGGAACTTTCCAAATACTGTGCGCATTATAAATTCTCTGTTATTGTTATTATTATTAACTTGTACCATACTATTATGGGTCGCACCACCAGGTTGGGGCAGGATTTGTATGATGTGCATTTATCATCCGCAAACTATAAGCTCTCTATTATGGGTCTTTCCACCAGTTTCACTTTCAGAACAATTTATTTTTATGTAAAAGAGTTACTCGTCTGGTGCCCTGTATTTTAAGCCGGTGATATATGTTTTGTCACCAATCTTTATTTAAAAATTTTCTTCTGTTTGAATTTTCGCAGGTTCTCACCTACGTGTTACCTGGACAGCGATGACCGTGTGACGTGCGATGCCTGCCCGCCAGGCTACGACGGCCGACAATGTCAGACCTGCGCTCCACTCTACATGGGTGCTCCCATGGAGATTGGTGGCTCCTGCGTCCCCGAGGAACAGACCTGTAACCCAGACGGAACCGAGGAACTAGTTGGTCCCAGGTGCGGCTGCAAAGTGAGTGTGGAGTCCAAGTGGTTGATATTTTTTGTGCTTTTTGTTTAATGGGAGACTTTTAGAGAGTCGGTCTTGAGTCAACAGCTCACACGCACGCACGCGCAATACAACGCGCGCATGCTCACAATTGCGCAAGCATGGTTTGTGCGTGCACTGTTGACTCAAGACCGACTCTCCAAAAGTCTCACATTGCTTGCGTCCCCGGTAGCTTGCTTAGTCCAGTAATCTTGTGGCCAATCTACAGATTTTGGGTTCGAATCTTGCCATGGGCTAGTGGTGCTTATGTCCTTGTGCAAGACGCTTTGTCACCACATATTTCTTCTCTTCACCAAGGAGTACTAAAATGGGTACCTGTGAGGGTAGGGATGGCTTTGTGTGCTTGATTAGCCTTTGTGCACCTTACAGTAGCTGGGGCTGTATAGAAAGTTAAGATGGTTTCAGGAATGTAAATGTAGCCCAATGACCAGAGATGATGATACGTGACTTTGAATTGCAGGCCAGATACTGGCTGTGAAAATCATCATTTGTACTTCAAAACTGCCAAATAAAACCAAGAATACGAAAACAAAATCAAAATAGGCTGAAAAGATTAACTTTAATAGATTATTGCAATGTATTTAACTTTACTTTACAAACCAATGAACTTGAAATTGACATATGTTCATATTGACAGCTTTCTTTGTCATCTTTTCAAATATGGACAGTAAAAAATGTCTTTAAAAGGTATCTGATACCAATAGGGAGACATCGATATGTCTCCCTAAGTCCCGATGTCTCCCAAATGTTTACTTTCAGATGCTAACCTGTCTCCCTAATACCCCACTTATAGAAATTAAGATCTGTATAAATACAGCTGTATTACATCCATTGTTGTTATCATTTACCCTGTTACTTCCTTTTCACAACAGGGCAATGTGCGTGGAGATGAGTGTGATCGTTGTCAGCCGTACACGTATTATTTGAACAGCGATACACCAGACGGCTGCATATCCTGCTTCTGCATGGGGGTGACACGGGACTGCGAAAGCACAAACCAGTACAGATCACAGGTAAAGTCCAACTGGCTAAATTTCAATAGCGCTCCGCACTTGCGCTCAAAATAGCAGGCTTAATGCTGTGACGGATCTCAGACAATTATTGCAACCATACAAATTTGCGGTTGGTTGTGCTTGTGTGGGTGTGCATGCATGGTGTGCACTACGTGTGTGAGTCAATGTTTGTCTCTTATCCGGGGATTTTGTACATGTGCGCGCTGGCCAAATCACTCGTGTGACATCATTATTGCAGAGCGCTATTGATTATTATTATTAAAGTTATTTATTATTTCTGGATATGAGGCAAGGATTCCTCAAAAGCACCCTCTGCATTTACGGTAAACTCAAAAGCCTGATGAAACCTTTATGG
Source organism: Astropecten irregularis (assembly GCA_963971285.1). Classification (NCBI taxonomy): domain Eukaryota; kingdom Metazoa; phylum Echinodermata; class Asteroidea; order Paxillosida; family Astropectinidae; genus Astropecten; species Astropecten irregularis. Next base: position 3,138,113 of record OZ020264.1, on the reverse strand, counting down.
AAAGATGATGAGAAGAAGATACATTTTTAGATGTGGGAGGAAAACCCCTGAATAATATTCTGGTTAGAAACCAATGAAATTGTTTATTTCTGGTAATGAAACCAAGGATTCCTCATAAGTGCCCTAGGCACTATAGCTCGAAAGCTTGATGAAACCTTTTATGGAAAGATGATGAGAAGGAGATGCAGCTTTAGAGGTGGGAGGAAAACCCCAGAGTAATATTTTTGTTAAACCCACGGAATCAGGTAGAGACTGAAACCCAATCCACTTGTGAACCGAGCTGGACTCGAACCCGGATCACCAGAGGTGAAAGGAGAGGAAAGAACCCCTACTGGTGTTAATATTTTGTCTTTTTTCCTCAATACAAGTAATAAACTGCTGCAAACTGGTCATCAGCCTTCGATAAAGATCCTGCTAGGATCGAAATATGTCAGGCCCTCCTAACTCCAAGCATTTTTTCCCCTTCTTCAGGTTTCAGCAGTTTTTACACAGAACACACAAGGGTTCATCCTCTCCGACAGCCAGGGGACCACGGTCATCGAGCAGGGCCTGTCTGCTAACCCCGTTTCTAGGGAACTGTCCTTCAGCAACTTCCGGTCTTTCGGCGGACAGACGTTCTACTGGAGCTTGCCGGAATCTTTTACAGGCAATAAGGTGAGGCTCTCCTCAAAAATAGAAAGGAAAGCAATTCTCTGTTCTCTTGAAATGAAGCTGGAGCTTCTGTGCATCCGTCATAGTAATAATTTGGGAGGCTAATCATCCTCACTCGCAGCTGGGGTGCTGAATTGCGAAGGATGCGACTTCAACGTGATCGAGTAGCAGGCTTTCATGGGCGCCCTTAGCTGCCAGCCACATCAACCCATGATCACAGAGTACAGCCTGAGATTGAAAATGTTTAATTTTTGTGGAGGGAGGAAAACTGGAGAACCCGGAGAAAACCCTCGTAGCATAGGAGAGAACCAACGCACAACTCTACTCACATATGGGTTGGATTCGAACCAGGGCCACATTGGTGGAAGCGAGTGCCTAGCGCACTTGCCACCTATGCCTCCATCATCGTTCTTACTCAACGGTTATTCCCAGAACCACACTTCTTTAAAATAGAATAATGGTGTAGCCGCAAATCTTACTTCATATTCAACTTCCACCATGCAAAGTTTTAAATCTTACCTATTCAGATATTATCAATTTGACATTTGTTATTTGTAGGTGTCTGCATATGGTGGCAACCTTCGCTACACTATCTATTTCGAGCACGGCGCCGGGGCCAGCTTCGCCAATGAGCCGGACATTCTTCTCTTTGTAAGTAAAGCTCAGTCTGGTCCATATCATGGTCATGGCTTAAATTTACACACGTGTCTATAGTGACGGCTACAGCACTACGCCATAGAAGCCTTATACAGTATTATGAATGAATTGATGCTCTGTGCAGAATTGTAAGAATTCTAGTAGCGTTGTTGTTTGTTTGTCGGTTGGTTGACGCGTTTCATTCTTTTGTTCTTTTGTACATTCATTCTCCACTCCATATGGCTACAATTTTTTAATTGAACAAAAAATAACGTATTCAATTGCACATTTCATTAAGCATTGCCCTTATTGGGATGGTTTCTGACAAATGAGGCCTCTTTCTTTCCCAAACTGTCGATTAACATGTTTTTCTGTCCTTCAAACAGGGAAATGAGATCACTGCTAAGATAAGCCACAGGGATAGACCCTCCTCTAATAACTACAAGACCTACTCCATACCCCTGATTGAGGTAAGAATGAACCTTAAACCTTTCTGCATCCTTCAAAAAGAATTCTCATTGAGGTGTAGCCAGGTTTCTCTTTCCATTTGCCTCAGTCTCGCCTCGGATCAAGCTACGCCCTGAAGCCTTAAGCCCATGTGACGCGAGGCAATTTACAGGCAACCAGCTCCAAGCAATCTCCAAGAAGAAATAACAACCATCTATAAATTTGTAAATAACTGTTTAGGGGGTGGTGAGAAACTGCCCAAAAAATATCTTTTGTGCTGCCAACATTTTCCTCTTGCATGTGGAGAACTTGGATGCCTTCAAGTTGCCTGTAAATATTGCCTTGTGTGACATGGCCTTAGATCTTGATGGTTTTCCTTTAGATTCTAGCTGATCCGAGAAGAGCTTCCTTCTGAAGAAGTTCCACCTTAACTGCTGATTTCTGTTTTATCCAGAATAAATATCATTATTATTATTTGGATTTTAAAATTATTTTCTTCAGACGTATTGGAAGAGGCTGGATGATCAACCTCTGACCAGAGAGTTCCTGATGATGCTATTGGCCGACGTAGACTTGATTCTCATCCGGGCAACATACAGCACCCCTACAACCTATGCCATGTAAGGTCAAGTGCTTTGGCATTTACTTGGAGTTTGGAGGGCCTGATGCGTGCTGCTCCTAGCAGGAAGTATCGAAACGCGTCAGGCCCTCCTAATTCCAAGCATTTTATAAATTTTAGGTAATTTTGTTGGCTGATGAGCAGTTTGCAGCAGTTTTGAATTGTTAAATTCCTATAAAATGTCTTCTCTTTTGTTTCAATAGATGTTTTATTACTCTCTAAGTTATGTTTTTAACAGGTATTAAACTTTGAATGCATTTATTCATTGATTTTGTTTCTTCATTTCAAAAGATTCCAGAAAAACAAGTACTGGTAATAATTAAGCGAGATAAACTTAAATGCTGGTCGGGCCCAGCCACTGAAAAGCCTGGCCAGGCCTGTCAGCCCTGAACTAAACTGCAATAGAGTCGCTCAAAATCAGTCAAGCCCGGCTTCTGGAAACTGTCCACGATCAATGTGGACTCAGCTGTCAATCGTGTTTAGTGCCAACTATGATCCAGGACAAAGCCGGGGCTTGGAGTTGATAGTTCAAGGTTAGGGATTATAGAAGTCCAAGACCCCAGACAAAGCCCAGACCTGGCCTGACCAGCATTAAAGTTTCTCTCCCTAAGCCGTTTAATAGTAAAACAGTCTTCTGATTTGTGTTTCAAAATTTACTTTCCAGTATTAAGGACGTCACCCTGGATATTGCCGAGCCCAGAAACACTGGAGGAGTTCGGGCCTATGCAGTGGAACAGTGTATCTGCCCAATTGGTTACACCGGCTTGTCCTGTGAGGTAATAGCAATCTTATAATAAGAAATAAGAAATTATTTCATAGAATTAACGCTTTTGGGGAAAATCTGGGGAAATAGAGAGTTTTCAAAGTTTTTTACTTTCATGTATCTTTGCATGATTGTTATGAGCATACTTAGTATTCTTCTTTATCGATTTGATTGTAGAAATAAGATTGATTTTTGTTGATACATTGTTTCTTGCGTTAATAGTTTGTATTAAACTAAAACTTTTAAGAGCAGTTTTAAAAAAGAAAAGGTCATTTGTGTGGTCATTAGTGGGAAGATATTTTTTGTTAAAGTATTTTCCTTTTCATTATAAAGTAATCAAAAGGGAAACTGACTGGATTGCTTTTAGCCTTCGATAAAGATCCTGCTAGGGTCGAAACGCGTCAGGCCTTCACTCCAAGTATTAAAAAAAATTTCAGGTAATTTTTTTTGGCTGATGAGCACTTTGCAGCAGTTTATTACTTGGATTGATGTAAAAAAAATCATTTTCTTTTCTTTTTTTTGTTTGTTACTTCATTCATAGGATTGTGATGTAGGTTTCACCCGTACTGGAGGCGGTCTTTATCTTGGTGTGTGCGGAGCGTGTCAATGCAATGGACATTCCAATGACTGTGATCCTGAGACTGGTGCATGTAGAGTAAGTATTGATTCATAAAATTGATTATCGTTTCATTTCTGGGATCAATCTGCAGATTGTAGGTTCGAGTCCAGCCATGGGTTAGTGTTGCTTGCGTCCTTGGGCAAGACGCTTTGTCACATAATGCTCCTCTTCACCCAGGAGTAAATGGGTACCTGTGAGGGTAGAGATGGCTTTGTGCTTGATTAGCCTTTGTACGTTGATAGCAGCTGGGGCTGTATACTCCCCAGGGAGTTGAGATTGTTTCAGGAATGTAAATTCATTATTAAATGAAATTGTTGATTGCTAAGTTAAACATGGCGCGCTTCATAATTAGCCATTTGCTTTGCTTTTGTGTTACAGGCTTGCCGAGATAACACAGATGGTGACCATTGCGATCAGTGCATGCCTGGTTTCTATGGCAACCCATTGACTGGTACCCGTGACGACTGCAAGCCATGCCCGTGCCCGCTGTCCGCTCCTCCAAACCAGTAAGAATTTCATTTTACGTATTTCGTTTCGATCATGAAATATTTCATTTCGATTTTAATGGCAGTAACGGTTCCTTGGGTACGATTACAGCAAGAGACTTTGACTGATTGTAATATAGCAACGTGAATTTGCCTGGCTTTTTACGCCATCCAATTTACATTTTGTTTTTGTGTAGGTTCTCGCCAACATGCTACCTTGATGTGGATGGTGCCGCAACTTGTGATAACTGCCCCGAAGGCTACAGTGGAAGAAACTGTGAAAGGTTGGTGACGTTATTCAAAAAAGTCTCCTGCATCTGCGAGTGAACAAAATCTTTATTAAAGATGTCCTCTCCGTAACTGGCCAAATTTTAGAACAGGCACAAACTACTCATCTCCTCTGGAGCCTTCCTCCCAAGTTTTTCAGAAACGTTTTGTGTTGTTCCATTAGGTGTGAGCCCCCCTACTCTGGTGATCCTACCAGGCCGGGTGGAAGCTGTCAATTACAAGGTTAGTTGCCGTCAAAGTCTGTTTTTATCTTAGCGATCCTATGTAACATAGTACCGTCTGTCCCGTCCAGCTGTTCGGCCGTCTGCGTGAAATGTTAAACTTAATTCAAGTTTTTGCTTCAAAAACAATGTTTCTTTAATGTCATACACAGTTTCAGTCACAGGCCATTGGTGTATTATCGAAAATGATGTTTTTATTAAAAAAAGAAAAAAGGTTTTGTCAATAGCGCTCCGCACTAATGACGTCACATGAGTGTACAAAATCCCCGGATGTCAGACAAACATTGACGCACACACGTAGTGTACACAATGCGTGCACACACACCACACATTTGCATGGTTGCAATGTTTGTCTGAGTTAGTATGCTATTTTTAGCGCAAGTGCGGAGTGCTATTGTTTAAAATGGTGGTGATTTTGCCTCTTAATTGTACCATGGAACTAGAAAGGAGCCTAGATTGACACATGATTGAACAACTGTCCTTTTTGTTTGTCTTTTGTTTTATTAATTCATTTGCTATCATGTTAACTAATCTAATATTTCATGAATATTGATGATTTTGGTCGGGAAAAATCATCAATATCATTCATGATTAACTGCGGTACCCGCCGCGATATTGGATTCGATTCACCCTGCAGACCCCAGCTAGCTCGGTGGCCTAACAGGTAAGGCATCTGCACTAGTAAGCAGGAGGTCGTGGGTTCGAATCCCACCTGAGCAAGCATGTGTTTTTTTCACATGCTCTCACAAGCACTGAGTATACAGTGCTCATCCACGTCGGTGAAGGGCACTCCTAATTTGCATATAATCTAATATTTATTGTCCCCTTACACACATTTCTGTATTTTTTTACTGTGATATGGAAATAGATGTTATTTTCATGAATGAATGAAATGAATATTGGAAATACATGTAAGGCTACAGCGAGCCATGACAGCTAGGCTGTTCTAGTTTGTCTTTTTCCATCTGCTGCTTCTATATTTTGTGAAGTTCTGCCAGTCACTGCTTCATAGTTTGATAATGGTTGTATTTCTCTTGTAGATGGCTGTCAGTGCGATCCTCGTGGCAGCACCACACCTGGCTGCGATTCTTTTGGCCAGTGCAGCTGCAAGGTTAGACCAAGCTCTTGGGTTATTCTCAAATTGTGCCACTGTCTCACTCAAACTGTGTGTTTTTAGCTCTGAAGAGCCACGTCTCTTAATATCACTTTGGTTTCCAGTGACCAACATATGCTATGGTTTCTTGAAACTGTCTCCTGATGAGGACTAGAGCAGGCTAGTCGAAACGTTGAGACCTAATTGCGAGAAGTGCGAACGATATAGAAGTGCGAAAGTACGAACGATTCTTACATGGTGTTTCCGCACACCGATCCACATATTAATTGTCACCATGCAAAGCCTCAAATCTTTCTTCTTGAAACTGTGTTAGTCACAAATGAGCATGATGGCTTTTAGGATATACATTTGTTATCAGGAGTTCATGCTAGCTCCTATATCTCGTAATGCAGTTAGTAATTTAGACGCGGGAGGGGTTTTTGGGTGGACAGATTTTAAAAATAACTTCAGTGAAATCTGACAGTTAGCCATTTAACAATATTCTCCTTTTATTGTTACATGTGTTTTACATATCATGCGCAGACATAAATGGATTGACACAATAGAGTAGTGATTGTAGCTTAGCAAAACCTTTACAAATTTACTTTATAAGCAAAGTATTAACAGCTTGTAAACAACTTTCGTTTTGTTTCAATTTGCGGCAAAATTTAATACGGTTTTGTTTTCCCTCTCTGTTTTTATAGCAATTTGCGGAAGGACCTCTATGCAATGTCTGTACCTATGGTTACTATAACCTAGCAACTAGTAATTCTGAGGGATGCACCAAATGCTTCTGTATGGGTGTTGCGGATACATGTAGCAGCTCTAATTATTATCGGGATCAGGTTGGTAGTCACATTTCTGTCAGGGACCACGTTGGCTCGCAAGGTTGACATTGGCTCCCAGGGACCACGTTTGCTCCCAGGGACCGTGTTGGCTCCCAGGGACCGTGTTGGTTTCCAGGGACCACATTGGCTCCCACGGACCAGGTTGGCTCCCACGGACCACATTGCCTCCCAGGAACTACGTTGACTCCTACGGACCATGTTGACTCCCACGGACCATGTTGACTCCCACGGACCAAGTTGGCTCCCAGGGACCACATTGGCTCCCAGGGACCACATTGGCTTCCAGGGACCACATTGGCTCCCAGGGACCACATTGGCTCCCAGTGACCATGTTGGCTTCCAGGGACCACATTGGCTCCTAGGGACCATGTTGGCTTCCAGGGACCACATTGGCTCCCAGGGACCATGTTGGCTCCCAGGGACCACATTGGCTCCCAGGGACCATGTTGGCTCCCAGGGACCACGTTGGCTTCCAGGGACCATGTTGGCTCCCAGGGACCACATTGGCTTCCAGGGACCATGTTGGCTCCCAGGGACCATGTTGGCTCCCAGGGACCACATTGGCTTCCCGGGACCACATTAGCTCCCAGGAACCACGTTGACTGCCAGGGACCACATTGACTCCCATGGACCACGTTGGCCCCTCGGGATCACGTTGGCTCTCAAGGAGCATTATGGCCTCCATGAACATTAAAATTCAGTGAGCTTTTGGGTTTTACAATTGGTAGGGGAGGGACAAATTTAACAGCCACAAAGCTTGAAAACAGAAGGGGTAGAAGTTATTTCACTTCATGATTTGCCTAAAATGAGCCCAGCTTAAAAGAAGAGAAAAGTTACCCTGACTAACTGGAGCATTTTATCTGTTGTGTTCTCAGCTACGAGTTACGTTCCAGTCTCCTAATGATCCGCTTGACATGTCCATCCGGAACCGCGCCGGTGACGCCATCTACTACAGCGGCTTCGAGGTCAACGTTCCCAGCAACGAGATCGTCTTCAGGCAATTCCAGCAGCTGCCACAGCAGGCCTACTTCTGGAGCCTCCCTCCCAAGTTTCGGGGAGATCAGGTAAACAATTTTCGTCTTTTTCACGAAGTCTTTTCAGCCTTTTAGGTCCTGTTTGTTTCACTGCTGATCTTGGTTGCCATATTGGACCTTACAAATCCACGTCTCAGACAGGATACGCTAAAATGCGTTGCGTGCCAGATCGCTGGTCACGTTACTAAAAACAAACAGGCCCAATCCCTTTGAGGGTGATTCTGCTAGGATGAAAACCTCAGGCTTTCCTATTAACTCTAAGCATTTTTCACAAAGCACTTTTTACAAATCTCTTTTGAGATGTTTTTTGCAGACAGATTTCTAAAAATTCCTTTGACCTTTGACCAGGTGGCTGCCTATGGTGGAAACCTACAATATACGATCAGCTATGAGTCGGCAGTTGATGGCCAGCAGTACGGAGAGAGTGACCTGGAAATATTTGTAAGTTGACCTAAAACCAAGAGAGCATAAAGTGTGGAATGTTTGTGCTGTGTTGCGGGCTGGTTGTTGGTCCCATATTCAGGTTATCTTCATTTTAGTTGACTAGATGACAAATTCACTCAGCCTCCTTAGTAGCGTTGTCAAGGACAAAACTTCCTCTTTCGCTCCTCCACTTAAGTTTCCAGCAACTATTTTTGGTTTTGGCACAAATTTGCCAAGGTACACATCTGAGGTATACCAACCGAAATCCAATGAAATGTTATGACTTTGGCTGCTTTTTCTTTCGCTTGCAAATTTATGAGAAAATATTGCCTGTTTATAAGCACCATATGGGAAAAATCAGTACTGTGGAGCTGTGGAACAAGACTTGATTGTAGCACAGCACCAGACTATTATCTCTTTTAGGTATACTATAATGAGATTGCTTTGCTGCTGATTGAACTACCTCTAGACAACTAAATGAAAGATTTGCTCCAATCCAATGCAGTGCTTGTGGAAGGGTCAAATTGTTTTGAGGTACATAGATTTGGAGGGATTTTGAAAAAGGATGAATTTGACAGCACAAAGCTCAAGCTATTTTGCCAGGTAGTCAGGTGTGTATTTCTTATAAGTTAACTACTGTAAACTCTGCAGCATAATTCTCATCTGAATTTTTATTTTGTTTTTAGGGTAACAACATCCGTCTGATATACTACGACAGGACTCTTCGGTCTGGAGAAACCAGGACCAACAACATCCAGCTAATTGAGGTATCTGATTCATTTATATTTCCTCTTGACCATTTTTTCTAGCTAAAGAAATCCAGAGCCACTGTTTGATTCAGTGGCTGTGCACTCCGGACAAATTATAGCCTTTAGCTTTTACCAGTTCTGGTGGCAAGCTGTACAGAGGGTTGGGAAGGATATTTATGTTTTAATAGATGAAAAGTTGTGACAAAACATTCTTAAATAATCAACATATTGATCATCCTCAGAAGATTGGTGATTGGTGTAAAGATCTTTCACTACTGTTCCTCTCATTGGTCAATGTGTGCCGAATCTAAATATGATTTGCATATGATCTGCATATTTTCTCCCTGATGTTCCTAAATCTGTGTGGTGTTTATATGGGAACTTGCAGGACAACTTCCGCAGGCCGGACCAGGCTCCGGCCACGAGGGAGTTCTTCCTGATGGCGCTGGCGGACGTGGAGTACATTCTCATCCGGGCCACCTTCCACTCCAACATGCTCAGCACCAGGATCCGATCGATCTCCATGGACACCGCAGGTAACTAGAGCAAACTGTACCCCCTAAAGAAAAATGTAGGCTTCCCACAATTCAAGCAGTGGCTTAGAGTATTCCACAAAAAAATAATCAAATGAACAACGATAATTGACAATTTGGGACCCTGCCAACATAGCTGAGTTGGTAGTGCACTGGTACAGTATCCTGGGGGTGTCATTTTCCAATCCCACTTCAGTCAGTTTTTCTGTCTTCCCCTTTCAATGACTGCAAATAATCAGGAAAGTGATTCTGGTTTAAATGGGAGCGATTACAATTCTGCTCTTCGGAGAGTGTTCATTAGTACTACACGAGAACAAAGCCATGTCTCCACAAGGATACAAATTGTGTGCGTCCACCATAAAAAAAATAGTCCGCATTCACTTAATGATACTTTTGTCTTCTTTTCTTTTCTCATCACAGTTCCAAGAAACACTGGCCAACCGCAGGCAATGGCTGTAGAGGACTGCCAGTGCCCACCTGGCTACACGGGTCTCTCTTGCGAGGTAAAGTTGTGTGCCACCTGTAGAGGGCGCCCTACTTAACAACCAATCAGGAAATCTTTATAGCTAATTTTAGGTGGAGGACATGATTGTAATAAGCCTATAGACCTTATTCACAGTGCATCCATCCTACATTCAAAGCAGTGCAATCAAACAGGCTTGAATTCAAAATAGTCTGGTACCCGTTTTCTGTTTAGAATCGGTGTCATCTTTTCCAACCGGTATACAAGGAAAGTGGCAAGATGGATGCACCGTGAATATTAAAGGCGGATTTAGCCCTTTGCAACACACACACATGGGCAATGAACATGTGCTCCAAGGATTTCGATTGCGCTCAACACATTCCAGTCGCACACTTCATAAATGCACGTCGGACTTCAGTAAAACTTAAGTCGGACCATAGAGCTATATTAAAATTACTAGAGCGCTAGCTCCTTGTAGAAAGTGATGCCTGCTGGGCGCATCCATGTTTGTGCACAAACCTATGGAAAGCCCACAATTTTGTACGTTTTTGTACGTTCATTTGCATACTGCGTTGTGTTCTATACGGGTGCGTCATCGAAGCCAAATATACGCCCGAAATCTGACGCACCCTCGGTAAATGCGCGTTTCATTTAGGGCTGTGTGCGCACACGCTCTGCACTCAGTCACGCAATGATTGCAAGCGTCATCAAGACGTGCTACCGGTACCGTTCCCGCATACTTGCATGTTGCATATAGAGTACACTCTTCGAAAGGCATTCCAGTCAAAGTGTTCTTGTTTCACAGACACGCACACAAATTCAAAATGACTGCGCCTAGACGGCTTCAAAACGTCTACGCGCGGAGAACGCAGAGCCAGCACTCTAGTAATTTTAATATACCGGACAATATAGTCGGACATAAATCACAGCTTTGATCAGATCAGAAATAAACGTGGTGGGGCTTCTGTCATTTTGTGCCCCAGCTTTATTAGTGGAATGACTCTCAAGATAATTGACTTTGCAGTAACACCATGAGACATAAATTGTACTCATGTAATTATACTCTGAAAAGAGCCGGTTAGGAATGACTCTTTACTTTAAAAGTAGAAAATTGGATAATTGAGAATGAACAAATATTGTGTTTTTTTCTTCTTCCATTAGGATTGTGCTGTTGGATATTCCCGTGTAGATCAGGGATTATACCTTGGTATCTGCGTGGCCTGCCAGTGTAATGGACATGCTAGCACCTGCAGTCCGGAAACCGGTGTCTGCATAGTGAGTACCAAGCAAATGCCTTGACAATACCTAATGCGCGGTATTTTTGACCGAGTGAGGGCACTTCGAATTACTTCCGGGGGTCATTTGACAATGCGTTGTTGTTGTGTACCGCTGTGTCAGATTACAACTCGAACATGTCGTAGTAACAATATACACTTCTATCGTATCCCAAAAGACAAAATTTACCGTAAATGACCTCTGCTCAATTGACAATTAATCGGACCATACCCCCAGAAAGTAAATAAATTTGTACCTAACAGCGCCCTCTTGCGTTCAAAAATACGGCGCATTACCCTGCAACCCCCCCCCCCCCCCCCCCCTTCAGTATGAGTGGTTTTGAAAAGTATTAGTGATATAATGGTTGTTGGTGAAAAAAGACAACTGACTGATTTGAATGACTTGAATTAACCCAGTCAGTTTCCCTTGTGGTTTATTTGATGATTTCCACTAGAGATTAAAATCACAAAATCCGTCTCCGTCTCCTTTGTGCGATCCCCATTGTGCAGCTGCTCAAGTTTGCGGCATTGCTAATGCTGCCGGTATTTTAACTGATCCTCAGGATTTTGTGCAGTTTCGTGGCTTTTCATGAGCAATCCAGTGAGAAAGATTTACAAGTTTGGCCAATATAGGAGACTTGGTGAACTCGTTTTTTATGCAGAGTGACCAATACAGTAACCGGGAAGTCGCAGGTGAAAATACTGCTTCCAAATACTGCTTCCAAATGATTTCTTTGTTCTTCGTCGAACAAAAGACTTCAACTGATGGAGTCAGTTTCCCTTGTGGACTTTTTGATGAAGTATGATCCGTTCTCCAAAGTCGCATTTATGGGCTTGAAACATTTCCATCGCTACTTTGTCTCCTTTCAGGACTGCCTGCACAACACCGTCGGCGAGAACTGCCAAACCTGCGCCGATGGTTACTATGGCGACGCCACGTCGGGCACACCCGGTGACTGTCGTCCGTGCTCCTGCCCGCTCAGTGTTCCATCAAACCAGTAAGATGCAAAAAAAACATCCTGCCTTTTTCTCTCTTAAGTACGTGAATGCCCCAGTATACATAACTACCCTGGGTCGATTTCACCAAACTCATCATAACTTACTATCAATCGTAGGACTTATGATGCATTGCAGCCCTACGTAGGATACGATGGGTTATCCCTCGTAACTCGAGTTACGATCAATCGTAGGGCTTCCTGAAATCTATCCAGTAGTGTAGACACGTCCTCAGACCTGGGGGGGGGGTTGATCTTGTAGCTGGGTCGTACTTCCATATAAGTTTTTGCACAAAATCATTTTTTAAGCCCGCCCGTGATCTACGCCCATGAATCTACCCCTGAACAAATAATCATTTCCAATGTTAGATGTTCAAAATAACATTATTTAATAAATTTAATCAATTCATTTAGAAATGTACCAATTTTCAAATGAAAATTGTGACAAATGTTATGATAGCATGCATAGGTTGTTATTTTGTTTGTATCCTCACTGGCATGTAAAAGATGCTTTTCTTGGTGCTAATTGGGAAAAATGTTAATGATATTAACTTTTGGATAGATCACCGATTTTCACTGATTATTTTTGTTTTGTTTTCCAGATTTTCGTCTACTTGTATCCTTGACACAGACGGCAGGCCTACCTGCACTGCCTGTCGCCCGGGCTACACCGGCCGAGACTGCGGACAGTAAGTGGCCTTCTTAACCAGCCCCACTGTGAAGCTGTTATCTTTTCTGGGGCCTTTCTCAAAGCTCGGCTCCGGCTCAGGCTCCGGTTCCTGGTCAATTGCGTTAATCCATTCTAAAATTACGGGTGTTGGCTGCCATTCGGAAGTAGATACTCTGGTTTGAAAAAGAAAACAGAGCTTCAGCTGCAATGAAAAACCACAACCTATATTTTCAGCATATGGATGACAGAGATGAAGCCGGAGCTGAGCTTTGGGAAAGGCCCCTTGACTTTTTTGACAATGTACCAGTGGCGTTTTGTTCTCAGATTCTTTTGACTACAAATACAGAGGATTATTGTTTCGCTCTTCTTTTTATCAGGTGTGCACCAGGCTTTGAAGGCAACCCAACCATTGTTGGTGGAAGCTGTACTCCTCTGGGTCAACGTAAGTTTCTTAAGGCCCAGCTGAAGTAGAGTATTCAAGCATACGTGCAATTCAAATGTTTGTATGAAGCACAGCCTATTTTTTTAGTTGTCATCCGATTGGCATCTCTCTAGCGTCCCCTATAAGTGCATGGAAGAAACATTGACCACACAAACCTGCCGTGGACCACACAAAAAGGTTGTGTAATAGAATCAATATGAAAGAATTTAGTTTTAGCGGCTTATTCTTTCATATGAAGTACATAAACAGTAACTTCCACTGAGTTTTTGGAACTGTTCCCGAAAGTGGTGGACTTTGGTTTTTGTGGCCACAATCACAGGCAGAGGCCAATTTCACAGCCAATTTCACAGCTTAGCACAAACATTTGCTAACCATGAGATTTCTGTCTTTATAATAAAAACATGATTAGCAACCAAATTTCCATGTGTTATGTTTCACTTGTGATTGTTCTTTGGCTGTTGTACGGCTGTTTGTTCGCTGATCATGAACATCAAATGGAATTTTTAAAGGTGGTTTGTTTTATTGAGCAAGACATTTTGTGCTAAGCAATTTTTGTTTGTGCTTAACAATATCCTGTGATATTAAGAGGCCATGCCAACGTCAAAACGTAAACCACTCATTGACAAATTTTTCTTCTTCTGTCTGCAGAAGAGAAAGAGCCCATCATCACCATCTCCCCTACCGAGGTGTCTGGTGTCCTGTCTTCAACCATCTACATCAGAGTGTACGTTCAGAACACCATCACGTCTGGTGTGTGGATCCGGGCTGACGGGCGCCCTCTGCCGACCGGTGCCATCCAGCTTGACGACTACACATTGCAGGTATATGCTGCGCTATATTCGCGTCTTGCAGTTTCTGCGAAAATCACAATCGACATCATGACCTTTCTTTGACGGGGACCTACAAAGCTGCCCTCTATTGGCATGTGTGTAGACTTTCTCCCAACCAGCCTTCATTATGAATTGAGGAAAAGGTCTTGATCTGCAAGTTTTGAACTTCAGAGAAATTTTCTGTTTCTATTGTACCACTTGTAGATGATTTTAAGCTAAGACCCTCAACATGAGACCCTAGGAGTATTGGAAGGCTTGGCATGAATCAAATTCATAAATTTTTAGGGAGTGAACAACCACTGCCCAACCACCACTTTACCTGACGTTCTTTTTCATTTTCTCGTCCCGCCGGCAGATAACCAACCTTCAAGTCAGCGATGGTGGCGTTTACGTCTTCGAGGCTAGAAACCAGTTCGGCATCAGCAGAGTTCAGGTCGTCATCACTGTCATCGGTATGTTTTTCATATTCAGAATCTCAACAGGAGTCAGGGTACTAGATTTGGTGGTGTCTAGGGCTACATGTTGCTGTTTTTCAATTGGATTCTTTTATTTGTGGCTTTGACCAGTTCTCCAAAGTGTGACTGAGGCTGCATCCGAATCTGTTGTCCAGAGCTAGGTCTAGGTCTTCGCTCCATTGGAAATACATGGAGACACCAAGACAATGGGAGACTTTGGAGAATCGGTCTTCAAGTCAATAGCGCACACGCAATACAACGCGCACATGCTCACTATTGCGTGTGCGTGCGCTGTTGACTTAAAAGACTGGTTCTCCAAAGTCTCCCATTGAGCTAGCCGTAGCTCTGGAAGCCTGTTTCGGACACGGCCTGATTCTAGGAGTTTGACACAAATGCGGAGAAGAAAAAGTCACTTTTCTGAAGATGGAATCTTTTTAAAACTTTTGTCCAATCAGCACAGTGACATTAACAAAGGAGTGCTTGTAGATTCCGTGCACTATAACAAAATACCTTTTTTGGTTTTGCCGTTCAATTGTTTTTCTAGGTTCCAGTATGCGTGTGATCATCGAACCGCCACTTGACCTTCAGGCCGAAGAGGGAACAGAAGTGGTGTTCACCTGCCGAGGAATCAGTCAGGTACAGCATGACCCCCCTCCCTCCCCTTCCCTCCCCTACCCTCTGAAAAACTTTAAAATATACTTCTGAATCCATCATTTTGATGCCCTAAATGAGAAAATGCTGTGGATATCCCGTGAGTTTTGCCCCTGCTATGCATGCAGCGAAACCCATGTCTTTTCCTGCGTGTGGTTTAAAAAGTAAACAGGGTTTTTTGCCGAAAGGCATGCTCATTTTCGTGTGCTAGTCCACACATTTTGGAAACAAGAATTTTTATTAATAGTGAATACTGTGTGACTGTTTTTTTGTAGCTATTCGGGATAATTAATTTGTGAGTCTTGTGTCTTATATGGCGTTTACGAAATGAAGGCTTAGGCTCATGCTCAGGCTCGGGCTCGGGCTCAGGCTCAGGCTCAGGCTCAGGCTCAGGCTCAGGCTCGGGCTCGGGCTCGGGCTCGGGCTCGGGCTTGGGCTCGGGCTCAGGCTCGGGCTCAGGCTCCAGCTCCAGCTCCAGCTCCAGCTCTGACATCCATATGCTGAAAGTATAGGTTGTAGTTTTTCATTGAAGCTGAAGCTCTGTTTTCCTTTTCAAACCAGAGAATCATCTTCCGAACCGAAGCCAAAAGCCTCTATTTTGATACCCGTTATTTCAGAATGGATTCCCGAAATGGAGCCCGAGCCCGAGCCCAAGCCTTTATTTCATAAACGCCCCTAGTCTACCATAGTTCTCATGCAAACTCAAAGTCAACGCTGCGACCGCTTTGCAAGATGTGACTGGCTTTTCCTTACCGATTATAAATTGTGACAAATCTTTCCATGACAAAATTTCCAACAGTACGGCGAGTGGCTAGACTCGTGTCAAGGGACACCCTGCTCGGTTCTCCCTGACAACGGGAACGAGACATCCGAGGTGATGTTTCGCAAGTTGCATGATGCGATGCTCAAATGTTTGTGTTATGGAAACGGAGCATCTTGCGAGATATAAAAAAAAATGAATTACAAGTGAAAACAATTAATTTTGCTGGGTATCATCATCGTTATAAACCTAGTGACTTGCATAAAGCCTGATAATTGATAATAATCGATATTGATAACGATACTTTAAGTATAGTATAAATAGTATAAAGAACATGAAAAACGCATGTTTCATGGTCCTTGCTTCATTCTAGCATGCAAAGTTATTGCAAGAAATTCTGCAACAATAGTCGTTTTGTTTTGTGCTGTATTTATGAAATTTTATTTTTTTCAAAGGATAATGTAATGATACTTTTTATTTTGTCTGTTAATGCAATGATTTGTACATTTGAAAATTTTTGTTAGCAAAAAAAATAAGTAAATTACTGGCTATTAAAATTTGTTATTTTTTATTTTTATTTCATTTTCTTACATTACAGCACGTCTTGTGAAATTTCTGTTCCATTGTATGAATATTTTATGAGCTCGGTGTTGTGCATGCATACTGCATGAAGTTACAAGTTTAAAGTAGGAAGTGAAATTCTTTTGCCGATGATGGACAGGCCTTAGCAACGGCAGAATCGGCTGATTTCCGTGGCCTTCTTTTTTTAAGGCACCCCTTCGGAAAGGCATGTGTTCGGCATCTGAATGTATTACAAAAGAGTCAGTTGAAAACATTTTTACAAACCGAGACTTTGAGATTCACAGTAGTTGCGGAAAAGTTTTTTTAAAATGTCAACAAGCTAATAAAAAAGAGAGTGCTGAATTTTGTTAACGTTACACCGGTTTCCCGCCAACAGGTTGCATACACTTTGGCCTGGAGTAGACAGGGCGGTTCCCTGCCATTAAAGGCTAAAGATGTCATGGGCAAGCTCACCATTCCACTGGTAACCCAAGAGGACCAGGGAATTTATGTATGCATCGGATCCAACATGCATGACGTGGACCAGGCAAGCGCTAGACTCACCGTCACCTGTAAGTTATAAATTCCCTTTTGTTTCTTTCAAAATAAAAAGTGTAAAATGGATATTTAACCCTTCTGCAGTCGATTTCACGAAACTTTACGCAGTTGCGTAAGTACACTTACGCCACAAATTTTGTGGCGTAAGTGGACTTACGCAACTGCGTAAAGTTTCGTGAAATCGGCCACTGGTAAACTATTAAACAAAAGGTCTTGCAAAAAGATTTAGATAGACCAACCGAAACAAAAAGATGTTTCCTGAAAATCACGGGAATAGACGTCCGCAGTTTGCGACCAGCTATGGAAGAAGATCTATCTCTGAAAGATTTTGAGCCTGTGGGAACAGACAGAAGAAGTTTATCATCCGAAGATCAGAGTCTTACTTTGCCTGATAAATAGTATCAATGATAAGACCCAGCCACAGAAAAGCCAAACAAGGCCTGGACTTTGCCTAGGCTCTTGGGCTTCCATAATCCTCAGCCTTGAACTATCAACTTCAAGCCCCTGATTTGTCATGGATCATGGTTGACATAAACACGATTGACAGATTGAGTCCACATTGATCACGGACAGTATAAAGAAGCCAGGCTGTATTGATTTTGAACAGTTCTATTGCAGTGAAGTTCAAGGCTGATGAGAGGAGGATTTCAAGCCTGAAAGTCCGGCCCTTAGTTTGCTGGGCCTTACCAGTTTGAACGTTTCTCTCCTTAAAGATCCTGATTCATGTTTGAATTTTTGAATACCCTTCCCCTCTTCTGCAGCATCTTTCCGGCCCCCTACTGTCCAAATCGCCCCTCGTTTCTTCGAGGCGGAGGAGGGTAACGCCATCGAGTTCACCTGCAGTGCCAACGGCAACCCGCCCCCGACTCTGGAGTGGCGTCGGGGTGGTGGTGGCGTGATGAACCCACGTGCCACGTTTGAGGATGGCATCTTCCGTATCGACAGCGTGGAGCGGTCAGACGAGGCTGAGTACTTCTGCGATGCCTCCAACTCGGAAGGGTCTGCGAACTACCGCGTGGTTCTGTACGTCCGAGGTGAGTCTGACCGATACTTTGCGAGTTATAGGCATCAGATCAAGCTTGTAAAATTGTGATTTTCCGTCTGTTAAGAATTCTTCTCTTTGTCTATCTGGCCTGCTGTCCGCTTTTCAGCTTAAAACTTTAGAATGTCAGCGTCAAGTTCCATTGTTTTACTTTTGTCTCAAGGTGTCAATTTCATAAAACTCATCGTAACTTACCATCAATCGTAGGACCTGTGATGCAATGCAGCCCTACGTAGGATTCGATGGGTTGTCCGTCTTAACTCGAATTACGATCGATCGTAGGGCTTTGTGAAATCAACCCCTGATGGTAGACTTTGGGTTGAATTTCGCCCCACTTCACCACTCCCATATTTCCCTACAGGATTTATTTGACTGTCCTTTGTTCTTGATATCTTGTCAATCTTGATAATAATTACAGTTCCACTTATCTCTGGAATATTTTACAAATTTGGCGATCATATGTCTTGTTGGTCGCAGCGTCCAAAGTACCGAAGGTCAACATTGACCCATTGGATGAGCAGGTCATAACAGAAGGCGCTCGGGTCATCCTGTTCTGCGGAGCTACCGGAGACCCTGCTCCGACGGTGACCTGGACACGGAGTGGCAACCTACCCCTTCCCCCACAGTCTAGACAGGAGAACGGCTACCTGATCATCCCCAACATCCGCTACGAGGACCAGGGCGTGTACATCTGCACCGCTGTCAACATTCTTGGATCGGGCTCCACCGAGGTCGACATCCGAGTTAACCAAGGTGAGAAAAAAGACCAAATCAAATTTCAGTGGGGATGAGGTCAAAAATGTTCTGGGAGGGAACAAGTCTGTCAACCAGGTACACAGGGGCACCGGCCCCCCACTCTTGCAAATTACACGGCAGTCTGTCTTTTAAAAGTGAACCAAGAAGAAGAATTGAATGGAGCGGTATTCGAACCAGCAACCACCGGAATACCGTATCGGCATTCTTACCAACTGAGTTATACACAGCCCTATGTTGGCAGTGTCCCAAATTTTCAATTATCTTTGTTCGTTTGGCAGTCAGAAGCCATGAAACCACTCACATACGGCTCTATCCCATACTTCCCAGTCATGTTGACTTGTATATAAACTATCTTTTTCTTTTATCCTGATGACAGATACTAGACTGCCCCCTACTGCCCGCATTGAACCACAGGGAGCCAACATCAACGAGGGTAACACGCAGGTTCTGCGGTGCATCGTCACCGGTACCCCCGACCCAACAATCACCTGGTCACGCAGCAGTGGACCACTGAGATCAAATCATGTGGTTCGTATTAAGTCACTACTCTTTCTCTATATAATAGGCCTTTCGGTGTGGCTGCAGTCTTTCTCACATGCAACTTCTACATTGTGGAATCAGTTTATACCAAAGGAAATCCACTGTATTCATTCTCTAGAAAGTTTTAAAAGTCATTTGAAATAATTGTTGTTTTGCATAATGGGTTAACTTGTCTACTTTGTTATAGTTGTTTTTTATTATTTCTCGATAGTTTAAGAGCTATGTGCAGATTATACGCATTTAGCAGCCTTTTTGATGAAGTTGGTGCTATACAAGATTTCACTATTATTTGGGGCATGGATTATTTATAAATTTGGCAGTGAGCAAAAAGACAACGTTGGATTGAGTCACAAATTGAGCCCAAAACTTTTTGGATGAATTAACGAACATTTTGTTTTGTATATCGCAGGTGTCCAACAACATGCTTCAGATCCGAGATGCCACCGCGGCCGACAATGACTTCTACACGTGCCGCGCCCAAAACAGCGCCGGATACTACGACTTCTCAGTAGAGATCATAGTTCAACGTGAGTTCGCAGTTACCTCTCTCTGAAACTTCCCTGGCATACCAAGAAACTCCGAAACAGAATTGTCATTGAGTTTCCAATAAGAGAAAGTCAAAGAATTCCCTTTGCCTTGGGGCCTTTTCCAAACCACGGCTCTGGCTCAGGCTTCGTCTCTGTCATCCATATGCTGAAAATATAGGATGTGGTTTTTCTTTGAAGCTGAAGCTCTGTTTTCTTTTTCAAACCAGAAAATCTACTTCCGAACCTCAGCCAAAATTCTCTATTTTGATACCTGTTATTTTAGAATGAATTCAGGAAATGGAACCGGAGCCTGAGCCGGAACCAAGGTTTCCAAAATGCCCTAGATTTCTTTTTGCTGAAGCGAAATAAAATTCCACCCTCAAAGAAGTTAAAGATGAAAAACAATCAGATGATTTGATGTGAGATGTAATTATTCTGTTCTCTGTTTTTTCTTGTGTTCAAATTTCTCACCGGTTGACATTTGCAGAGCGCCAGCAGCCCACAATCCGTATTTTCCCCACCTCCAATGTCATCATCAGCCAGGGGAAGACAGTTCAGTTCCAGTGTCAGGCCAGCGGAGATCCTCGGCCTAACGTCTTCTGGAGCAGAGTCGGAGATCAAGGCTTCACCGGCCAGACATATGCCAATGTAAAGATGACGTCCAATTTTTGCTTTAAACCAGATCCAGAAAATGAACCAGAACCCGAACCCAAACCAAAACCTTAAAACCCAAGGCCAAAAAACAAATCGCAATCTGAACCACAACCCAAACCCAAAACATAAAACCAAAACCAAAACCAAACCCAGAATCTTAACATGAACCAGAACCCAAACCTTAAACAGCAACCAAAGTTCAAAAACCACGACCAAAGCAAGAACTAAAACACAGAAAACTATTCAACTAAAACCAACACCAATCTCAATCCGGTTGTATCTCACTGCAGTTTCTTTTCGAATACACTGTTGTACCTAAACAACATATTGCACAACAATGTTGTATCTTAGGTTTTGTACATTCGTCCTGAAACTTAGTCGTCATAACTCGTAAGGTATGAGGCGAGAATCTAGTCTGTGGCCCTACGTTGGTGGCACCCCCAATAGTCAATTATCTCTGTTGGTTTGGCAGTCAGAAGCCATGAAACCACTCACCCTCATACCTCTATATCCCAAGGATCATTTAAGACGACCTACGGAATACCATACCGGCGCTCTAACAACTGAGCTATCCAGCCCTATGTTGACAGTGTCCCTAATAGTCAATTACCTTTGTTAGTTTGGCAGCTAGAAGCCGTGAAACCATGCACATACCACTATATCCCAAGGATCAGTTAAGACGAACTACAGAATACCGTTCCGGCACTCTACCAACTTAGCTATCCAACCCTATGTCGGCGATGTCCCTAATGATTTTTGTTGTTGCTGTACTTGTTTTCAGGACAATGAGGGTACCCTGTCCATCATCTCAGCTACGCCTGATGAGCAAGGAGCCTACATATGCACAGCTAACAACTCTGTGGGAACCATACAACAAACGGTCACTCTTACTGTACATGGTACGTATCAAAACAGTTTGGAGTTGGAGGGCCTGACGCGTTTTGATCCTAGTAGGATCTTTATTAACCCTAACCCCCAAGGTCCCTGTACTAGGAAGCATACAATAGGCCATGTGTAGCCTTACCCACAAAATAATTGCCAGTGCACTGCCATAAACTCCAACACTTGTTTCTACAGGTCTCATGCCTTACTTCCCCAAAACTCTGTCAGAATGAAACAGTGTACCCCTGGACCTTTGGTAATGACTCAAACAAAGTCCAACAACAGGTCCTTACAGTTTGGTACCAAACAAGCTAAAACTCAACAGAACTTCAAGTGGGAGTTTGAGTGGTTTGGGGCTGTTTAAAGGCGCAGGGTTTTAGCCTTTGACAAAGATCCTGCTAGGACCGAAACGCGTCAGGCCCTCCTAACTCCAGCATTTTATCAATTTCAGGTCATTATTTTGGCTGATGAGCAGTTTCCAGCAGTTTGTTACAAGTAACCTGCATTTTCAAATTTGTTGCCTCCGCAGGCCCACCACGTGTGGACATTAGCCCCGCCAGCCCTGCCCAGTTCCGCACTGGGGAAACGATGGTCCTAGAGTGTGTGGCCTCCGGTCAGCCTATGCCGTCCGTCCAGTGGATGAAGATGGGCAACCAGAGGCTGTACGAACCTCTCCTGGCCAACGAGTTTGACCTGTCGTCGGAGAACGA
Source organism: Astropecten irregularis (assembly GCA_963971285.1). NCBI lineage: Eukaryota > Metazoa > Echinodermata > Asteroidea > Paxillosida > Astropectinidae > Astropecten > Astropecten irregularis. The sequence goes on along the minus strand of OZ020264.1, from coordinate 3,115,934 downwards.
GGGCAGCGTGGTGTACACCATCGATGCGGTAGATGCCAGCGACGCCGGAAGCTACATGTGTCGGGCTGAGAATTTACTGGGCTATCACGAGAGGGAGATTATTGTTGATGGTGAGCCATCCATCCGATTTCAGTTCTAATCGTAACCTCATCGTAACTTCCTATCAATCGTAGGACTTGTGATGCATTGCACCCCTACGTAACAGATGATGGGTTATCCTTCGTAAATCGAGTTATGAACGATCGTAGGGCTTCGTGAAATCGTCCCCAGAATTTGAATCCCAGACATCCATAATACTGGAGCAATAAGCTCTATTCCACTTCCTGAGTACAGCAATGGGAGATTTTTGAGGGTCGGTCTTGAGTCAACAGCGCATTTGCAAACCATGCTTGCGCAATTGTGAGCATGCACACGTTGTATTGCGCGTGCGTGCGCTGTTGACTCAAGACCAACTCTCCAAAAGTCTCCCATTGCTAAAGGCTTAGGGTGAGGGTATCTTGTGCAAGGTTGGAAGACCTAACTTCAGGTTTATTACCATCTCACCAACACTAGCCATTCCCTCTACCAAGACCATCAGCATGAGGAACTCTTTTACCAGAAGACCGAATCAAACCATTCCACCGACACAAAATCAGCTTCAGGAAAGTTCTAACAACTTCAGACTCTTTAATGATGCTGATTCCTTCCTTCCAATTCTTCTTTCTGTCCTCCAGTGCTTGAAGGCGACAATCCAGGACCACCCCAAATTGAGGTTTCCATCGAAGAGCTTCAGCGAGTAGAAGGAGAGTCAGCTCAATTCAGCTGCAGGGCATCCAGTAAGAAGCTTCATTTGATTTCAATTAAGAATATATTTCAGGAGAAATAAATTTGTGTTACTGGTAATTTTTGTAGGATAAACTCTTAAGATGTATTAAAGTTTTTGTTTGTTGCCGGAAAGAAATACGGAAGTAGGATTTGAAGCTTTGCATGGTGGAAGTAACATAAGACAGTAAGGTTTGCAGAGACACCATGCATAAACTCTTTTCTAGAAGGGAAGCTCTGAAAAGAACCGGTGAGAAGTTGTCTCAACTTTCCGGCCAGTGTACTCTGGCCATCCTCACACTCCATGGGCGTAGATTGGGGGGGGGGGGCTAGGGGGGTTGCAACCCCCCAGGTTTTCACTTTTTATATATATAAAAAATGATTTTGTGCACAAACGTATATGGAAGTACGACCCAGCTACATGATCACCCCCCCCCCCCCCCAGGTCTGAGGACGTGTCTACACTACTGTCACACTCTCTCCTAGAGACGGCAAGAGAAGACTGGCCGGAACGTCAAGACAACTTCTCAAAGAAATACACATTTGAGGGGTTTTAGCTGTTGAACCATTTCTTCCGATGACTGGAGGTCCGAAAAGAAGGGCTATACCCTTCTAATTAACCATGATTCTTAAAGAAAGATCCTGCTAGGATCAAAACACGTCAGGCCCCCAGGTCATTATTTTGGCTGATGAGCAGTTTGCAGCAGTTTATTACTTGTATTTTTAAAGAAAACTTTTTTAAACTGGATTTTAATTTGAGTCATTTTTAAAAACCAACAAACAATTTCTCGTTCAGATTTGGCCGAGGGGACGTACTCCATCACCTGGCGTCGCCTTGGCGGCATGATGCCCTCCATGGTTACCGTTAACAACGGCATCCTTATCTTCCCGGAGACCCGATCGGCGTATGCCGGCCAGTACTTCTGCATCATCACCACAGGCTTTGGCGTGTACCAAGCAGTCGTCACTTTGATTGTACTGGGTAAGTTTTAAAGTTCCTTTTAATATTGGTTTCTTTTTTTGTCAATTCCTGAAAATCGCGACAAAAGAGCAGGAGCCAATTTCATGGAGCTGTTAAGTAAAAAAATTGCTTAGCACAATTTCTTGCTCAATGAAACAAACCGCCATTAAAATTTCATTTGATATTCATGGTCAGCGAACAACAGCCAAAGAACAATCACAAGTGATACACAACACATGGACATTTGGTTGTTAATTCTGTTTTTATCTAGAGAGACATGTCATGCTTAGCAAATTTTTGTGCTAAGCAGCTCTATGAAATTGGCCACAGGTGTTCATCATAAAATGGTCAGCAGAACCAAGAAATCCAAAGAGGGGTGAAAAAAGACACTTTGGATTATGGAATGCTCTGTTAGAAGGGAAAGGTATTTCATGTTTAAAGGTAATATCATACTTTGGTAAGAAACCAAAACAGAAATGTTCACAGATTTTAATACATATAAGGGTATGAAGATGGTGGTGGTAGAAACACACTGTTAAAATGTTTCCACCTGAAATGGTGTATTTATCCAGAAATTAGTAAAACAACGTCCAGAAATCTTTTTGATCTTTTAAAAGATCAAAAATAAAAGAGAAAAGACTTAAGAAATACTGTGGGCGTTTTTCACTGTTTTCTCAAAAAGTGGGCAACGTATGGAACTGAAATTTACACAGATGACTGCTACTGTATCTTCCTTGGTATTTTTGCCCATGAATCTGTATTTCTTTGATAACAACCAAAGTATGATATTACCTTTAACTTGATCATAATATTTACAGCCCACTGTATGTTGATGGTATCGATACTAAACAGACAGAATCTTTCGTTTTTTTTCTTCGCATTTGTAGTTCCTCCAAGACCGATGGCTTCCCCGGCTACCCAGACGGTCCGGGCTGGTGAGCTGATTCGCATCCAGTGCATGGCTGAAGGAACTCTGCCAATGGACTACGAGTGGCACAAGGTAATCAGGCTTCTTTCAGCTTTGAGAACATGCAAAGAAGGTTTGGAATGACCAAATGACTCATCTGCTCAGGGTTTGCCAATGGAAGACTTTTGAGAACCGATCTTCAAGTCAACAGCGCACGCGCATAAAATTGTGAGCATGCGCAGGTTGTGTTGCGCGTGCGCTGTTGACTTGAAGACCGGTTCTCAAAAGTCTCCCATTAGAAGCCGTAAGGTGTAAACTACTAGAGTTCTCCAGATCCACGTCCCACTAGCCTTTTCGAAGTATGGTGGACACAATCGGAAGGCGCTGTTTGAAGTGGGTATTTTCAGTCAAACACATTGGATTTTACCTAAACCAAACTGCGCCCTCCCATTGTGTTCGCCATATCTGTAAAAGGCTAATGCAGGATACGCTAAAATGGGATACGGATCAGCAGGATCCCTGATCTCGTGCCCGAAACAAATAAACAAACAGGTCCTTTGTCTTGCTGAAATTCTTGTGTAATATTAGTTTTTTTAAAGGATTATTTGGTTTTACTTTGATTTTTTGTTTCGTTCAGGTCGGAGGTCCTCTTCCTCCTACTGCCTCAGATGCCCACGGGATGCTCCAGATTACCATGGCAACTGCTGCCGATGCAGGAGAGTATGTCTGCACGGCTACCAACAACGCTGGTTCCCGCAGCATGTCGGCACTCGTGTATGTTCAAGGTAGGCACAAGATACCACCACTCAAGAAAGGCCGAGTACCAGTTACCAAAAAACCTCATCTCTCTTTGTGCAATTGTGTAGCCGGTTACCATCCATCCAAATTACAATTACGCAAATTCCTGTACTGATTTGGAAATTCAAAAGTGGGCTTGAACTTGTTTGAACTTGAACTTTGTTTGCAGTGCCTCCGACGGTAGCCGTCCATCCACCTAGAGAATCTAGGGCCATCGGAACCTCAGTGGAGTTCATGTGCCAGGCGACTGGTAGCCCGCCACCGGTGATCATCTGGGAGAAGGAAAACGGCTTCTTGCCCGTCCAGCACAGCATCCAGTCCGGGCTGCTCAGGTATATCTATGGCAACTGCTTCACCTAAGCAACGTATTCAAAACTCGCTGGGAAGTTCTTCCTAAAATGGCCAAGAGGACGGGTTAAACAGACAGTGGAAAAAACAGATGATATTATTGGGAAAAGTCAGTTCAAATACTTGATTGTGTTTAAAGGTAGAGAACAGGATTGGTAACATACCCAAACAGAAATGTTCATAGATTTACGTATAACTTTCAGGGTATGAAGATGGTTCTGGTAGAAACATACCGTTCAAATATTTCCACCTGAAATGGTGTATTTATCCAAAAATTTGTCAAACAAAGACCGAAAACAGGTTTGATCTCAGGGTAAGAACAAAACCATTCTTTATGTTTTATAAGAACAATTGAATCGGGATTTAAATGTTTTCTCGTGATTCAGATGTCCGATTGAGTTCAAATTTTCACAGGTTTATTATTTCATGCACATACTGGATCAGACAAAGTGTGAGTGCTGTTCTATGACCTTAACCAATCATGTATAATACCTTAAAGAAAAATGTGTGTAATTAAGCGAGCTTGGTTGTACAACTTGACTGTAAATTCCTCAAGTTACCAAATCCTCTGACGTTTCTGCTTCTTCTCGTTTTTGAATTCTAGTATCAAGAATCTACAGCCAGGTGATGAGGGCCGCTACATCTGTACTGCTAACAGCACGGCTGGTTCCTCCAAAGCATACACCAGGCTGGCTCTGCAAGGTAAATGCTTAGACGCAGGAACTTTTATCCATTCAATGCCTTCTTCGTCTGTCCTTGAATAGTCTCAAACGCAGCCTGATTGTTTCTCTCAATCAAGGTCTCTCTGTACAACCAGGACTGCGTCAGTGGATTTGAGACTGACGTCAAGTCTAAAAGTCAGTTTGGTCATGGTCATTGGCCAAATTTTCATGTGATGTTTACTGCTTTTGACTTGTGTTCGGCCATTGTTTGCTGAGCATAAGATTCACAGGGAGTTTTGGCTGGCATACTGATTTTATTTAGGGGAGACACGAAAAAGATTTTACTCGGCCCGCCGCGGCGCGCCGCGGCGCTTTGCGGCGCAAATTTCAAAGCTGCAATTTTCCCCTCAACCGCGGCGCAGTGCGGCGCCCAGACAAGACTCCAGCTCATTAACTTTGCCTATTGTGCCACCTCCGTTGTTATGTTAATACGTACGAAGAATGCCCCACTTCGCCTCTCACACACGAGGCGGGACGCGGCGCCCCGCATGTGTGTGTGAACTGAGGCGAGACCATGCCTTGGGATTCATGCCATTGTACACACAAAATGCATGAGACGACTTGGAATTTCTGGAGATCTGACAAAGAATTCTTTATTCATGAATTTCTGACGATCGGGAAAAAATCAAAATGAAAACTGATTTCGTGATGTTTAACTAATTCGATTCAAGTGTCCTACCTTCACGTACGAAGTTATAACGATCGAGATTGTTCGCCGATTAATTTTGTTTTTAATCACGGCCGACAAATGACTTTGCTCGATTATGTAGTCTAAACTAGAATTCATGTTGTATTCCGTTAGTAGATTCCTGATATTATTGTCTTCGTACCATTTTCAGGCCTCGGCAATTATTTCGGTTTTCATTTTACAAACGTCGTTCGCCGGTATCGTGGTTCAGAGTAAGACATAGGCTGACTAACCGTACCAACCAATGAGTAGCGTTTCAGTCTATGCAATGCTTCCGTTGATTGGTCAACACCCAAGACGAAGCGCAAGCAATTTTTCCATTGGCTCCCCGATCCCGTGAGTCATCGTGTGCAATTTGGGACTTCCCCGTGAGCACGCAATCTCTACGAGCGCGATGTCGTATTTTAGTCAGCTACCCGGGTTGTTGTTGCAATTATAGTGTTTGGTACAGTAATACTAATGCCGGGAACACGACAGATAAAACTCTGTGGCAAGTGCACACAACGCAGCACGTGCAGTCAAGACTACCGGCGCGGTATGCTTCATACCGCGTGATGAAAACGAAATGAACAACCATTTATCTCATGGTTTAAAAGTAAATCTATCTTATAAAATGAGATACCAGGGATGAATCTTCATTTCATCGGCGAGAACGGAAACTAATAATACGCACAACACATGCACATCGATCGGTATAGGGGGGAGGGAAATTCCTCCATGGGTATACTAGAAAGACTACATCGCCAAAAATATCTCGGGCCTCGGGGTGAGTGTTTGTAGACATGAATATAAATCTTCTCTTTTCTCATAGATTCCTAAATATTATGCCTGACAATGACCCAGTTATGTACATTGTAAAACTTTGATACTCGTACATATGACCTTTACTACAATACATGTACTACTAACTTTAGTCAACATCATGCAAACTTTTCAATAAACCGATTTGTAAATAATTTTTTATTGCTGTTTTCGGTTTTGCAGATGATAAGCCGAAGTTGACAAGGTAGCACCAGCGGAAGGGAAATGACATGAATCGATATCAATGACTTTTATTTTTTGTGAAGTGAGACGCATCATTACCGTAGTTGGATACATGTACCGGTATATGCTACGTGGATGACAATCCATCACAGAACAATATGTGAAAAGTATGAACTTTGAAATGGTGTAATTTTTAAGCAGATATGTATTACTGTTAACATTTTTAAAATTTGAAACCAACTTATTCTGGATATCCCCTGGGCTCAGTTGGTACGACCTATTGTATTATCGAATACCAGTAATTAAGGTATTTTGGAGGTCGCAGATTTGGATCCCGCTTGGCGGTAAAACCCCGTTGGTTTATTTCACGATTTCATAATAATATTAAAAAGCCGTATCCTCTTTCATCCAAGATTTCTCACGTTTGCAGCATTACTCAGTTGCTTGCATCTTAAATGGCCCATTTTCAAAACACTTTCTTTGGTTTGATCGTTGTTGGTCCTGAAACAGCTCGGAGACAAAAAGAATACATTTTACATAGGTATGGTTTTACTGCAGTTTTAATTAATATCAGTGCTGGTGAAAATAAAGCAGTGTCCACGGTGATCATTATTTATTTCTTACCTTTTTCCTATTTTTCTTGCTTTCAGTTTTAATTGTGGTTTCGGATGATAAAGATGTTTAAAATTAACTATTATTAAGTATGCCTACATGTAAAATAAACACACTTTGGCTACCTGCGTTCGCCGAATTGGTATGCTTCTACTATTAACACCATCATCTTCACATCATTCATATTTTCTTCATCATTTCGATGGACTGACACGGCTACCCACAAATTTCTTGAAAGTTGTAGGTAAGTATGTGAACATTTCCATTTGGGTATGTTACCAATCCTTTTTACTGTACCTTTAAACTCGTAATTATGATGTGTACCTCGACATTTCTCAATGGCAATTGCCGTCGATAAATATCATTTCTGTTTTGTTGTTTTGGCAGTAATTCCATTTTGTAAAGATACGCGGGATGCTAGCAAAATTAGAGGGAAACACAAATAGGCCATTTAATTTTATCGTCCAATGGACGCTGGAAAAATGCCCAATAACCGGACACGCTGCGATCACAGCTAGCTAGACAGGAAGTGTTATGTAGGCCACATAGATTCATATAACGCTCACACTGATTGGACAAAATAATCGTCGTAAGTTTGCTGCCAACAGTAATTTTCTGATTGGCTGAGATCAGACCACACCAAGCAACCCCATAAATACGTTTGCTTGACCGTCCATATAGCGAATCCACATACCTAAGAGATTGCGTGAATACTTTATCAAATGGTTCGTATCCGTACAAATAACATCCAAAGGGGAATTTTTTATACGTGGAAATTTAGCGAATCCTTGCGTGAATTAAGACTCAAACGAGTTTCCTAAACATCTGTGGTTTTTTTTTCTAATTGGGTACGGAAGATCGTCGCTCAATATTAGTTATTATTGAAGTAGCCTACATTTCTTTTCCAAAGAATGTTTCTAAAAGATTCTTGTCCTGGGTTATACCTTATAGTTTTTAGCTGCTTTGTAAGTCTGTCGGCGCGCCGCGGCTGGCCGGAGTACTTGCCTATGCATTGAACCGTGTAGGGATTAGTGCAAATTTCACCTTTTGTTATGCAGGAATCTAATCCGCGCGGCGCACTGCGGGATCGGCGTACCGCGGCCCGCCGACCCGCGGCGGGCCGCGGCGCGCCGAGTAAAATCTTTTTCGTGTCTCCCCTTACCAAGGTTTTTGGTGCTTAAGCAAATTTTGGTGCTGTAGCAGCTCTGTGAAATTGGCCCCTGGTGTTCAGTACGCTTCATCAAGATATGAAGTTTGGAAGTAAGCTTGTCTACAAAATCTTAAATTACCCCAACTCCACCGCCGTGATTCTGCCGTGTGTCTTTATTTCTTGCCTGTTTTCTTGTTTTTGTGATGCAGCATCGCCATCTGTTGAGATCAGTATCCACACCACGGTCCAGTTCATCGCCATCGGGGAGTCGGTCACCTTCGAGTGCAAGGCCCGCGGCGATCCTGAGCCGGTCATCCAGTGGTCAAGGGAGAACGGCGAGCTGCCCATCACGGTCATCATCCAGGGTGGTATGATGACCATACCTCAGGTGCAGTTGCAGGACGCCGGCACCTACCTCTGCACGGCCACCAACATCGTGGGATCGGAGACCTCCAAGGTTATCCTCTACGTGCAGGGTAAGGACGGGAAGCTTACAGAGGACAAGGGGAGAGTGCTTGAGATATTTTAGTCACAGGGGTGGATGAGAATCAAATCCTTCAGTCACCCTGTTAGAAGCCCTGTCGCCAGCTTTTGTCGAAGGCCCCCTCCTAGGAGCTAACCTGCCTACTTGCTGCTTTGGACACCCTATTTCATGGACAATTTTTCCAGGTTGAGGTATTGCAAATAAAATGTTTCCACACCCTCTCTTCAGTGTAAATTTCTTTTTCGTGAAGGAATTGAAAGGTTGGGGCACTTTCTCTCAAGCGTGACCAAAAACATGTTGATGAGTTTGATTTCAACAAATGACAGAAACACATTTTATGCAGAAGAATGATAACAGCTTCTGGTTACTGCTACCCAACTGTGCCCCTCGATGACTTTTAGTTGGAAAGTTACTTGAGGCCTTTTCTAAACCTCAGCTAAGGCTCCCGCTTCGTCTCTGTCATCCATATGCTGAAAATATGGAAGATGACGCTCTGTTTTCCTTTTCAAACCAGAGAATCTACTTCCGAACCACAGCCAAAAGCCTCTATTTTGATACCCGTTTTTTTTTATAGAATGGATTCACAAAATTGAGCCTGAGCCGGACCCAAGGTTTTGAAAAGGCCCTTGAACACTACCATTAATGGATTTGGGGTGTGAATTCCAGGTCTCCAAATTTTAGTCTCAAAGTGCCAATTTGTTTGTTCTGTTTTGTTCAGCCAAGCCTCAGGTGTTGGTCATCCCTCAGGAGCGCAACGCTCCAGTCGGCACCTTGGTGGAGTTCACCTGCGTGGCCTCCGGATTCCCACCCCCTCAGACCTCATGGTACAAGCAGACCGGCGACATGCCCGGACGCTACAGCATCGAGAATGGCAAGCTGACCATCCAGTCAGTGACCGAGGACGACGAGGGAGTGTACATCTGCAGCTCCACCAACGACAGGGGGACGTCCGAGTACCCAGTTACCTTGACCGTTGGAGGTAGGAAAGGAAGCATATTTGTTGGAAGGGTACTAGAATGTGAACCCTCGAAGAGTAACCATCAATGTAATAGTTCTGACACTGTGAATACTCATCAATTGTTAAGTGCAAAATTATAGTCAGCGTTGTGTTCCTTGCGCAGCGCAGCCTGTGGAGTTTGAACCTTGTTGTCATTAAGAGAGCAACTGTGATTGCTAAAATAAAAACTGCAAAATGTGACCAGAAGTCGATTTCACTAACGCTTTGCGATCAGCACTAATGCCCAAATCGATCGCTAAACGGAAAATCGATCGCTTTATAACAGAAAAGCGATCGCTACTTTGTGTAGCAATTTTCCGAAGGGATGGTTTTGGGTTTAAGCGATGATCGCAAAGCGTTAGTGAAATCAGCCCCAGATTAAAATAGAACAGGAGGCATGCTCCGGAAGTATACTCTCCACCCATGACAGATACTGAATTCGGGTTGGTTGGTTTTTTTTGTCATCTTTTTTGGGAGTTATGATATTTATTTTGACTTAGATGAAAAATAACAATTGTGGTTCATGAAATGTTTTCACTGATTTCCTTGGCAGAGCTGATCCCGTACTTCACCCAGATGCCAGTGTCCTACATATCCTTCCCACCCCTGCACCAATCTTACATGGAATTTGACTTGACCATCTCTTTCAAGCCAGAGAGTTCGCAAGGTGAGTCCCCATTCAAAACTATAAAAAATACTCCTGTTAATGGAAGACAAATGCAAAGAGAAATTCAATGAAGTATTGTGAAATATTCATGCTACAGGTCTTCACATTGTTGATATAACCAGTCCAGTTTATTTTAGATTATTTTCGGTCAACCAGTCATTATTTTGGTCTTTCAGTTGGCATTTTGGTAATTTAATCAGCATTTTGGTCAATCTGTTAGTATTTTGGTTTTTCAGTCGGTATTTTGGTCACTCAGTCGGTATTTTGGTCTGTCAGTCAGTATTTTGGTTTATCTAGTTGGTATTTCGGTTATCAATTCAGTTGGTATTTTGCTCATTCAGTCTGTTACTCATAGGTGTTGATGCTTATATCAGTCAATCATAAATTCCCTTGACAAGAAGCAATAGCGCTCCGCACTTGCGTTTAAAATAGCACCAGATCTCAGACAAACATTGCAACCATGCAATCGTGTGTGGGTGTCCATATATACATGTACCTACGTGTGTGAGACAATGTTTGTCTGACATCCGGGGATTTTGTGACGTCATTAGTGCGGAGCGCTATTGGAGGTTTTCTGAATAAATCCTCTTGTTGAGTTAAGGGAGTTAAGCCCTTCTATTGTTTTGATTTGTATTATCCAAATCTCAATGAAATCAGATGTTTTAAAACCATTTTGTGGATGCTTTGAATCACCGTAGGCTTGATCCTGTACAACGGTCAGACAATGGAGGGTGATGGCGGGGACTACATCGCCTTTGGCATGAGGGACAACCTGGCCGAGTTCCAGTTCGAGCTGGGCTCCGGTCCGGCCATACTGACCAGCCAGGAGCCCCTTGAGCTCGGCGAGTGGCACACGGTCCGGCTCTACCGCAGCAAGCGCTTTGGACTGATGCAGGTGGATAGCCAACAGGAGGTGACGGGTAACTCCAGCGGAGCCTTCCTGGGACTGAACCTGATCCAGAAGCTTTACCTCGGTGGGGTCCGGAACTTTGACCTGGTCCCTCAAGCTGTGCGCTTTGAAAACGGATTCATTGGTAAGAATTTGTTTAATATTCATGATTTACTGCGGTACCCGCCGCGATATTGGATTTGATTCACCCCGCTGACCCCAGCTAGCTCAGTTGCTTAGCAGGTATGGCATCTGCACTAGTAAGAAGAAGGTCGCGGGTTCGAATACCACCTGAGCCAGCATGTGATTTTTTTTTCATGTGTTTTCACAAGCACTGATTTGTTATTTGGTGAGATAGCACCTTTTAATTTTTTTTATCATAATAACCGAGTAAAAGTTTTTAAAGGTTGAAATATTATGTGATATTTCCTATCTGTTGTGAAAAATAACTTTGTGCGTCAGAATTTAATATTGAATCTGAACATTTACTGAGAATTGGACCAGTTTTGATTTTCTTGTATGTTTTGCTTTCCAATGGCAGACTTGGGAGCGGGGTCTTCAACTTGATAGCGCAAGCACACAATAACGCGTGCATGCTCACAATTGCGCGTGCATGCTCAGAGCTAGCAAAAAGAGACTTCATTCTGCTGCTGCCAATGTCTCAAAAGTTTCCCATTTTGATGAATTAAGCCAAGTCAGAAGATTTTTCATGAATGGTGTTCCTCTAGGACGAAAAATAAAGACATGTGTATGAAAATATCAGCCCCAGTCTTTGGAGTTGACTTTTGGTGTTCATAGTTTTCATCTTCTCTTGTGGTCATGTCTTGTCTCGTTCACAGGCTGCATCAGCCAGTTCATCATCAACGGACAGAAGGTGTACCTGGGCAGCGAGCTTGGCTCCAGGGTGGGTATCAGTCCGTGCCCGACCTGCGACATCAACCCTTGCAACAATGGTGGTGTGTGCCAGGAGGCCAGCACGGAGTTCGGCTTCCAGTGCCAATGCCAGGCTGGATTCACCGGCATGCAGTGCGACGACGTAGAACGCTGCATTGACGGTAGAGTCCTTGAATGTTTTAGTGTCTTTTTCTTATATCATTTGGTTGTATTTTTCTATCGTGCTCCATAATGAATGGGAGTTTTTGGCAGCCTAAAATTTGTCTGCATTGCTCATGGTTTTATAAACTGACCAACCAGCGAATGACCGTTTTCGTTCACACAAATTCTCGTTAAAACGACCCATTCTCTTGACTGTTTCTGTTCCAGCGACTGACTATTTGTGATGAAGTTAATGCTACGAAAGCTCATTCACATTTTAAACTCTAGTTAGTCTTTATTTTATATGACTATTTGTGGTCGTTCATGTTCTGTCTGGCACCAGTCAGAATGACCACTCGTCTGGACCATTTCTGTTCCAGTCATTATTTGTGGTCACTCAAGTTCTGTCTGGATGGGCACCGGTTAGAATGACCACTTGCCTTGACCATTTCTGTTCCAGTCACTATTTGTGGTCACTCTAGTTCTGTCTGGCCGGGCACTGATCAGAATGACCACTTGTCTTGACCGTTTCTGTTCCAGTCATTATTTGTAGTCACTCAAGTTCTGTCTGGCACTTGTCAGATTGACCAATCGTCTTGACCGTTTCTGTTCCAGGTCTGTGCGGTATGGGTTATTGCCAGGAAGACCCAGGACCCGTCGGATACCGGTGCATATGCTCACCAGGACGGAGTGGTCAGCACTGCGAAATAGGTAAGTCATAACCATAGCGATCATCCACAAACAAAAAGCATCGATGCATTGTACTTGCAACTGGAATAAAAATCAAAAGTTATCCTTCCAAATTTCATTTTCAGAATGCAGTGACGTGCATTAGATGATATGATTTTTTGGGGATAAAGGCTAGGTTCATATTTCTTACGACTTGTCATGTGAATTGCAAAAGTATGGAATCATGAATATGTAATGAGCGTTGCGCATTCTCCACAAGAAATGCGCTTAACTGTTTTCTGACTATTGTTGCTGGAACTACGGTATATGTGAATCTACGGGCGTTTATGAAATGGAGGCTCAGGCTCTGTTTTAGGCTGCGGCTCCATTTCGTGAATCCAATCTGAAATAACTGGTATCAAAAAAGAGGCTTTTGGCTGCAGTTCTGAAGTAGATTCTCTGGTTTGAAAAGGAAAACAGAGTTTCAGCTTCAATGAAAAACCACAACCTATATTTTCAGTATATGGATGTCAGAGCTGGAGCCTGGGCCTAAGCCTCCATTTCACTCCGTATTGCCGTTCGGTGGAAATTGTGCGACCTGGCCTTCATTCACCAATTATTATCCATCCCCTGAATTTGAAAATATGAAATTTGTTCCCATTTTTGTTTATTTCCTTTTGCATTTGAGCATGTTGATACAGTGCAATGCCACTATAACGGACACCGCTATACCAAACATTTGGCTATACCGAACATCATCCTTGGCTCCCAATTTTTGTATACAATACAGATCCAATATGGTTCTTTAAAGGTACTATCATACTTTGGTAGCATACCGAAACAGAAATGTTCACAGATTTACATATAACTTACAGGGTATAAAGACGGTAATGGTAGAAACCTACCTTGAAAATGTTTCTACCTGAAATGCTGTATTTATCCAGAAAAGAGTCAAACCAGTGACCAAAAAAAATAAAAGAGAAAAGACTTAATAAGAAATACTGTGGCCGTTTTTCACTGTTTTCTCAAAAAGTGGGCACCGTATGGACTGAAATTTTCCCAGATGACTGTTACTGTATCTTCCTAGATATTTTTGCCCATGAAACTGTATTTCTTTGACAAAAACCAAAGTATGATATTTCCTTTAAATCACTTTAACGAACGACCACTATAACAGGCAATATCTGTGCATCCCACCATGTTTGTTAAAGCGGTGTTCCACTGTATGACCCGTGTTTGTATATGAAATTACGAATGCACACCAAGTTAAGAATCTCTTCATTTTTAAAACAAAGTTTATCTTTATACAGGTTTTAATACAGGTTTTGAACTTTGTGCACGATTAAAGATTAAGAGAAACTTTGTCCTGTCTTGAAAAATCCCTTTGTGAAGTCAATCCACGTAGTCAAGAGAAGACCCATTGCACCCGAAACATTTTTGTAATAACCTCCACACCGAACCCGTATGAAGCACCGACATGATTAATAAACATGTATGGGTGATGAATATGCATATACCCCCAGTTCTTATGAATATTCATACCTTTATTCATTTTTATATGAATATGTAATGATGTTGTTTGTATCACTCACTTCTTCACTTGACAGGAATGCAGTCATTTGCATATTATGACCCACATGTTGTAATTAATTCAAAATAATCTCTCTTGCATGATTAATTGGTATTTATGACATCTGCAAGAACTGGTTTAAAAAAATCAACGATTGACATTTTATTCAAGTATCTCGTAAAGATCATTGGTTCTTGGAGAACTGAAGTTATCAATGTTAAAAGCTTTCAAAAAAGAAGATATACTATGAATAATAACGATTTTCGTCGGGAGATAGATAATATGCAAATTTAGGCTTGCCTTTCACAGACGTGGATGAGCACTGTATACTCAGTACGTGTTTGCAAAAAGAAATACTGCCAAAAATATCAAAATCTGAACAAAAATTGAAAAAATACAATGATTTCCATGGTTGCAGTGGAATGGTAATATTTAGGTTAAAACATTTCTGTAATTTACTGTTAATGGAATTCGATGGTATGATATCTTATTTGGAAGCTCACAACTTAAAGACTCCAAAAGAAATTATCAACTTTTTAATTTTGGAAACAATTTTTTCGGCCATTGTTTAATTAAGCAAAAACAAAACAAAACAAAACTGGAAGCGGATTTTTGTCTTTATTAGAAACTATGACAGACACATTTATGTAATTGTGGAAAGTATTCATCAATTCCACAATTTCTGGCTGAAAAATTAATCTTAACTGAGCACTGCCAACTTTAGGTTGTTGGGAGAAGTCCTAAGATTTTGAAGAAATTGCCAAAACAAGTGCTCTGAGACTATTCAGGGGTCGAGTTCACAAAGTCCTACGGTCGATCGTAACTTGAGTTACGAAGGATATGCCATAGGCTACGTAGGGCTGCGATGCATCTTTAGTCCTACAATTGATAGTAAGTTACAACGAGTTTGGTGAAATCGACCCCAGGTTTTTGCTTTGGTCATTGTGATAATTACATGGTGTCATTAGATGATGATCGAAGTCTTTGCGGTATATCATTTCTGAAAAGAACATGAGAACATCGGATCCGGCCTTCTCATGAGAAAGTCAAGTTGTACAGTTCCTTGGAGAATCTTCTTTACTTCTCAAAATGCTTCTTGTAAATGTTGACACCAACAACCTTTTAAAATCTCCAAAGTTTATTTTAGGCGGTGTCTCAAATATATCTGGCTGCGGCTGCAAATTACACACGCACCTATGGCAGCCACTAGCCAGCGGCTGCAGCCGTTTCCATAGATTTGTGGATTTGCGGTCGCAGCCAGAGATTTGGGACAAGGCCTTTGCTGTAGCCAGGATGTTGTTAAGTTCTCCACATAACTACCATTCAGAATTAACTGGTACCTTGCATGCTATGTTTACCAGTTGATGATGACAGTGACAGCAACATGGGTAGCGGTCAGCAAGGAGCGCAGAGAGATAATGGTATTTTTTTTTATTACAAAACATAAAACAAATGAGTTTTGATTTTCTGCGCACAAAAATTATTCATCCAGCAATTTTTTTATTTATTTATTTTTTATTTCACAGTCCCTTTGATAACAAAATGGAATCGTCCGTAATAAGCTACAGTGAAGAATGATCCATTGCGAATAGGGATGTTTGGAAGTTTGTGGATACTTTAATTTTTTGTCCAATGTGTTGAATTTCTGACATCACCTTCTTTGCAGTGGCTCCTTCTTGACTTTATATTATTGTGGTACAGTCCATCATTGTATTCAAGGGGTGTGTGATGAAGCTTTACTCCTCGTTAATAGCTGATTGTGTGTGCAGCCCCTCAAATCACCTTCCCCTCAAACAGACAACCTTCTTACATTTTTTTTTTCTCAAAACCATCTCAACATTTTGGGGTATTTTTTAGTTGAATTTAGTTGAACTTTTTGGTATAAGATCGGTTTATATTCAAATCACCAACATCAAAATCATTAAAATCATTCCATTTCATTCTAAGATGAGACATCAATTTAATTCAAGGTTTTAGTAAAAACTATTTTCCAGCCAAAAAGAGCGGGAAAAATCAGAAATGATTTCTGTATGAAGAAATTAACTGAATGGCTGTTGAAATTTTCACAAATGCATTTTTCAGGACTCACAATAAAAATCCTTAAAAATGTGATGGTTTTGTTCAAGTCAAATTAAAACAAACAACGAACCCCCATTATTGCTTGTTAGTTCTCGATTGATTTGAGATTAAATACTTACGATTGCCGTGATGATGCAACTCACAATAATGCAGGTATTTAGTTTGTATGACGAGGATGTAGATAGGTGGCGTAGCACTGAAGGCAGGTCAACAAAAACTCACTTAATTTGCGAGAAAAAGACAATTTGATCGTCAAATAACCACAAGGGAAACTAACTGGCAGTAATTTTCTCTTGTGGTTATTTGATGATTATATTGATTAAAAAGCTACTTCCTCTTTGAGTGATCCCCCATGTACCGTTTCTCAGGTTGCAGCATTGCTGATGCTGTAAGTATCTTAAATGATCCTTGGGATATAGCGGTATGTGAGTGGTTTCATGGCTTCTGACTGCCAAACGAACAAAGATAATTGACTATTGGGGTCACCACCAACATAGGGCTGGATAGCTCAGTTGGTAAGAGCGCCGGGATGGTATTCCGAAGATCGCTGGTTCAAATTCTGCTACGGTCAATTTTTCTTTGTTCACTTTTCAAACAGAAAATTTCTTCCCTGATATTTGAAAAGTGTCAGTGAAAAACAAGGGGATGTCAATACGATATTGCATGTAGGGTGGATTAAACTATTTTTGTTGGACTGCCTTCATTTAAAAGACCTCAAAAAGTTTGACTTGCATAAGTTGCCGAGAGATGCATGTTATTTTTCGTTATTAAAAAAAGCTGTAGAATTTGCAAGAGTTGTAGTTTTGAATTATCAACAATTAAGAATTCGTCTTCCAAGCTTAAGAAGTTGATCGCATCTTACGTCTGCATGTGGATTTTGATTATTGCTGATTTTAGTTAGAGCCTGTTCTGAATTTGTTCTGCAAATAGAAATGGTACTTGTTGGAAATGCTTAGAGTTAGGAGGGCCTGTTACAACTGATAATCTAGTAGCCAACAAATATTCACCAACCGATAATGTATCACAAATTGACCGATAGTATATAGTAGTACCGGTAATATTCACCTGGATAGGACCTTAGGGAGACAAGGTTTGCTATAAATTCGACCTTAGGGAGTCACCGAACATTTTAGTGTCTCCCTAATGTTTAGGTACCTTTTATAGAAACATTTTTACTGTCCAAATTTTTATAGAAAATAGAGAATGCTCTCAACAAAAACATTTGTCAATTTCAAGTTCATTGGTTTGGAGGATGTTTAGAAATAGGTAAGTAAAGTTCAGTGCACAACCCTATGGGAATGTCTCCCTAAGGTCCCATTTAGGATAATATATAAACCAATAATATATCACGTGTCGATGGATAATGTAGCAGCAAAAAAACTTGCTAATACGCTATCGGTCGATTTGCGATACATTATCGGTTGGTGATACACTATGGGTCAATTTGTGATACATTATCGGTTGGTGATACACCATCGGTCAATTTGTGATAAATTTTCGGTTGGTGATGCATTACACGTTGATATTATCATTTGTAACAGTGCCTAGTGTTTTGATCCTGGCAGGGTGATAGAATTGCTATATAGGCTTATCAGATGGGTTTCACTTTGGTGAACGCATTCAAGAACGCTTTCAATTTTGTTTGGCACGTCATCCCATTAACACCTGCATGAATGAATGATATAAATTTATATAGTTAGTTAATGCACCTGTGAGGCAAGCATTTAATATCTTTTATTTGCCAATATGAGAAATTTGGCAAGAAATTTCAATTTTTTAAAATTATTTTTGGGGAAAAAACAAACAAACAAACAAAACCTAGCAGCTGTATATACAGGATTCGAACCTATAACCTCCTGCTTTCGAGTGCAGATGTCCTACCTGCTAGAATTTATTCGGTTGACAACCCCCCTCCCCACCTCGGACTTCGTTGCTGGTCTGGCATGTAGGATATCTGCAGTATTACGTAGGATGTGGCAGGTGGTTCGAATCTCACCCAAGCAAAGCTTTGCATTATTTTATTAGTTGTTTTTCCTTGGTTGCAGTAAAAAGCATTTGGTGTACACTGGTAGCGAACGAGTCAACCGGGGCAAACCTTGTTTCAATTTTGAGCATGGCTGGTTTTTATTTTGTTGATTAATTTGGCAGTTCATTTTGCATGGAGTGGACGTTAATTTGCAGCGCAACACATTTGTCCCCCACCTTCCACTTCCCCCTCCCCCCTACATACTTCCTACCCCACCAAACCCTTGAGCCTACCCCGCAGCAAAACACTGTTTGCATGCACACCGCACAAAACCTTGCATTTTGGAGTTCATCGGTACCCATGGATCATTTCATAACACCATCACCTAGCAGGTGACACAAGGGACCAACCAAGTCTCCCCCTCCCCCTTGCATTCCCGAGGCTTCCCTTTCACCAAACCCCAACCTCGCCCCCTCCCAAAAACCATTTTTAATAGAAATCAGAATTTGGAAGACGTGAAAATGTTGCTGTGAAATCGGTAGCTGAGTCGCTAACATTGACGAATAACTCCCAGAATGCACCATTATTTGCACTTGCACCATTCTCGTCCACGATTCGGACGAGTGATTTCACGCACATTTTTATTTTCTTGCAGTTTTCCTGGATTTCATTTCAAAGATGATTGAAAAGTTGATTTATCGACAGTTCGTTTCATCCTAATTGCTTATCGCTCAAAATCATGTGACATAGCAACAGTGAATACTTATTCAGAGGCATTGAAATGCTGAATATGTGCATGCAATGGGAATAATCAAGTCAGTTTACCAGACTTGACTCAAAATGATTTGCTAGAGACATTTTCAAAAGATCCGCGCTGATAACCCCTTAAGGAAAAGTTGATAAGCACACCGAGATTTTCACTCATGCAGATGTATCCGAACCAAATCTTGTTTTTTTAGGGGTGCCTGTTTACGAGCCGGCATTTACCGGAAACTCCTTCATCGCATACCCGGGACTCCAGTCGTCCTTGCGGCAGGTCCAGATAGCCATGATGTTCAAGCCGCAGTCCGTGGAGGACAGTATCCTGTTCTTCAACGGGCAGAACAGCCGTGGCAAAGGGGACTACATCGCCCTGGTGATCAGGAGGGGAAGACTTGTCTTCCAGTTTGACAGCGGAACCGGTAAGACCATTTTAAATAATGACATCAAAAGTAGGGAGTCGTTCACTGATCAAGCCAATCAATGGTGTACCTGCAAAGTTTCTTTGCAAGGTTTTTTTTGTATTAAGTTAAAGGTACAATACATGATTGGTAAAGGTCACAGGACAGCACTCATACTTTGTCTGATCAGACATGTATATGAAATAATAAACCTGTGAAAATTTGAGCTCAATCGGACATCTGAGTCATGAGAAAATAGAGAAAACCTGACTTGATTTTTCTTATAAAACATGAAGAATAGTTTACTTTATGTTTGTTCCAAAAAACGTTTGTAGGAACGATCTTTGGAAAAGACACTAAATCATGATTTCCTTGAAAAACCCAGCATCTGATGAACCAAGATTTCCCATGGTGACTGTTTGCACTGTTTACGAACTGTTGAGTCCATTTTCTGTCTCAAATTCAATAAAAACAATTTGGAGGCCTTGCAAATCCTATATGCTCCCTTTAATGGGCTAAAAATGACATACAAAATAGAAATAAAATTAAGCCACATTTCTTGTGGATTATCACGAGCTTCATTAACAAAAAAGGAAAATTTTCTCTCTCTAATTTCCCGCAACCTTTTTCTTCGACCTTAAGGTCCAGCCATCATTGAGAGCACCAAGAATCTGACGGCCGGCAACTGGTACTCGGTCGTGGTCGAGCGCAACGCCAAGGAGGGCTCGCTGGTCATCGACGGAGGGGAGGCGGTCAAAGGCCGATCTCCGGGTCCCAGCCGGGGCTTGAACCTGAAGATGCTGATGTATGTTGGCGGGCTGGATGAGATGTACACGGTGCCGGACGACCTGGGCGTCGGCACAGGATTCCAAGGCTGTATTGCAGAGGTGAGCCAAGTTTCAGAGTATCTACAGACAATGATGGAAGCTCCATTTTGTGGGCTTTTGGCTTTGGCTTTGGCTCTGGCTCTGGCTTCGGCTCCGGCTCCGGCTCCGGCTCCGGCTCCGGCTCCGGCTCCGGCTCCGGCTCCGGCTCCGGCTCAGGCTTCATCTCTGTCACCTAGCGCAGTTTTTGGGGTTCAAAACAGAGTATGTACTTCCAAGCTGGAGCCAAAAGCCTCTATCTTGACATCTGCTTCTTATGGATGTACAAAATGAAGCTGGAGCCAGAGCCGGAGCTGAAAATCCCTAACCTCCCAGTGTGTTCCTTTGAGTGCCCAGGGGGCGATTTCACAAAACTCATCGTAACTTACGATCAATCTTAGGACTTGTGATGCATTGTATCCCAACGTAACATATGACAAGTTTTCGTCGTAAATCGAGTTACGATCGATCGTAGGGCTTCATAAAATAGATCCTAGGTCAGTCAAACAGGATCCATCGGTCGCACAGTTACATTTCCTGATGAATTCACAATCTGACTGTGCCACATTTTTGCTTGCCTGCTTACGTGAATAAAAGTGTTTAATATTGCTCAACCCAACACTGTCTAACAGGCATTTAGAACTACTGAAATCTAATGCATACAGTAGTGTTACCCAAAATCGGGTAATTTCATATCCGGTTTATACCGATTGCAAAAAAAATTAGGTTAACAGTTAAACCTAAGTAATCACGTGCGACATGCGTGACATGTGCGATTTATGGTATATACGTCTTCTTCATTGTGATCGTCACTTTCAGAATGCTTTTTATGATGTTGTTTTTTAGATCAAGAATTTAGATCCAGTACATGCAATATTTCTTTAAGATCCAGTTTGTGAAAAGCGTGTTTCTTCTTGGCAAAATGGACAAAAATTTTTGGATTGTTGAGCATGAGCCAAACATTGGTCTCTGTTTTTTTTCCCTTTCAGTTTCGGTTAACGGTTAGTGAACATTTGTAACTGGTTAATTTAACCGGATAAAAAGCCCAGCACTAGCATACAGCAGGGTTAAGGAACCTATAACATCTAAACCTGTCATCCTTTCACCCTCAAATTTCCGCCCTCTTTACAGATTCAAATCGATGGATCCACCCTGGGTCTGGTTAGCGATGCCAAGGAGAACATCAACATTCAGGAGTGCGGCGAGGAGCAGCTGTGCTCTCGTAACCAGTGCAAGAACGGAGCCACCTGCACCAGCACTCTGGACGAATACGTCTGCACCTGCATGCCCGAGTACACCGGTAAAGACAGAGACCTTCTTCTTCTTCTTCTTCTTCTTCTTCTTCTTCTTCTTCTTCTTCTTCTTGCTTGTAGTCATTAATCGTTAGATCTGATCATGTTGTCCTAAGAAGGGAAGGCAGCATCTCTCAGCCAGGACCTGGCGCATGGTGTGAGGCTACAGAGCAGTCCAACCACCTTCCAGGCGATGGAAGGTGCAGTGCTAAACCAGTTGATCGGCTGTCTGGACCTCACCGCAGAGACCTGTTCCTAGTCCAAAATCACTCCAGGCTGTTTCATTGTGGAGGATGCACTTTGCTTGCTCTTTTCCGTACTTTGTGCGGTCTGTTTTCACTATTTCCACCATTTTGACATAGAGTGGATCCAAACACATGGTGACAGAAAGTAATGACCTCTGACCTGGGCCAAATTTCATGGAATCCGTTACGGCCTATTTTTGTGCTTACGGGCACTGCTACGAGTGAAATCTATTTCATGGAATCTGTAAACAAGACTCTCCGTTAGCGAAGAATTTCTAGGGTTACCGTGATCATTTTCTGCTAACGCGCTGTCATATGCATTCAGCACAAATTCCTTGCTTACCGTTACCAAAAAGGAAACTCTTCCGTGAAATACGCTAACCGTAACCCAAAAGATTCTGCTACCGTAAGCGAAGAACTTTTGCTAACGGTAACGGATTCCATGAAATTGGGCCCTGTTGGACTTAGAATATCAACTCTAGATAAAACTGTTGGTTGTTTCGTTTTAAGGTTTGACTTTTGATCAAAAATCAACTACTGTACGTCATGTATTCTCTCTCTCTTTTTATTTTCCGTAAGGTCGTCATTGCGAGACCGAGGTGGGCCCCTGTCACATCGACCAGCCCTGCCAGAACGGTGGCAGCTGTGATCCCATGGGTGGGGACGAGTATCGCTGTCTCTGTCCACAAGGTTTCACTGGGGACCATTGCGAGATAGGTCAGTACAACGTTTCAGATTTTAATCTGAAATCTGATTTTGTTTTGGTCCTTCTATTTTTTACCCCAATTCCCCAAAACATTTATGTTTTGGTATGTTTTAATACCAATCCTGTACTGTACCTTTCAAGGTAGTATCATACTTTGGTAAGACACCAAAACAGAAATGTTCACAGATTTATCTACAACATACAGGGTATGAAGATGGTGCTGGTAGAAATATACCGTTAAAATTTTTCCGCCTGAAATGGTGTATTTATCCAGAAATTAGTAAAACAACGACTGAAAATCTTTTTGATCTTTTAAAAGATCAAAAATAAAAGAGAAAACACTTAAGAAATACTGTGGCCGTTTTTCGCTGTTTTCTCAAAAAGTGGGCACCGTATGGGACTGAAATTTTCACAGATGACTGTGACTCTTTCTTCCTTGATATTTTTGCCCATGAATCTGTATTTCTTTGACAAAAACCAAAGTAGGATACTACCTTTAAGACAACTTGCCAACTGCATAAAGGGCATACAAGCAGAAAAATGTAAAAGGACGTCGCACTGATTATGGTCCATTGTGGTGAGCAACTACCTGACCGAACAGACAAACGAGCAGACAAATGTGTAAGGTCGTGACGACGCCTTGCCCTACCGAGGCAAACGTTAAAGAAGACACCTTTAGGAAGAGAGATGTAGAGCGTGGGGACCTCGTTTCCTGAATTTCCTCCGCGTACAATACCCTTCATTGAAGACATGATGTGTTCGGTGTTTCAAGCCTTGGAAGATTCTTGCCAACAAATTGATTGTGCAATTTCTCCTATTTCAGACGTTTTTCTCCTAGACCTAGTTTTGTTTGATACCCCTTCAGCCCGGGATTATTTTCAGGCCTGCTTGTTCCGACCTCATTATCAGCCACCGGCCACAATGAGGTCAGCTGGCCCGGCTTTGTGTGCAGGGTGCTCAGCGTAAACAATGCAGGCACGCATTGGTTGAATAGCACCGCACAAAAGATCGCATTCAAAGCGCACTCTAATCCGTTCACGCCCAGATGTTCAGAACTCAGAGATTGCCGTTCTCTCGAAAATGCAGATCTTTTCAAATGCAAATTATGGGGGTGAATGTACCACAATGAGCGTATCTTTGTGGACAATAAAGGTACCCAGAACCTCTTGTTCCAGACAGTACCCCCATTCAATGCATTTCAATGGAAATAACAAAGCAATCATGAATATTCTCAGGCCATGACGGGGGACTGCTATGGATGTCCTCCGGGCTGAAGGGCTTAAAAATTATAATTTTTTCGGTTTTTGATATTTTATTATAAATTTCTTTGAGGCCCATTTTGCATTTAAATTTGGGGGGTTTTGGATTTTGTTTACTTTTTTTGGTTAAATGTAATTTGTTTTTGTTTTCTTGTAGCCGAGACGTTTGACTACAGTGCTTATTTTACCGGAAATAGCTACCTCAAGTTACCACGCGATATCATTCCAAGAGAACGAGGGTATGTACCGTAGAAATTTGATTAAGAAATTGATGTGAATTAATTAATTTATTTATTTATTTGATAAATTAATACAAAAATATTCTCACTACTAAAATTAATGAGAATTTGATGAGAACTACTTAATTAATTAAAAAAATTTATTAAAAGATATTCTCACTACTAAAAGTGGTGCACCAGCCAGTTTTCGTTCCTGTTGATCGGACTTTGTTCTTAGCTCGTTCCCTATGTGACGAGTGTTAAAATGTTTTCCCCCATTCATAAGCTTTCCTCATGAATATTCATAATCTAATTTACATGTGAAAGAATAATCACTTGTGCAATAGATAGTTGCGGCTTTTGCGCCACGGTTTAAAATGTTCGACGACGAAGTCCCAGGCTTCCCACCTTTAAAAACTGATTCATCACATTTTGTAATACTTGTTCTTTTAACACTTCTTTTGATTGTAGGAGCAGTACTTCTAAAGAGACAATTAATTTTGTGTTCTCCACCCTCTCTTCCAACGGTATCCTCCTATGGCAAGGAGTGGTATGTCCCATTTTGTAACATCTGTGTAATGTAAGATAAACTCTTTTTAAAGGGACACTCTGATCCCAAAGAGACAATTAATTTTGTATTCTCCACCCTCTCTTCCAACGGTATCCTCCTATAGCAAGGAGTGGTATGTCCCATTTTGTAACATCTGTGTAATGTAAGATAAACTCTTCTTAAAGGGACACTCCGATCGAGTTGAAGTTGAACTTCCGTGGTCATCACGCTTTAGAAACTTATTTACATTTTTAAGTCAAATAATCATTATTCCAGATTCACATTGTTCAGGGGTTGATTTCATGGAGCCCTACGATCGATCGTAACTTGAGTTACGAAGGATAACCAATCTTATGTTACCTATGGGCTGCAATGCATGATAAGTCCTATAATTGATAGTAAATTACGTCGAGGTTAATGGTAAAATCAACTCCTTTGTCTTTGAAAAAATGGAATGCAGAGACTCAAATGTGAAACTCCTTCAAGTCATTGAAAGGTGAACAAAGAAAGATTGACTGGAATGGAATTCGAGCCTGCCTCCCTAAAACTACCAGTGTTGGATGAAATGATGCAGATTGTTCTAAATTTATGAATTATTTTTCATTAATTCACAGGGCGAGGGGCAGAGCGGAAGTATGCAGGATTTCATCTCCTTGGGTCTCATCAACGGAACCTTGGAGTTTGGGTAAGAATCGATCGGTCCATGAATCGATGGGTCTTAGGCCATGATGTCACAGTTTCAAGGCAATCTCTGAGAAGAAATAATGTTCATCTTTAAATCTTCGTAACAAGAAAACATTACTTTTGTGCTACCGGTTTTCCTAGTGTATGACGTGGTGTTGGTTGCCTCCAAGTTGCCTCTGAAATTTGTCTTGCGTGACATGAATGGCCTTAAATTTAATAGGCATTGGTTGTTAGAGGAGGCCCTCTTTAGAGTGTTGAGTCGGGGGGGGGGGGCATTTTGAGAAATCTTTCTCACCTTCAACCAAAGTAATAGATATCCTGGATTCTAGTGCCAGAAAGTGAATTTATTTTTCTCCAGTGTTGCAGTTTTAAGATTGAAACTCTTGTCCGTGATTTTTTTGTCCTCAACAGATACCAGCTGGGCAGCGGGGAGGCCAGCATCAGGACAAAGGTCAAGGTCAACGATGGGCTGAACCACAACGTGACCACGCACCGTCGCGGTCGGGAGGGGTGGCTCCTTGTTGACGGTGAAGAGGTGTCCGGTCACTCGGCCGGCTTCCTACAGATGCTCAACGTCCGAGGTCATCTCTATCTAGGTGAGAGAAATGTGGACTAGTGTGGGGAGCTCTCTGGGTCAAAGATCTTGTGAGAGGCCAGGTACCTTTCTCAAAGCTCGGCTCAGGCTCCAGCTCCAGCTCCGGCTCCGGCTCCGGCTTCGTCTCTGTCATCCCTATGCTGGCAAATATTGGCTTTGGTTTTTCATTGAAGCTGAAGCTCCGTTTTCTTTTTCAAACCGAAGAATCTACTTCCAAACCACAGCCAAAAGCCTTTATTTTGATACCCATTATTTAAGAATGGATTTCCGAAATGGAGCTGGAGCCTGAGCCGGAGCCGAGGTTTGGGAAAGGCCCCAGTTGACAAAGGAACACAAGACGAGATATATAAGATTCCCACCTTTTAATTTCAATTATTCTCATTTTACAATTCACAATATTTGGCGGTAAAATTATTAAAATGACATTACACATAAACCTAATACCCAAATACCCCAATATTTAATTTGACAAAATCCACCCCCGAAATATATTAATCTAATTTCAAACACCAAAATTTATGAGTTTCACAAAAATACACAATTACTCCACTTATAAACACCAAAAGATTATGCCTCTACGGCTATTGAAATGTCTGGTGCATGAAGTGCAATTTACAAGGTTCACAAAAATAGATGATTATTCCATGTATATAAACCAAAAGATTATGCCTTTACGGCTTTTGCAATGTCTGGCTCATTAGGCCATA
This sequence comes from Astropecten irregularis, assembly GCA_963971285.1. NCBI lineage: Eukaryota > Metazoa > Echinodermata > Asteroidea > Paxillosida > Astropectinidae > Astropecten > Astropecten irregularis. Next base: position 3,089,328 of record OZ020264.1, on the reverse strand, counting down.
AAAGAAATTGTTGTATTGGCGTAAACCAAAAAAATTTAATAAAAATCGGGGAAAAATTTTTTTTTAAAAGAATCGTAATTTTGTATGTAGATTAAAAGCTTAAAAGGAGCAAAAGATGGAAACCAGACAGTTGTTATGTCATTTCCTGTCTTTATTTGACACGTCAAAAACTGTGATATACAGGAAAAAAAGCATTTAATACAGGAAAAATGGAAAAAAAAAAGAAAAAAAAATCCGCCCGCCCTACCCTATTTTCCAACCCTCCGTTACTCCAATACAACAATTTTTTTGTTTTTATGGCCTGAAGTGCAATTTACAAGGTTCACAAAAATAGATGATTATTCCACGTATAAACCAAAAGATTATGCCTCTACCGCTATTGAAATGTCTGGTCCATTATTAAAAAAAAGTGCACTTTATAAGGTTGACAGAAATACACAATTATTCCACTTAAAAACTCCAAAAGATTATGCCTCTACGGCTATTGAAATGTCTGGTGCATTATTTTTAAAAAGTGCACTTTACAAGGTTGACAAAAATACACAATTATTCCATTTAAAAACTCAACAAAAATTATGCCTCCACCGCTATTGAAATGTCTGGCACATTTAGTGCAATTTACAAGGTTCACAAAAAATGTACAATAATTTCACTTACTAACACAAAAAATTATGCCTCAATGACAGTGGTTTATTATCTTCAGGTTTTTATGTCTTTGTGTTTTTTGGCTTGTTGTTAAATTTTGAGAAGCATCCTGCCCCGATCGAAACGTCAGGCCTTTCCAAACTCCAAGTATTTTAGATATTTCAGGCCATTTTTTAGTCTATGTGATAGACGCACTCGCAGTACAGTGAGCAAGCGTCTATCACATGCGTGCAGATTTCCTGATTAATTATGCAAGCCAACCCAGCACTGACCTCTCTAAGTTTTGACCAATCAGGGGACATCTCCTATCGTGCCGTTTGGCAAGCGCGTCTATCACGTAGATAGCTGCTGCCGTGCGAAATTGACCAATCAACATTCTCCGTCACGATCCTCAAAACAGATCTGGGGCCAATTTCATGGCGCTCCTTAGCACAAAAATTTGCTAAGCATGATATTTCTGTCTTAATAAAAACAGTGTCAACAACCAAATTTCTATGTGTTGTGTATCACTTGTGATTGTTCTTCGGCTGTTATTCACTGACCATAAACATCAAATGAAAATTGTACCAGTGGTTTGTTTTCTTGGAAAAGCAAATTTTTGTGCTTAACAGCGCCATGAAATTGGCCCCAGATTGTTTGATGTGCCGCGTTGCATAAAATTTGCAGGCACGCATGTATCAGACGTTAGTACGTAGTGACACGGAGTAGAATGGGTGATACTCAGACTAGCCAATATTTGGGTTGACAAGCAATTTGCAGCAGTTTATTACTTGTATCGTTGATTTTTGGTTTGTTTTGAGTAAATTTCTACGGGTTTTTCTTTGTTTTCCTCCCTTTTTTCTATCCTAGGTGGAGCTCCTGATGCCCTGAAACTAACAGGCAAGAAGTTCAGTACCGGATTTGAAGGATGCCTGTCGGATCTGAGAATCTCTAAAGAAGGGTACACTCAGGCTATGCACATTAACCTATGGGAGACCTCATCGGATGCAGTCAATGTACTTAACTGCTCCAACTGATAGCACCCGGGAAACTTTGGTAGAATTTTAACTTCCACATTTGTTTTGTTTTTTTAACCATGCACTTTCTACTTACTAAAAGTCGTTTGTTTTGTTGGACCTTGGTGTTTTTTTTAAGAAACAGAAATTATTTGTGGCGTGGATTATTATAAGTCTTGTGATTTATTTCGCTTGCTTTTTTTCTGGTTTATAGGAGTGGAGATATTTTTTGTGTTTTTAATGGATTTAAGGAGGGATGTCATGATGTATGATTAATGTCATACCCTCCTCACAATTTCAGTCTAGATAATGACAAGATTATGACGTGTCATTACGATTGCAAACTAACAAATAAACGGCTGGGGCAGAGTCTAATTTACACAGGTAAGCTTTATAAAGATAATAGTGAATCGTATATCTGTAGTCTTATTCTCCAGCTTTCATTCAGAATGGTGCTATATTTTGTATGTAAAGTTTTATATAATGAAGATAAACAGCTCAATCTTGTGACTCTTATTTGGTTTTGATTTCTCTGAATGTAGAGAAACAACAAATCCAAGGAAAACAGGAAAACAACATTTTTTAAATCAAAGTAAATATTTGTCTCAGTATTTTTGAGTGGCCTTTTTTAGAATAAAACTTTTTAATTACTTTTTCTTTTAAAATTTTTCTTATAAATGTTGACAAACGACAAATAAATAATCTATTACAGGGTGAATCTATTTCTTGGATAGGAAAATATATGACTTGGGACAAAAAATCTGGCTTTTTTATTCACAATTTGTGTAAATTATGTTTAAATTGGTAATTATCGTGTGTTTTTATATACATTTTTTAGGGATTGGGATGAATGAAAAAATTAGTTGTAGTATGGTTTTCATCGTATAAATTTATTGTTAATTTTGATAGTTTATGAAGCACCAGTATTTATGCTCTTTTGAATAAGTGAAACCAAGACTCCTGATTGGTCAATAGAGCCTTTCACACTCCAGGTTGTACACAAGTTTGACCCTTGTTAAAGTGACTGACCTGTTCACACTGCGAGATTTCAACACGGCGTGGGCCTGTGTAAAGCGCTCGACCTGTATTGAAACCAACCCTGCTCGTGAGGTGGGTTGAGAGCGCTTGACCCATGGTAAAAATTTCATCATGTGTTTTGAGAGTTGTGATTTGAACGACTTGAAACGCATTTTGTGTTGTGTTGTGTGAACGCAGACATTATATATTGACTCGTGTTGAAATTTTGAAAAATTGGCACAGGGTGTGCCTGTGTAAACTTTGGCACATGTCAAAGGTAATGAGTGTGAAAAGCCCTGTGGTCAAATCTCTGGGTGTTAGTACCTGTTTGACATTTGACCTTGTGAACTCTGACCTGCCTATTCTTGGCCCCCAGTAGTGCCTTTAAGGGTAAAAAAAGTATAATAAGCAATTTTTTAAAAACAGAAATTCTCAGATAACAACTACAGATTTTCATATATGATTTTTTTATAATATGAAAGGTGCTCATTTACATATTATCTGTAAATTATACTAATTACCTATTGCAATGTTGCTGCATGTACGTATATCAATCATGATAGTCTAGTTTTCTTTGGTATAAGTATGTTAAGTCATTCACCACCCCCTTTTGGTCCCAATGGATTTCTCCAAACTATTATTTGTTCGTGAAGGGGTGGCATAGTAGCAGAGGTACTGATGCCTATGCGATAACCTATTAAAGGTAATATCATACTTTGGTTTTTGTCAAAGAAATACAGATTCATGGGCATAAATATCAAGGAAGATACAATAATAGTCATCTGTGAAAATTTCAGCCACATACGGTGCCAACTTTTTGAGAAAATGGTGAAAAACGGCAACAGTATTTCTTTAATCTTTTCTCTTTTATTTTTGATCTTTTAAAAGATCAAAAAGATTTTCGGTCGTTGTTTTACTGATTTCTGGATAAATACACCATTTCAGGCGGAACATTTTTAACGGTATGTTTCTACCACCACCATCTTCATGCCCTCTAAGTTATACGTAAATCTGTGAACATTTCTGTTCTGGTTTCTTACCAAAGTATGATACTACCTTTAATGATGGCAGTTTATGATATGAATACATGAATGACTACAGTTGCGTGACTAAATCGTAGCTAGAATTCGTCTTTGTTGTTTTTTATTCCTGAATGATTATTTATAATGGGGGTTCACACAAAGAAGATTTGATTGTCTCTTCGTTGCTATGGTGCTGTGCACGTTTACTTTTTATACATTATAGTGACTTACATGTCATACGTAGGAACACAGTATTTATTGCTAGTAGCTGTTAGAATTTGTAATAATAGTACTAGTCATTTTTTGCCATGTACAATCAATTAGAAAACATTTAATTTATACGTTTTTTTCACAGGAAATAATAGGAAAGGTGTTGGTCATGATATTTTTCATTTATTTATTTTATTCTATTTTATTGTATTTTTACTTATGTTTTTTTTCTGATCCTTTACTGTATGATTTATGAAAGAATAGGTATCATATCTCATCTGAAACATGATTATTTGAACATCTTATTTTGTTTTTCCCCGGATGGCTACGACTATGGCTGTCGCTAAGGCATTTTTTAATTGCACGTCCGTAGCTTAAAGGGTTCATGCAGTGCTTTTTTCAGTCAGGTTATTTTATTGCCTTCATACAGAGAATATACTGACAGATTATGAATGGCAAGTCTTATTTTGGTTTCAAACCAGCATTTGGTTTTCTTTTGAACGGCTTTGCAAAATGGGGGATTTTCATGCATACTCATGTAGGTAACCAACAGCCAAAATATAATGGAAAAACATAAACAAATGAAGAGGCAAACATGACCCACAGAAATGGTTGGTCAAAAAAGTCACACCACCAGTTGAGTGAAAGGAACATATTCAGCATAATAAAACCCATTGAGGGGGAAAAGGTTTGTCAGAAAACCTATAAAACAACCCCAACTTTTGTGCACAAAGCAATTGGATTACTGCTCTCAGTTACCCAGATGACATCACAGTTTTGCTCATGAATATGCAAATTCTAATTAGCATACTAACCAAAAAACCTGTTGTTAACCCTGAAACAGTGTGAGGAAGTGGTTAAAATCAAAGGCCCATGTAACAATTTATTGTTGGCACATGTTCAAGCCATAATATTTCTATTGCAGAGACCCTTTAAGTGCAAAGAGGGCGCTGTTTGCCTTAGCAACAGCTTTAGCCTTAGCCATAGCTGCTTATTTGAATCCAGCCCATTATAATTATAGAATATTATAATGCTGCACCGACCCCACTCAGTTGTATTGTAGAGTGACTAACGCCACTTCTGCACATATTTGGTTGAAAGTTTTCACAACATTAATATAACCTCAAAATCATCTTGCACTTGCAATATCTTCTTCTTTTTTATTTACATAAATTAACTATATTAGAAATAATAACTCCACTTGAAATGAGTCACTAATATGAAACAAACAAATTTGCTTCAATAAATTGAATTTTTAAACATGGAAACGCCTGTGTCAGCTATTTTAAAACTGGAAATCGATTTCACTTAAAGGTAGTATCATACTTTGGTTTTTGTCAAAGAAATACAGATTCGTGGGCAAAAATATCAAGGAAGATACAGTAAAAGTAATCTGTGAAAATTTCAGTCCCATACGTTGCCCACTTTTTGAGAAAGCTGCGAAAAACGGCCACAGTATTTCTTAAGTGTTTTCTCTTTTATTTTTGATCTTTTAAAAGATCAAAAAGATTTTCGGTCGTTGTTTTACTAATTTCTCGATAAATACACCATTTCAGGCGGAATATTTTAACAGCATGTTTCTACCAGCACCATCTTCATACCAGTAGTGTAGACACGTCCTCAGACCTGGGGGGGGGGGGGGGGGGGGGGGGTTGATCGTGTAGATGGGTCGTTCTTCCATATACGTTTATGCACAAAATAATTGTTTATATATATAAAAAGTGAAAACCTGGGGGGGGGGGGGGGGGTTGCTAGCCCCCCGGGATCTACGCCCTTGCTTCATACCCTGTAAGTTATACGTAAATCTGTGAACATTTCTTTTTTGGTCTCTTACCAAAGTATGATACAACCTTTAAGTCATCGTAACTTACTATCAATCGTATGACTTATGAAGCATTGCAGTCCTACGTATGATACGATGGGTTATCTTTCGTAACTGGAGTTACGATCGATCGTATAGGCTTCGTGAAATCCACCCCTTGGCCCAATTGCATGGCCCTGCTTACCATAAGCGTACAATCGCCGCTTACGGAAGTAGAAATTTATTTGCTTACGATATCCTATGCCATGGTTTAGCAAGGAATTGTCAGTTGTTTCAGCGTGCTTACTTCGTGCATAAATTAAAGATTTCTTGCTTACTTAGCTTTGAAATCAAGTAATCGTACCCTACGTATATTGCTTTAACGCATCTTACGATTGATTGTTACGATGCGTTCGGTGAAATCGACCTAACTGAGTGGTTAATTTCCTGTTCAACTGCGAATAATTCAGAGACTATAAGGCCTAATAACAATTCACTACGTCGTGACATGATGCACACATAATTTCATTTCACACTGGACAAAAGATTCGACGATAGCCGATGGAATTACACCTACAATGATACATTGGTTCAAAGGAAAGATGTGTAGTAACACCATTGCCAATTTCACTGCGTTACCTTGGAGGAGTGGTGAATTTCTTAACCAACCATATAATTCGGAGGTATGGTGAGCAACAGATGTAATTCGTGTGCAAGGCGTCGTACCATGGTCGTGCACAATTCACTTCAGAAATTTAAACCTTGACTTTTCAATATTACTCCTTCAATTGTATTGCAAAAATGGATAAGGCACGTAATTCCCCGTACCGTGATATCACAATGAGATCGAGGGGATATTCTACAATGGAAACACCTTGGAGAAAGACGGAGGAACAAAGAACGTTGAAGCATGACTTTGAATACCTAGGTTGGGAAAACCAGATTAGTACAATACCAGCCCAAATTTCTCATCAGTTTCCATGTTAAGCGATAGAAACCCTTTGTTGTCACAATACAGTACCGGTAATTATTTCTAGACGTAGCGAACCAGTTATATATAATTAAATTTGCTGTTTTGGTCGTGCGTGTGTTTTAGCTATTGGTTTGATCGCCATTCCGTTACGTTTACCAGGGATGTGAGACATTTTTTGGTTTAGATTGTAACTCAGAATTTCAGGTTTTTTGTACACAGGTACAAATGTACATTTTCATTGGTGCTATCAGATCTGTGTGAGTGTGGCCATGCCGAATTATCAAAAGATGTATCAGACAATATCTCAGACGATATCTCAGAAGATTTCTCAGAAGATATCACAGAAGATATCACAGAAGATATCACAGAAGATATCACAGAAGATATCTCATATCTCAGAAGATATCACAGAAGATATCACAGAAGATATCACAGAAGATATCACAGAAGATATCTCATATCTCAGAAGATATCACAGAAGATATCACAGAAGATATCACAGAAGATATCACCGAAGATATCTCATATCTCAGAAGATATCACAGAGGATATATCAGAGGATATCTCAGAACGGGATATCTCAGATTATATCTCATATGTCACAAGGCATCACAGAAGATATGGCCGTGTCCCAATTCACTGGCTGCGGCCGTGGCTGCGGCTATTGGCAGCGCGTCCATCTTGTTGCCGCGTCCCAATTCACTGGCTGTGGCCGTGGCTATGGCCGCGACGTCACGAATATCAAGCCACAAGGGAAGGTGACTTCGTTGTGGCCGGGCCAACTTTATATGGCAAGCCAAATGCCAAATAATTCGACAAACTCTATTTTTTCGCCAAGAAACAGTATATTCCGACATGATAAACACTGCTTTTTGAGAAATACTCTGTAATAAACAAATTTTTATCTAGATAAAGATTGTTTTTCACCGATAAACAGTGTTTATCGAATTATTTGGCATTTTGGCTTGCCATGACCTTAGTTGCGCGTAAATCGTCCAGACAGGCGCGTCTAAGCGGCCGAAGGCGCGTCCCAATTCTACTGGCTGAATCCAGTTCGAAGACGCGGCCACAGCCACGGCCGTAGCCAGCGGCCACAGCCAGATAATTGGGACAGGGCCTATCTCATCTCAGAAGGTATTACATAAGATATCTCGGAGGATATCACAGAAGATATTTCAGAGTATATCTCAGAAGATATCTCAGAAGATATCTCAGAAGATATCTAGAAGATATATAACAGAAGATATCTCAGGAGATATCTCAGATGACATATCAGAAGATATCTCAGAAGATATCTCAGAAGATATCTCAGAATACATCTCAGAAGCCATCTCAGAAGACATCTCAGAAGATATCTCAGAAGACATCTCAGAAGATATCTCAGAAGCCATCTCAGAAGACATCTCAGAAGATATCTCAGAGAATATCTCAGAGAATATATGAGGATATCTCGTAGGATATCTCAGATGATATCGCAGATGATATCTCAGATGATAGCTCAGAAGATATCTCAGATGATATCTAGAAGATATATCTAAGATGATAGCTCAGAAGATATCTCAAGATATCTCAGAAGCGTGGATGCGAATCATTATGCCTAAAATCAATTTTAGAACTCTAGTTTGGTCGGAGCTGTTTTTATAAGCAATTTCACCTACTTTTAGTTTACTAACACTATTTAATTTTCCAGTGCTCTTGTACATAGTATGTGGTGGGAACGTCGACATATACGAAGAAATACGTCAACCTTAGCCAAAGTATATACCATGGGTGTCGTTCCTGGGGGGATATATCCCCCCAATATTTGAGGTGGGGGTATGCCGTGTATTATCACCCCCCCCCCCCCCCCCCCCCCCGCCCAATATTTTGAGGTTGAATGTCATTCAAGTTCATTGTATAGAAATATTACATGATCCTTGGTTTTTTTTTTTAGTCTTCGCAGTGAATTTATACTGTTTAATTCTTCTGAATATCATTTTTAAATGCTCTAAAATGCGACTTTTCGACTCTGTTTTTATCAAAAAGTCCCTGATTTGGGAGGGAGTATCCCACCTCCCACAGCCTCCCCCGCTCGATCGCTTCGCTCCCTCGCATAGGACACCAAATCACCAATCATCCCCCCAATCATGAAAAGAAATCGACACCGTATATACATTCCTTTTAACACCAACTGCCAATAGAATTGGGTGAAATTATTCATAGAAATATCGGCAGCTTGAATCGTTAGTGTAAGCTTGATTCAACTCGCAGATTACCTGTCCACGGGTTCCTTGACGCAGACTGAAGGAGCGGCACCGAGGCTCATCCCGGCACACCAGACCCCAGGCGGTGGCACTCACGGTGGAGAAGTCCTCGGCGAAGTGAGCGGTCAGGCAGTTGGCAGCAAAGTGACCATCAGGGTAGGAATCCAGCAGGCAGCTCATGGACGGGATGGCCGGGTACTCGCAGATGACGTACGAAGAAGCAAAGCCACACTTATCATCCGTCATGAGTCCGGGAAACTTGTGCCACAGACGAAGACAGTCGCTCTCCTCTGCATATGGGGCGTAAGGCTGCTTATGAGCAAAGTTGATGTAACCGCATTCGATTCCCTCCTCACCGGGCTGCACGTACTTCCCCTCTTCTTTGATGTCGTTACAGCCGATCCAGACATTAGCAATTCTACCGATGGTGGTTGTGAACCACTCCCAGACGAACCAATGTTCATCGGGTGAGTCAGGAACCACCAAGCCCCCTCCCGAGTCAGAACAGGTCTTATTGCCATCGGGCCATGTCATCTTGTCATTCAGCAGCTGGTAGCAAGAATCGCCGAATAGTTCTTGACCGGGCGGGCATGGCTGGGGGCGAACGCCAGTGAACAAGAGGAAAGCATACCACCAAACCAGCTTCATCTTACGGTGAATTGAAATTCGCCTTGAAATTTCGACGCCCGGTGAACCAGTCAGTAATGGATAGCTGCTAAATTCTATTATTCAGTTACGTGGCGAGCAGCAAAACGATATTTTGGCGAAATGTCAAGATGACAGCAAATCGAATCTGTGGTTGAAAATACCTGGCGATTATTCCAACTACAATCCTACGTTGACAGGAGTTTTTGCCTCGCCCTTTGATATCTGACGTTGACTTCATCCAACGATCAACATGAAATGAGAGAAAACAACCTGGAGCAAGCGAGCAGCGCTGCCTGAATCGATAATGTACAGTGGCCTTAAAAGGACATCACTGGAAGAGAAAAACACACAATGGCCGGTAGTCATTCTGTTTGTTTGTTTATTTGTTTATTTGTTTGTTGGGGTGTGTGATTGCTTGTTTGATTTATAATACATTTTCAGTTCAATGCTGCCATCAATAACTACGTAAAACCATGTTAGTCTTTATAAAACAAGCTTATGCAGGTAGGCCTACGATAAAACAAATGGCCTTTGGCGACCACAGTACATTTAACTAAACGGGAAATTTATTATGCAAATTAGGCTTGCCCTACGTGGATGAACACTGCATACTCAGTGCTTGTTGAGTGTGCATGCAAAAAAAATCAAGCGCTAGCTCGGGTGGGATTTGAACCCACGACCTCCTGCTTACTAGTGCAGATGCCATATACAGCTAGGCCACCGAGCTAGCTGGGGTCAGAAGTGTGAATCGAATCCAATATCGCGGCGGGTACCGCAATTAATCATGAATATTAATGATTTTGGTCAGGAGTTCAATATTTCAACATAGATATATACTCTTGAAGCATCTTGTCATTTTTTGATCAATTGTTTCATGATTTTAATAATTTGGGTATATTTCGTGTGTTTATTTTATGTGAACATTGCATTTCAATTCGTTTGTGGTGACCCATTTCCCTCCTTTCGCAGTGGTTTAACAAAATTCCACCCGTTTGAGTCTGGCAGTGCGCGGCTTACAATGGTTATGTAATGAGGAACAATAGGTTCGTTCCAGTTGAACCATAAAGAATTAGAGCGGATTCTCAGTGCTACGTAATTCTTTCAGTCTTCGCTCAGTTTTGATACAGAGTGTGAAACCCACAATAGTCCTTTCCATACTGTGAGCTGGTGATACTGAAACTAAACCATGGACCTAGTACCTATAAGTGAGCTGCACGGTAAGTGAAATCACGGAGCACTCCATGATGTGAAACTAAATCACAGGGCAATATTTCCCGTTGGGATCATTGCCCAAATACTGGCTAGAAGGGATTACAGGAAGAAGATACGTTTTCTCGAGTGAACGAGATTTAGACAAGGACCCAAAAGGGTCATGTTCACACCACGATAGCAGTCAGCGCCTCCCTACTCAGAAATTAACAGTAAGAACTATGATAGGACAGGTGTACCAGTCGGACACGTGACGGGGAGTTAACAGCACGCGGTGGATCACCCATTCTTCACCAAACAAGGTAAAACTGCGACTCTTTTTCCTCAGAAATGCATAAAATAATATCCATAAATCAAATGTAAAATTTACCCCTTTAAGGCGCGGCTGTCACGTGACACACCATGACGTCATGATGACGTCTGCATATACACTGTAACATCTACACCATATTTACTAGTAGGACCAAGTTTGGTTGAGATTAATAGGAATTTTAACGACAGGAGGAAAAAAAGAAACTAGATGATGTGTATAATGATTCTCTTTCCAAAACCAACACAATTAGTGGTTGTACTATACCTTTATGCATGATGTATTGAACAATGGAGTTCATAAACGCGTGTGATATGCATTGTTGCCTCGTAGATTGTTAAGCAGTCAGTCCTTTGTGATGGGTTAACCCTGGTATGATTATTTCTGTTACTAATGAGCTGTGCTATGGACTAAATATCGACCATTAAAGGTAGTATCAAACATTGTTAGCATACTGAAACAGAATTCTTCACAGATTTACCTTTAACTTACAGGGTATAAAATTTGTGATGGTATAGAAACATACCGTTAACATTTTTCTGCCTGAAATGCTGTATTTATCCAGAAAGAGTAAAACCAGTGACCAAAATTATTTTTGATCTTTTAAAGATAAAAAATAAAAGAGAAAAGACTTAAGAAATACCGTGGCCGTTTTCAGTGTTTTCTCAAAACGTGGGCACCGTATGAAATTTTCACAAATGATTGTATGTATCTTCCTTGATATTTTTGCCCATGAATCTGCATTTCTTTGACAAAAACCAAAGTATGATATTACCTTCAAGCACAAAATTATTTGCTTATTAAAGCAGCTTCATGGAACTAGCCGCTGTTGTGTAGGTTTATTCGTTTGTTAAGATTCCATAGTATATGGTTGTGTACATGGTTGTCTGCTTGCTTGGCTGTTGGCTGTGTGGTCTGCATAATGTAACAAACTGCTTACTGAGATTCAAATGCTATTTTACTGTCACTTAAATCTCATGTGTAACTTATCAATAAGTTAATATCAACATGTGCGTGTAATGATTTTCATATTCAAACCAGAGTTTAGTCTGTGGACCGTGATGGTTAGCTGAGTGATGGTTATGAAAGTGCTCAGAATAGTAAGTATAAATGCTGAACACTGTCTGATTTGTTGGTTTCAGTTGTTGACAGAAAAACTTAAATAAAATGAAGAGAAACTAGAGATTTGTGTTGCTTAAAGGCATTGCATACGTTTGGTGATGACCCTGAAAATTTATGGCAATAAAAACTTACTTGGTTAGAAGTACAGCTGCTTTGGATAGTATAATGCATATTGAGAAACGTTCAATTCGAAGTACCGCGGTTATGGAAAAATATGTCACTTTTTATCTCAAAAAATTATGAATCTGAGAAGCGTTATGGCCGTAACGCTTCTCGCGCTATTGACTTACTGTTATCTGGCGTTAAATAACCGGTCTAGTTTGTCGCCAAAATCTCACAAACGCTACCACCTTTTGAATTGAAACTTTCACAGGTTAGTTTTATGGTATATATATACAATTATATTGGTTTGAAACAAAAAATAGGCTCAAATTACCAAACGTATGCAATCCCTTTAAAAACAGAGCATAAAATAATTAGGGCTTGCCCGCAAGAGGGCGCTATACAATTAATGTGATGTACAGTTGTGTTCCAAATAAGTTATTTTTTTGTGCCTGAAATTTAGTGCATATCATTCATTTTGAGAACACAAAATGTTTGGGTTTTTTTAGCAGACGAAATGTTTTCAATGACACAAAGTGATTTCGAGGGCACGAAATGATTTCAAAGGCACGAAAGGAATTGCGATTTTTCGTAACAGATTCAAATTCATATTCAAATTTCAAATGGAAAAGCCAATTAGGGTTAGGGTAGTTAGGGTTAGGGGAGCTATAGGGTTAGGGCGGGTAGATTTAGGCCACTGCTAGAGTAAGGACAATTAGGTTTAGGGTAGCTATAGGATTAAGGCTCATGGGATTAGTGGAATTTATTGGTAATTAATGGTTATTTCAATGAATTTCATGGATTTTTATATTTCGTGTGTGAAAAATAATCAAATTGGGGGAAAGGTAAAATAAAATGAAGACAAAATAAGAGAAGTCATCTATAACAAGCTAAACGGCCATGATACTGTATCGCGCGCAGCTTAATACAATACAGATTCGCGCAGTTTCAAGCGGCTTAAAGTCACTTTGGTGCCAAGTCTGGGTCATTTTATTATCTTATATTGATCAGCGACTGTTGGATAGAAATCCTTGGCAGTCCGCGTCTCGATATTACAATAGACTCGTGTAGCCCCACTGCATTTATGGCTGCGTTGGTTGATAATAATTCAAAGCAACTCACTTCACTGTATGGTTTAATGTGGCTCTATATAATAGGCTCAATGGGATTATAGTATTTCATTTTTGGCAGAGACAAATGGAAGTTCACGCTTCATTGTCCTATTATATAGTACAATTGGACGTGGTTTTCTTTGAGAGGTAATTTCATTTAGCCGTGTCCAAAATTTGAGCTTGAGTACTGGTACTGGTAAGACGAATTTGACTTAAAGGTAGTACCATACTTTGGTAGCATACCGAAACAGAAATCTTCACAGATTTACCTATAACTTACAGGGTAAAAATATGGTGATGATAGAAACATACCGTTAAAATGTTTCTGCATGAAATGCTGTATTTGGCAGAATAGTGTAAAACCAGTGACCCAAATTATTTGTTATCTTTTAAAGATTAAAAATAAAAGAGAAAGGTCTTAAGAAATACTGTGACAGTTTTTCACTTTTTTCTCAAAAAGTGGGCACCGTATTGGACTGAAATTTTCACAGATGACTGTGACTGTATCTTCCTTGATATGATTGCCCATGAATCTGTATTTCTTTGACAAAAAACAAAGTATGATATTACCTTTATATAAGCACGTTTCATTAGCGTCTGTTGGCCTATAGGTATTGTTACGCTTATAGCTGAAATGGCAGCACGGAGAAAGATAACAGAATACGTGTAGTCTTGTCGTTGTCTGAAAACGGGACCAAGTTTTCGTTTTGCTTTTAAAATAACTTTATACAACTATCTCCAGTAAATCTACGCCCTTGATTGAAAGTAAATAATCATAAAACGACATTGAAAACGAAATGAAAAGATAACACGAGTAACATTTGGTTCACAAGAAATTAAGGGTGGTGTGCCATAAACAACATTTCTAATGAACGAAATGTTGTGGCCCGTCGTGAGTTGATTTTAATGTGTAAGATATCACAAGACAACTGCATTAAGAGTAATTATAGTCTAGTCTCCTGACTCCAAATGCTGGACTTCACTGAGCATTTTTTTTTTTGGCTTCGGATCCCGAAAGGTTTATAGCCTCGTTTGGGCGAATTTTTCAAAAGAACAAAAGAAGACTTAAAGGTAGGGCACAGGATTGGTAACATACCCAAACAGAAATGTTCTCCGATTTACGTATAACTTTCTGGGTTTGAAGATGGTGCTGGTAGAAACATATACCGTTAAAATATTTCTGCCTGAAATTGTGTATTTATCCAGAAATTAGTAAAACAACCCATTTTTTTAAAACAGAAATTCTTAGATAACAACTACAGATCTTCATAAATGATTTTTTTATAATATGAAAGGTGCTCATTTACATATTATCTGTAAATTATACTAATTACCTATTGCAATGTTGCTGCATGTACGTATATCAATCATGATAGTCTAGTTTTCTTTGGTATAAGTATGTTAAGTCATTCTCCACCCCCTTTTGGTCCCAATGGATTCTCCCAGCTGTCTGTGTGAATAAACCATTGGATCAAACTATTATTTGTTCGTGAAGGGGTGGCATAGTAGCAGAGGTACTGATGCCTATGTGATAACCTGTTTAAGGTAATATCATACTTTGGTTTTTGTCAAAGAAATACAGATTCATGGGCATAAATATCAAGGAAGATACAATAATAGTCATCTGTGAAAATTTCAGTCCCATACGGTGCCAACTTTTTGAGAAAACGGTGGAAAAACGGCCACAGTATTTCTTTAGTCTGTTCTCTTTTATTTTTGATCTTTTAAAAGATCAAAAAGATTTTCGGTCGTTGTTTTACTGATTTCTGGATAAATACACCATTTCAGGCGGAACATTTTTAACGGTATGTTTCTACCAGCACCATCTTCATGCCCTGTAAGTTATACGTATATCTGTGAACATTTCTGTTCTGGTTTCTTACCAAAGTATGATACTACCTTTAATGATGGCAGTTTATGATATGAATACATGAATGACTACAGTTGCGTGACTAAATCGTAGCTAGAATTCGTCTTTGTTGTTTTTTATTCCTGGATGAATATTTATAATGGGGGTTCACACAAAGAAGATTTGATTGTCTCTTCGTTGCTATGGTGCTGTGCACGTTTACTTTTTATACATTATTATAGTGACTTACATGTCATACGTAGGAACACAGTATTTATTGCTAGTAGCTGTTAGAATTTGTAATAATAGTACTACTCATTTTTTGCCATGTACAATCAATTAGAAAACATTTAATTTATACGTTTTTTTCACAGGAATTAATAGGAAAGGTGTTGGTCATGATATTTTTCATTTATTTATTTTATTCTATTTTATTGTATTTTTACTTATGTTTTTTTGCTGATCCTTTACTGTACGATTTATGAAAGAATAGGTATCATATCTCATCTAAAACACGATTATTTGAACATGTCATCTTGGTTTTCCCCCGGATAAATGGGTAAGACTATGGCTGTCGCTAAGGCATTTTTTATGTGCACATCTGAAGCTTAAGTGCAAAGGGAGGTGCTGTTGCCCTTAGCAACAGCTGTAGCCATAGCTGTTTATTTGAATCCGGCCCAGTTCTATGTATCTGCGATGTACCTGTTTTCGAGGTTGTAAGTATTCCAAGCGAGACAAAAAGTCACATACACATACAGAAGTAAATTGTTGACATTTGGCTTGCGGTGGAGCATATACCGTACACAAAACATATAAACTAATTGTGTGGTACAGGCAGTTGTATAGGCCTGCTGTACGTCGCTACCAGTGACTTATAGAATGCCAACCCTCGAAAACTGTATACGTCGAAAACAGGTACGCTGACAATTTCACTAATGCTGCACTGACCCCACACAGTTTTCACAACATTAATATAACCTCAAAATCATCTTGCACTTGCAATATCTTCTTCTTTTTTATTTACATAAATTAACTATATTAGAAATAATAACTCCACTTGAAATGAGTCACTAATATGAAACAAACAAATTTGCTTCAATAAATTGAATTTTTAAACATGGAAACGCCTGTGTCACCTATTTAAAAACTGGAAATCGATTTCACTTAAGACATCGTAACTTACTATCAATCGTAGGACTTATGATGCATTGCAGTCCTACGTATGATACGATGGGTTATCCTTCGTAACTGGAGTTACGATCGATCGTATAGGATTCGTAAAATCCACCCCTTGGCCCAATTTCATGGCCCTGCTTACCATAAGCGTACAATCGCCGCTTACGGAAGCAGAAAATTATTTGCTTACGAGATCCTATGCCATGGTTTAGCAAGGAATTTTTAGTTGTTTGCGTGCTTACGTCATGCATAAATTAAAGATTTCTCGCTTACTTAGCTAGTTGAAATTAAGTAATCGTACCCTACGTACAGGGCTTTAACGCATCTTACGATTGATAGTTACGATGCGTTCGGTGAAATCGACCTAGCTGAGTGGTTAATTTCCTGTTCAACTGCGAATAATTCAGAGATACGGCCTAATAACAATTCACTATGTCGTGACATGATGTACACATATGGTTCATTTCATTTCACACTAGACAAAAGATTCGACGATATCCGACAAACCAACAAACCTTGACTTTTCAATATTACACCTACTAGGCCTATGTACATTGGTTGGCAACAAAGATGTGTAGCAACCATAGAGCTATATTAAAATTACTTTTAATATAGCTCTATGGTAGCAACACCATTGCCAATTTCACTGCGTCACCATGGATGAGTGGTGATTATTTCCTAAGCAACCAAACGAATAGGCGGAATACATAATTCGAAGGTATGATGAACAACGGATGCACTACGTGTGTAAGGCGTCGTACCATGGTCACATCAGAAATTTAATCCTCGACTTGTCATTAGGCACGTTCTCACACACCAAAAAGCGCGACTATTTGGGTCGCGATTTGGAGCGCGACCCAAATATAAGGCACGTTCTCACACACCAAAAAGCGCGACTATTTGGGTCGCGATTTGGAATCGCGACCCAAATAGTCGCGCTCCTTGTCGTGTTCACACAGGCAAAAAAGCGCGATCCAAATCGTACCGGTACGATTTCTATCAAACTGCCCGTGCGCAGTGAAGCGTGAAGTTGACATGCATCCTGTGCTTAACTCGCTGGCCCGCCTTGCATGATGGGATATAAAAAACCGGTATTTTTTGGTGCACCGTTCACACAGCAAATAATCGCGACTATTTGCAAAAAAGACGCACTACTAGTATAGTGCGATTTGGAGCGCGCTCCAAATCGCGATTATTTGTGTCCCCACACAAATCGCGACCCAAATAGTCGCGCTTTTTTGGTGTGTGAGAACCACAGACATAAATAACCCATGTCTATGGTGAGAACGTGCCTAGTATTTTTTTTTGGGGGGGGGGGGGGGCTAGAAGACCCAACATCTTTGGGGCTAGACCCTTCTTCTAACACTCGCTTCTGCTATGTCTTATTAGGAGTAGAAAAACATGCACATATAGCCTACACAACAAGTTTTGTTATGTAATTGGCGCTTAATAATAATAATATGAAGATTTACAGTGCGCCTTTTCCACAAAAGTGATCGAAGGAGCATTACAAAAAAACTGAAGTAAATAAGTGAAAGTTAAACAATAACAAGAAAAAGAAACAAAAAAAGATAGTATTTAAAGAAAATTATAGAAAGATAAGTCACCATGCCATTGCCCAAACCGCAGTATGGGGATACGTCTGTAATAACTGAAACTGAGGATACTACAATGGAGAAACACTGAGGAAAAAACATTGAAGCATGAGTTACGTAGGTTGGCAAAAACCAGATTGGTATAATACCAGCCCAAATCTATTGTGAGTTTCAATGTTAAGCAAAAACAAAGCCCTCTTGTCACTACACAGTCATTATTTCTAGAACTAGCGAACCAGTTATGTATAATTAATTTGGCTGTTTTGGTCGTATGGGCGTGGGTGTGCTTTGGCTATTTGATCGCCATTATTACGTTTCGCAGGGATGCGAGACATCAGATTTTTAGGTTTAGATTTTAACTCAGAATTTCAGCTTTTTTGTACACAGGTGCAAAGGTACTTTTTCCTTGGTGCTATCAGATTTATGTGCGTGTGGCAATGATCCCCGATTTGTCCAAATGCTCGGGAAAAAACACAAACTCGGTCGATCCTCGGTAAAAGATATCTCAGAAGATATCACAGAAGATATCTCATATCTCAGAAGATATCACAGAAGATCTCAGAGTATATCATATCTCAGAAGATATCTAAGAGGATATCTAAGAAGACATCACAGAAGATATCTCAGAGGGTATCTCAGAGGATATCACAGAGGATATCACAGAGGATATCACAGAGGATATCACAGAGGATATCACAGAGGATATCACAGAGGATATCACAGAGGGTATCACAGAGGGTATCACAGAGGATATCACAGAGGATATCACAGAGGATATCTCAGAGGATATCACAGAGGATATCTCAGAGATATCCCAGACGATATCTCAGAAGATATCTCAGAAGATATCTCAGAAGATATCTCAGAAGATATCCCAGAAGATATCCCAGAAGATATCCCAGAAGATATCCCAGAAGATATCCCAGAAGATATCCCAGAAGATATCCCAGAAGATATCCCAGAAGATATCCCAGAAGATATCCCAGAAGATATCCCAGAAGATATCTCAGAAGATATCCCAGAAGATATCCCAGAAGATGTATCAGCAGATATCTCAGAAGCGTGGATGCGAATAATTATATATTATATAGTGCCTAAAATCAATTTTAAAACGGGGTGGTCACGGGGTGTTTTTATAAACAATTTCACCGACTTTTAGTTTACTAACACCATTTAATTTCCCAATGCTCTTATACATAGTATGTGGTGGGTACGTCGGCATAATAAGAAATACTTCAAACTTATATACCTTCCTTTTCAACACTATAAACTGCCAAGAGAATTGGGCAAAAGGTGACATTATTCATAGAAATAACGGCAGATGGAATCGTTAGTGTAAGCTTGATTCAACTCGCAGATTACCTGTCCACGGGTTCCTTGACGCAGACTGAAGGAACGGCACCGAGGCTCATCCCGGCACACCAGACCCCAGGCGGTGGCACTCACGGTGGAGAAGTCCTCGGCGAAGTGAGCGATCAGGCAGTTGGCAGCAAAGTGACCATCAGGGTAGGAATCCAGCAGGCAGCTCATGGACATGTTCGTCGGGTACTCGCAGATGACGTACGATGAAGCAGAGCCACACTGACCGTCTTCCATGAGTCCGGGAAACTTGTCCCACAGACGAAGACAGTCGCTCTCCTCTGCAGTTACAGACCAAGGTTGCCTACCAGCAAAGATGATGTAACTGCATTCGATTCCCTCCTTACCGGGCTGCACGTACTTCCCCTCTTCTTTGATGTCGTTACAGCCGATCCAGACATTGTCAATTCTACCGATGGTGGTTGTGAACCACTCCCAGACGAACCAATGTTCATCGGGCGAGTCAGGGACCACCAAGCCCCCTCCCGAGTCAGAACAGGTCTTATTGCCATCGGGCCAGGTCATCTTGTCATTCAGCAGCTGGTAGCAAGAATCGCCGAATATTTCTTGACCGGGCGGGCATGGCTGATGGGGGCAAACGCCGGTCAACAAGAGGAAAGCATACCACCAAACCAGCTTCATCTTGGGTGAAATTCGCCTTGAAATTTCGACGCTCGGTGAACCAGTCAGTAATGGATAGCTGCAAAATTCTATTATTCAGTTACGTGGCGAGCAGCAAAACGATATTTTGGCTAATTGTCAAGATGACAGCAAATGGAATCTGTGGTGGAAAATACCTGGCGATTATTTCATCTACAATCCTACGTTGACAGGAGTTTTTGCCTCGCCCTTTGATATCTGACGTTGACTTCATCCAACGATCAACATGAAATGAGAGAAAACAACCTGGAGCAAGCGAGCAGCGCTGCCTGAATCGAGAATGTACAGTGGCCTTTAAAAGACATCACTGGAACAGAAAAACTCAAAATGGCCGGTAGTCATTCTGTCTGTTTATTTGTTTGTTGTGGGTGTGATTGTTTGTTTGATTTATAATACATTTCCAGTTCAATGCTGCCATCAATAACTACGTATAACCATGTTAGTCTTTATAAAACAAGCTTATGCAGGTAGGCCTACGATAAAACAAATGGCCTTTGGCGACCACAGTACATTTAACTAAACGGGAAATTTATTATGCAAATTAGGCTTGCCCTACGTGGATGAACACTGCAAACTCAGTGCTTGTTGAGTGTGCATGCAAAAAAAATCAAGCGCTAGCTCGGGTGGGATTTGAACCCACGACCTCCTGCTTACTAGTGCAGATACCATATACAGCTAGGCCACCGAGTTAGCTGGGGTCAGAAGTGTGAATCGAATCCAATATCGCGGCGGGTACCGCAGTAAATCATGAATATTAATGATTTTGGTCAGGAGTTCAATATTTCAACATAGATATATACTCTTGAAGCATCTTGTCATTTTTTGATCAATTGTTTCATGATTTTAATAATTTGGGTATATTTAGTGTGTTTATTTTATGTGAACAATGCATTTCAATTCAAGTTTGTGGTGACCCATTTCCCTCCTTTCGCAGTGGCTTTAACAAAATACCACACTTTTGAGTCTGGCAGTGCGCGGCTTACAATGGTTATGTAATGAGGAACAATAGGTTCGTTCCAGTTGAACCATAAAGAATTAGAGCGGATCCTCAGTGCAACGCAATTCTTTTCAGTCTTCGCTCAGTTTTGATACAGAGTGTGAAACCCACAATAGTCCTTTCCATACTGTGAGCTGGTGACACTGAAACTAAACCATGGACCTAGTACCTATAAGTGAGCTGCACAGCGACGGTGAAATCACGGAGCACTCCATGATGTGAAACTAAATCACAGGGCAATATTTCCCGTTGGGATCATTGCCCAAATACTGGCTAGAAAGAATTACAGGAAGAAGATACGTTTTCTCGAGTGAACGAGGTTACGAGGGACCCAAAGGGTCATGTTCACACCACGATAGCAGTCAGCGCCTCCCTACTCAGAAATGAACAGTAAGAACTAAGATAGGACAGGTGTACCAGTCGGATACGTGACGGGGAGTTAACGGCACGCGGTTGACCGCCCATTTTCGACAAACAACTTGAACAAGGTAAAACTTCGACTCTTTTTCCACAACAATTCATGAAAATAATATCCGTAAAACAAATATAAAATTTACCCCTTTAAGGCGCGGCTGTCACGTGACACACGATGACGTCATGATGACGTCTTCACAGTGGCGTCACCAGACTTTTGAGTCTGGGGGGGGGCACAAGGGGGGCACTAGCAATTGTTGGGGGGGGCACTACAATAATATATATTATAATTAACGGGAAGTTAACGGCACGCGGTGGATCATGGACCGCCCATCTTCGATAAACAAGGTAAAACTGCGACTCTTTTTCCTCAAACTAAATTCATGAAATAATATCTATAAATCAAACGTAAAATTTACCCCTTTAAGGTGTGGCTGTCACGTGACACACGATGACGTCATGATGACGTCTGCATAGGCCTATACACTGTAACATCTACGCCATAGTTACTAGTAGGACCAAGTTTGGTTGAGATTAATAGGAATTTGGACGACAGGAGGAAGACGAAGAAACTAGATGATGTGAATAATGATTCTCTTTCCAAAACCAACACAATTAGTGGTTGTACTATACCTTTATGCATGGATGTATTGAACAAGGGAGTTCATAAACGCGTGTGATTTTGCATTGTTGCCTTGTAGATTGTTAAGCAGTCGGTACTTTGTGATGGGTTAACCCTGGTATGATTATTTCTGTTACTAATGAGCTGCGCTATGGACTAAATATCGACCATTAAAGGTAGCATCATACTTTGGTAGCATACTGAAACAGAAATCTTCACAGATTTACCTATAACTTACAGGGGATAAAATTGGTGATGATAGAAACATACCGTTAAAATGGGGCTAGTGTAGGCCCCTATTTTACGCCACTCGTATTATATTTTCAGTATTTATTTAGCTTCTACAGTTCCAAAATGAGATTTGTTACTTAAAGCAAATATTCATGGATGGGTCCTGTAAACCCTAAAATGAATATATTTCGGCAATATTTCAGTGGAAAAAAAAGGTTTCCTTACCCACTTATTGCGAAGTTGAACACAGCTTTTCAGTCGCGTTTACGCCATTTTGTAACGAACTACCTGTGTTGAAGGACTCCCTCTGGTAAAGTCTATGACACTCTTGACCAATCACAAAGCGGGATTTACCAGGCAACTTTTTCAGCAGCCAATCACCGATGATCTGGTCCAGTTAGTCTGGTACCAGACCCAACACATCAAGGCTCATCGAAATAAGGGCGGAAACCAGACTATATTCAGCTAAGCTGAGCGTTTCGTCTGCAAAATATGTCGCATCGCCGTTATACCGTTACCCCATAATTTCCCTCAAAAATCAAAGCCCTGCCCTCTTTCCACAAATTTAAGCTTGCAAACATTGAAGAGGACACCACAAGTAACGTATTCAGGTGAGTTAGTTTATGGTAGAAGCTAAATAAATACTGAAAATAATACGAGTGGCGAAAAATACACTAATCCCGTTAAAATCATGTTCTGCCTGAAATGCTGTATTTATCCAGAAAAGAGTAAAACCAGTGATCAAAGTTATTTTTGGATCTTTTAAAGATCAAAAATAAAAGAGAAAAGACTTAAGAAATACTGTTGCTGTTTTTCACAGTTTTCTCAAAAAGGGGGCACCGTATGGGACTGAAATCTTCACATATGACTGTTACTGTATCTGTCTTGATATTTTTGCCCATGAATCTGTATTTCTTTGATAAAAACCCAAAGTATGATATTACCTTTAAAACAGAGCAATAAATTATGGCTTTTTCACAAGAGGGCGCTATACAATTTATGTGATATCAGTTGTGTTCCAAATAAGTTATTTTGTTTGCCCGAAATTTAGTGCATGATATATCGTTCATTTTGAGGACACGACTGTTTTGCAGACGAAATGTTTTCAATGACACAAAATGATTTCGAGGGCACGAAATGATTTCCATAAAATGACACAAAGTGATTTCCATGAATGACACGAAGTGATTTTTTTGAATGACACAAAGTGATTTCGAGGGCACGAAATGATTTCAAAGGCACGAAAGGAATTGCGATTTATCGTAACAGATTCAAATTCATATTCAAATTTCAAATGGAAAAGCCAATTAAGGTTAGGGTAGTTAGGGTTAGGGGAGGTATATGGGTAGGGCGGGTAGGTTTAGGCCACTGCTAGGGTAAGGGCAATTAGAAGCGTAGCTAGGGTTAAAGCACATGGGATTAGTGGGATTTATTTGTAATTAATGGTTATTTCAATGAATTTCATGGATTTAATTTTTCGTGTGTGAAAAATAATCAAATTGGGGGGAAAGGTAAAATAAAATGAAGACAAATAAGAGAAGTCATCCATAACAAGTTATAAACGGCATACTGTATCGCGTGTAGCTTAATGCAATACAGATTCGCGCAGTTTCAAGCGGCTTAAAGTCACTTTGGTGCCAAATCTGGGTCATTTTGTTATAGGGATATTTTCTTATATTGATCAGCTATTGTTGGATAGAAATCCTTGGCAGTCCGCGTCTAGATATTACAATAGGCTCGTGTAGCCGCACTGCAATTATGGTAGTCTTGGTCCACGACTATGTTATTACAGTACTCGAACGACGAACGTACGAACCGATTATCCGCACTGACCCGCACGCACGCACGTACGTACATGTATTCGTAAAGGCCTATCTATAACATAGTGATAGCTCCGTGCGTACGTGTGTGCGGATTGCCTGTACGTACAAACGTATAGTCAGTGCGGTTCGAGTATCCACACCAATACCATCTTGAACCAAGACTACAATGGACCTTTCCCAAGAAATATGCTAATGAGACACGCGCACGCGCAAATGCCCTACTGGTTGGCAAGAAAGTTGCAGCTCCATTAGGCATGTACGTACCACATACAACGCAGAGGGCACGGAGCTTGCCAACCAGTGATGCATTTGTGCGTGGGCGTATCTCATTAGCATATTTCATGGGAAAGGTCCATTATGGCTGCGTTGGTTGATAATAGGCACGTTCTCACACATCAAAAAGCGCGACTATTTGGGTCGCGATTTGAAGCGGTGTTACCGGTACGAATTCTATCAAACTGCGCGTACGCGATTCTAACTGTTTAGCTTGAAGTTTGCATACGGTATTTTTTGGTGCACCGTTCACACGGCAAATAATCGCGACTATTTGCAAAAAGACGCACTACTAGTGCGATTTGGAGCGCGATCCAAATCGCGATTATTTGTGTTCCCACCAATGGTTCCCACACAAATAAGCGCGACTATTTGGGTCGCGCTGCAAATCGCGACCCAAATAGTCGCGCTTTTTTGGTGTGTGAGAACGTGCCTACTGTGTGGTTTATTGTGACTCTATAATAGGCAATAGTAGGCCTATTTCATTTTTGGTAAAAAGAAATGGGTTTTCTTTGAGAGGTAATTTCATATAACCGTGTCCTCATTTGATTTTGAGTACTCGTAGGACGAATTTGACTTAAAGGTATCATACGTTGGTAGTATACTGAAACAGAAATCTTCACAGATTTACCTACATGTATAACTTACAAGGTAAAAATATGGTGATGATAGAAACATACCGTTAAAATGTTTCTGCATGAAATGCTGTATTTTGGCAGAAAAGAGTAAAACCAGTGACCCAAATGATTTTTGATCTTTTAAAGATTAAAAATAAAAGAGAAAGGTCTTAATAAATACTGTGACAGTTTTTCACTGTTTTCTCAAAAAGTGGGCACCATATGGGACTGAAATTTTCACAGATGACTGTTACTGTATCTGTCTTGATATGCCCATGGATCTGTATTTCTTTTATAAAAACCAAAGTATGTTATTACCTTTAAAGTTATATAGGTACATCTGTGATCATTTCTGTTTTGGGTTGTCACCAATTTGGTACATGTATAATACATGCTCTTTAAGTTGGCTTCTGTTTTATAAACCTAATAAAAAACAATATTTTTTTATCATCAAAATCGATGACGTGTGGCGATGCGTGTACAAACGGTAAACTCAGCAGGTACACACTCAAAAGTTTGAATGAAATCTACCGTACAGAATATTGTCTGTGACATTGGCCTTAATTTCACACCCAAAGCTTTGATACTTAGTTGTAGATATCTCGCTTGGTAAGAGCTTTTTCCATTTTAGGAACTGAAAACGAGTTCTGATATAGAATTGTGGAAATGAATTGTATTAATCGAACTAAAAGTATCCCACAAACTCAGTCAATCTTTGCATATCAATGTTGGGGTATATGCGTTAAGGCATCACCATTGCGCGATCAGAGGAGTGGTCAATTTCTCGTTCAAACCGTGCATGTGAATTATTTGGAGGTACATGTACAGCGAACCAAGATGCACTGCGTGTGCAAGGAGTGGTATGTCACATTACGGTCACTTCATAATTATATTCTACGTCAGCTGACTGACGAACACACCATGAGTTTTCAATATTGTAACTACAATAATTGCAATAATAAATATCAATAAGGCACGTAATAAACACGTCTGCTGTCGAATTCACGAAGCGCTGCGATCTTTCTTTACTTCTGCGATGTTTCGTAAATTACAATGAGTTTAATTTGTAAGATCGTAGAAGTCACGATTTATCGATCGAGGAGTGGCAAAATCACCCATGACTTTCAATGCTGAGCGAAATTTGTTCTCCTATTGTTTTTTTTTTCACTTAAATGTTACGTTAATATTCAAAAGGACCTTATTTTTGTATCCTAGCCTTCATTGAGCATTATTTGCCTTATTTTAGCCTTGAATTCCGAGTGTTTTCGGGCTCTTTCAGGGCGAAATTTTCCTTTAAAAAACTAACCATTTGCTGTTTTTGGTCGTTAGTGTTACTTGGCAATAGACTATCTCAAAAACGGTAAACGAAAATGTTGCAACCAACTATACGGAATTGTGAGAAGTCGGTTTTTGCTTCGGTAGAAAAACCCCGTGACTATGTGCATGTAGTCATACTGCATACGTTAATGGCTATGGGGGGGGGGGTTACAAACTATCGTTTTGTTTTGTTTTTACCGCCGATCCCTCCTCAAATTCAAACATAAATGAATAGTAAATATAGCTCCATTATTTCTGCCAATATGTATTTAAAATCTACACC
Source organism: Astropecten irregularis (assembly GCA_963971285.1). Lineage (NCBI taxonomy): Eukaryota > Metazoa > Echinodermata > Asteroidea > Paxillosida > Astropectinidae > Astropecten > Astropecten irregularis. Next base: position 3,062,703 of record OZ020264.1, on the reverse strand, counting down.
CAAACATTTCTCATAACACTCAGATGCGTGGATGCGTGGATGCCTATGAAATAAGAACTCTTATTGTGCACAGGTGTTATTGTAAACCATTCCTGACTTTTCGTTACTAATTTCCCAATTCAACATTGCAGGGACTACTTTACCAGACGGGTTAGTTGTAGAAGGTGACTTCTAAATGGTAAAAAACATCAATAAAATCAATTTTAGAACTTTCATTATAAATCATTACCGACTTTTCAATACTAACAGCATATAAATTCTTCACGCTATTACATAGTGATTATTATGTGGTGACTACGTCGACGTACATACCCTAAGTATTCAACAGCCAAAATTTAAGGTTTTTTGGTCAAAAAAAGTGAAATTATTCAAAGAAATATCGGCAGCTGGAATCGTTAGTGTAAGCTTGATTCAACTCGCAGATTACCTGTCCACGGGTTCCTTGACGCAGACTGAAGGAGCGGCACCGAGGCTCATCCCGGCACACCAGACCCCAGGCGGTGGCACTCACTGTGGAGAAGTCCTCGGCGAAGTGAGCGGTCAGGCAGTTGGCAGCAAAGTGACCATCAGGGTAGGAATCCAGCAGGCAGCTCATGGACGGGATGGCCGGGTATTCGCAGATGGCGTACAAAGAAGTATCACACGCCATGTCATCCATGAGTCCGGGAAACTTTTCCCACAGAGCCAGACAGTCGCTCTGCTCCGCAGTTTTGGACCAAGGCTGCCCACCTCCAAAGCTGAAGTAACCGCATTCGATTTCCTCCTCACCGGGCTGCACGTACTTCCCCTCTTCTTTGATGTCGTTACAGCCGATCCAGACATTGTCAATTCTACCGATGGTGGTTGTGAACCACTCCCAGACGAACCAATGTTCATCGGGCGAGTCAGGGACCACCAAGCCCCCTCCCGAGTCAGAACAGGTCTTATTGCCATCGAGCCAGGTCATCTTGTCATTCAGCAGCTGGTAGCAAGAATCGCCGAATATTTCTTGACCGGGCGGGCATGGCTGATGGGGGCGAACGCCGGTCAACAAGAGGAAAGCATACCACCAAACCAGCTTCATCTTGGGTGAAATTCGCCTTGAAATTTCGACGCTCGGTGAACCAGTCAGTAATGGATAGCTGCAAAATTCTATTATTCAGTTACGTGGCGAGCAGCAAAACGATATTTTGGCTAATTGTCAAGATGACAGCAAATGGAATCTGTGGTGGAAAATACCTGGCGATTATTTCATCTACAATCCTACGTTGACAGGAGTTTTTGCCTCGCCCTTTGATATCTGACGTTGACTTCATCCAACGATCAACATGAAATGAGAGAAAACAACCTGGAGCAAGCGAGCAGCGCTGCCTGAATCGAGAATGTACAGTGGCCTTTAAAAGACATCACTGGAACAGAAAAAGTCACAATGGCCGGTAGTCATTCTGTTTGTTTATTTGTTTGTTGGGGGTGTGATTGTTTGTTTGATTTATAATAAATTTTCAGTTCAATGCTGCCATCAATAACTACGTATAACCATGTTAGTCTTTATAAAACAAAGTTATGCAGGCAGGCCTACAATAAAACATTTGGCCTTTGGCGACCACAGTACATTTAACTGAACGGGAAATTTATTATGCATATTAGGCTTGCCCTTCACCGACGTGGATGAACCCTGCATACTCTGTGCTTGTTGAGTGTGCATGCAAAAAAAATCAAGCGCTAGCTCGGGTGTGATTTGAACCCACGACCTCCTGCTTACTAGTGCAGATGCCATATACAGCTAGGCCACCGAGCTAGCTGGGGTCAGAAGTGTGAATCGAATCTAATATCGCGGCGGGTACCGTAATTAATCATGAATATTAATGATTTTGGTCGGGAGTTCAATATTTCAACATAGATATATACTCTTGAAGCATCTTGTCATTTTTTGATCATTTGTTTCATGATTTTAATAATTTGGGTATATTTAGTGTGTTTATTTTATGTGAACAATGCATTTCAATTCAAGTTTGTGGTGACCCATTTCACTCCTTTCGCAGTGGTTTAACAAAATTCCACCCGTTTGAGTCTGGCAGTGCGCGGCTTACAACGGTTATGTAATGAGGAACAATAGGTTCGTTCCAGTTGAACCATGAAGAATTAGAGCGGATTCTCAGTGCAACGTAATTCTTTTCAGTCTTCGCTCAGTTTTGATACAGAGTGTGAAACCCACAATAGGTCTTTCCATACTGTGAGCTGGTGACACTGAAACTAAACCATGGACCTAGTACCTATAAGTGAGCTGCACGGTAAGTGAAATCACGGAGATACCTCCATGATGTGCAACTAAATCACAGGGCAATATTTCCCGTTGGTCATTGCCCAAATACTGGCTAGAAGGGATTGCAGGAAGAAGATACGTTTTCTCGAGTGACCCAGGTTAGACAAGCACCCAAAAGGGTCATGTTCACACCACGATAGCCAGTCAGCGCCTCCCTACTCAGAAATGAACAGTAAGAACTATGTTAGGACAGCTGTACCAGTCGGACACGTGACGGGAAGTTAACGGCACGCGGTGGATCATGGACCGCCCATCTTCGATAAACAAGGTAAAACTGCGACTCTTTTTCCTCAAACTAAATTCATGAAATAATATCCGTTAATCAGATGTGAAATTTACCCCTTTAAGGCGCGGCTGTCACGTGACACACGATGACGTCATGATGACGTCTGCATATACACTGTAACATATAACCCATATTTACTAGTAGGACCAAGTTTGGTTGAGATTAATAGGAATTTGAACGACAGGAGGAAGAAGAAGAAACTTGATGATGTGTATAATGATTCTCTTTCCAAAACCAACACAATTAGTGGTTGTACTATACCTTTATGCATGATGCATTGAACAGGGGAGTTCATAAACGCGTGTGATTTGCATTGTTGCCTTGTAGATTGTTAAGCAGTCGGTACTTTGTGATGAGTTAACCCTGGTATGATTATTTCTGTTACTAATGAGCTGCGCTATGGACTAAATATCGACCATTAAAGGTAGCATCATACTTTGGTAGCATACTGAAACAGATATCTTCACAGATTTACCTATAACTTACAGGGTGTACAATTAGTGATGGTAGAAACATACCGTTAACATTTTCTGCCTGAAATGCTGTATTTATCCAGAAAGAGTAAAACCAGTGACCAAATTATTTTTGATCTTTTAAAGATCAAAAATAAAAGAGAAAAGACTTAAGAAATACTGTGGCCGTTTTTCACTGTTTTCTCAAAAAGTGGGCATCGTCATCATTTTCACAGATGACTGTTACTGTATCTTCCTTGATATTTTTGCCCATGAATCTGCATTTCTTTGACAAAAACCAAAGTATGATATTACCTTCAAGCACAAAATTATTTGCTTAAGCAGCTTCATGGAACTAGCCGCTGTTGTGTAGGTTTATTCGTTTGTTAAGATTCCATAGTATATGGTTGTGTACATGGTTGTCTGCTTGCTTGGCTGTTGGCTGTGTGATCCGCATAATGTAACAGACTGCTTACTGAGATTCAAATGCTATTTTGCTGTCACTTTAATATCATGTGTAACTTATCAATAAGTTAATATCAACATGTGCGTGGACATGAGGGTTGGCTGAGTGATGGTTATAAAAGTGCTCAGAATAGTAAGTAAATACTGAACGGTGTCTGATTTGTTGGTTTCAGTTGTTGGCAGAAAAACTTCAATAAAATGAAAAGAAAATAGAAATATGTGTTGCTTAAAAACAGCATAAATTATGGCTTGCCCGCAAGAGGGCGCTATACAATTTATGTGATATTTAGTTGTGTTCCAATAAGTTATTTTGTGTGCCTAAAATTTAGTGCATATCATTCATTTTGAGAACACAAAATGTTTGGGGTTTTTAGCAGACGAAATGTTTTCAATGACACAAAGTGATTTTGAGGGCACGAAATAATTTCGAGGGCACGAAAGGAATTGCGATTTATCATCGTAACAGATTCAAATTAAAATTGAAATGTCGAATGGAAAAGCCAACCGGGGTTAGGGTAGCTAGGGTTAGGGGAGGTATAGGGTTAGGGCGGGTAGGTGTGGGCGGTGGGCCACTGCTAGGGTAAGGACAATTAGGTTTAGCGTAGCTAGGGTTAAAGCACATGGGATTAGTGGGATTTATTGGTAATTAATGGTTATTTCAATGAATTTCATGGATTTTATTTTTCGTGTGTGAAAAATAATCAAATTGGGGGAAAGGTAAAATAAAATGAAGAAAAATAAGTGAAGTCATCCATAACAAGCTAAACGGTCGCGCGCAGCTTAATACAATACAGATTCGCGCAGTTTCAAGCGGCTTAAAGTCACCTTGGTGCCAAATCTGGGTCATTTTATTATCTTTTATTGATCAGCGACTGTTGGATAGAAATCCTTGGCAGTCCGCGTCTCGATATTACAATAGACTCGTGTAGCCGCACTGCATTTATGGCTGCGTTGGTTGATAATAATTCAAAGCAACTCACTTCACTGTATGGTTTAATGTGGCTCTATATAATAGGCTCAATGGGATTATAGTATTTCATTTTTGGCAGAGACAAATGGAAGTTCACGCTTCATTGTCCTATTATATAGTACAATTGGACGTGGTTTTCTTTGAGAGGTAATTTCATTTAGCCGTGTCCAAAATTTGAGCTTGAGTACTGGTACTGGTAAGACGAATTTGACTTAAAGGTAGTACCATACTTTGGTAGCATACCGAAACAGAAATCTTCACAGATTTACCTATAACTTACAGGGTAAAAATATGGTGATGATAGAAACATACCGTTAAAATGTTTCTGCATGAAATGCTGTATTTGGCAGAATAGTGTAAAACCAGTGACCCAAATTATTTGTTATCTTTTAAAGATTAAAAATAAAAGAGAAAGGTCTTAAGAAATACTGTGACAGTTTTTCACTTTTTTCTCAAAAAGTGGGCACCGTATTGGACTGAAATTTTCACAGATGACTGTGACTGTATCTTCCTTGATATGATTGCCCATGAATCTGTATTTCTTTGACAAAAAACAAAGTATGATATTACCTTTATATAAGCACGTTTCATTAGCGTCTGTTGGCCTATAGGTATTGTTACGCTTATAGCTGAAATGGCAGCACGGAGAAAGATAACAGAATACGTGTAGTCTTGTCGTTGTCTGAAAACGGGACCAAGTTTTCGTTTTGCTTTTAAAATAACTTTATACAACTATCTCCAGTAAATCTACGCCCTTGATTGAAAGTAAATAATCATTAAACGACATTGAAAACGAAATGAAAAGATGACACGAGTAAAATTTGGTTCACAAGAAATTAAGGATGGTGTGCCATAAACAACATTTCTAATGAACGAAATGTTGTGGCCCGTCGTGAGTTGATTTTAATGTGTAAGATATCACAAGACAACTGCAATGAGAGTAATTATAGTCTAGTCTCCTGACTCCAAATGCTGGACTTCACTGAGCATTTTTTTTTTGGCTTCGGATCCCGAAAGGTTTATAGCCTCGTTTGGGCGAATTTTTCAAAAGAACAAAAGAAGACTTAAAGGTAGGGCACAGGATTGGTAACATACCCAAACAGAAATGTTCTCCGATTTACGTATAACTTTCAGGGTTTGAAGATGGTGCTGGTAGAAACATATACCGTTAAAATATTTCTGCCTGAAATTGTGTATTTATCCAGAAATTAGTAAAACAACCCATTTTTTTAAAACAGAAATTCTTAGATAACAACTACAGATCTTCATAAATGATTTTTTTATAATATGAAAGGTGCTCATTTACATATTATCTGTAAATTATACTAATTACCTATTGCAATGTTGCTGCATGTACGTATATCAATCATGATAGTCTAGTTTTCTTTGGTATAAGTATGTTAAGTCATTCTCCACCCCCTTTTGGTCCCAATGGATTCTCCCAGCTGTCTGTGTGAATAAACCATTGGATCAAACTATTATTTGTTCGTGAAGGGGTGGCATAGTAGCAGAGGTACTGATGCCTATGTGATAACCTGTTTAAGGTAATATCATACTTTGGTTTTTGTCAAAGAAATACAGATTCATGGGCATAAATATCAAGGAAGATACAATAATAGTCATCTGTGAAAATTTCAGTCCCATACGGTGCCAACTTTTTGAGAAAACGGTGGAAAAACGGCCACAGTATTTCTTTAGTCTGTTCTCTTTTATTTTTGATCTTTTAAAAGATCAAAAAGATTTTCGGTCGTTGTTTTACTGATTTCTGGATAAATACACCATTTCAGGCGGAACATTTTTAACGGTATGTTTCTACCAGCACCATCTTCATGCCCTGTAAGTTATACGTATATCTGTGAACATTTCTGTTCTGGTTTCTTACCAAAGTATGATACTACCTTTAATGATGGCAGTTTATGATATGAATACATGAATGACTACAGTTGCGTGACTAAATCGTAGCTAGAATTCGTCTTTGTTGTTTTTTATTCCTGGATGAATATTTATAATGGCGGTTCACACAAAGAAGATTTGATTGTCTCTTCGTTGCTATGGTGCTGTGCACGTTTACTTTTTATACATTATTATAGTGACTTACATGTCATACGTAGGAACACAGTATTTATTGCTAGTAGCTGTTAGAATTTGTAATAATAGTACTACTCATTTTTTGCCATGTACAATCAATTAGAAAACATTTAATTTATACGTTTTTTTCACAGGAATTAATAGGAAAGGTGTTGGTCATGATATTTTTCATTTATTTATTTTATTCTATTTTATTGTATTTTTACTTATGTTTTTTGCTGATCCTTTACTGTACGATTTATGAAAGAATAGGTATCATATCTCATCTAAAACACGATTATTTGAACATGTCATCTTGGTTTTCCCCCGGATAAATGGGTAAGACTATGGCTGTCGCTAAGGCATTTGTTATGTGCACATCTGAAGCTTAAGTGCAAAGGGAGGTGCTGTTGCCCTTAGCAACAGCTGTAGCCATAGCTGTTTATTTGAATCCGGCCCAGTTCTATGTATCTGCGATGTACCTGTTTTCGAGGTTGTAAGTATTCCAAGCGAGACAAAAAGTCACATACACATACAGAAGTAAATTGTTGACATTTGGCTTGCGGTGGAGCATATACCGTACACAAAACATATAAACTAATTGTGTGGTACAGGCAGTTGTATAGGCCTGCTGTACGTCGCTACCAGTGACTTATAGAATGCCAACCCTCGAAAACTGTATACGTCGAAAACAGGTACGCTGACAATTTCACTAATGCTGCACTGACCCCACACAGTTTTCACAACATTAATATAACCTCAAAATCATCTTGCACTTGCAATATCTTCTTCTTTTTTATTTACATAAATTAACTATATTAGAAATAATAACTCCACTTGAAATGAGTCACTAATATGAAACAAACAAATTTGCTTCAATAAATTGAATTTTTAAACATGGAAACGCCTGTGTCACCTATTTAAAAACTGGAAATCGATTTCACTTAAGACATCGTAACTTACTATCAATCGTAGGACTTATGATGCATTGCAGTCCTACGTATGATACGATGGGTTATCCTTCGTAACTGGAGTTACGATCGATCGTATAGGATTCGTAAAATCCACCCCTTGGCCCAATTTCATGGCCCTGCTTACCATAAGCGTACAATCGCCGCTTACGGAAGCAGAAAATTATTTGCTTACGAGATCCTATGCCATGGTTTAGCAAGGAATTTTTAGTTGTTTGCGTGCTTACGTCATGCATAAATTAAAGATTTCTCGCTTACTTAGCTAGTTGAAATTAAGTAATCGTACCCTACGTACAGGGCTTTAACGCATCTTACGATTGATAGTTACGATGCGTTCGGTGAAATCGACCTAGCTGAGTGGTTAATTTCCTGTTCAACTGCGAATAATTCAGAGATACGGCCTAATAACAATTCACTATGTCGTGACATGATGTACACATATGGTTCATTTCATTTCACACTAGACAAAAGATTCGACGATATCCGACGAACCAACAAACCTTGACTTTTCAATATTACACCTACTAGGCCTATGTACATTGGTTGGCAACAAAGATGTGTAGCAACCATAGAGCTATATTAAAATTACTTTTAATATAGCTCTATGGTAGCAACACCATTGCCAATTTCACTGCGTCACCATGGATGAGTGGTGATTATTTCCTAAGCAACCAAACGAATAGGCGGAATACATAATTCGAAGGTATGATGAACAACGGATGCACTACGTGTGCAAGGCGTCGTACCATGGTCACATCAGAAATTTAATCCTCGACTTGTCATTAGGCACGTACACCAAAAAGCGCGACTATTTGGGTCGCGATTTGGAGCGCGACCCAAATAGTCGCGCTTTTTGTTGTGTCCACACAGCCAAAAAAGCGCGACCCAAATCGCACCGGTATGATTTCTATCAAACAGCGCGTACGCGATTCTAAATGTTTAGCGTGAACTTGGCATGCATCCTGTGCTTAACTCGCGCGCCCGCCTTGCATGATGGGATATAAAAAAAACCCGGTATTTTATGGTGCACCGTTCACGCACGTCACACAGCAAATAATCGCGACTATTTGCAAAAAGACGCACTACTAGTATAGTGCGATTTGAAGCGCGATCCAAATCGCGATTATTTGTGTCCCCACCATTAATCTCCGTGATTAGAAAGACTTTCTAATGGAGATCAATGGTCCCCACACATAAATAAGCGCGACTATTTTGGTCGCGCTGCAAATCGCGACCCAAATAGTCGCGCTTTTTTTGGTGTGTGAGAACCACAGACATAAATAAACCATGTCTATGGTGAGAACGTGCCTAGTATTTTTTTTGGGGGGGGGGGGGGGGGGGGGCTAGAAGACCCTTTGGGGCTAGACTCTTCTTCTAACACTCGCTTCTGCTATGTCTTATTAGGAGTAGAAAAACATGCACATATAGCCTACACAACGAGTTTTGTTATGTAATTGGCGCTTAATAATAATAATATGAAGATTTACAGTGCGCCTTTTCCACAAAAGTGATCGAAGGAGCATTACAAAAAAACTGAAGTAAATAAGTGAAAGTTAAACAATAACAAGAAAAAGAAACAAAAGAAGATAGTATTTAAAGAAAATTATAGAAAGATAAGTCACCATGCCAGTGCCCAAACTGCAGTATGGGGATACGTCTGTAATAACTGAAACTGAGGATACTACAATGGAGAAACACTGAGGAAAAAAACATTGAAGCATGAGTTACGTAGGTTGGCAAAAACCAGATTGGTATAATACCAGCCCAAATCTATTGTGAGTTTCAATGTTAAGCAAAAACAAAGCCCTCTTGTCACTACACAGTCATTATTTCTAGACCTAGCGAACCAGTTATGTATGATTAATTTGGCTGTTTTGGTCGTATGGGCGTGGGTGTGCTTTGGCTATTTGATCGCCATTATTACGTTTCGCAGGGATGCGAGACATCAGATTTTAATCTGATTTCAGATTTTTAGGTTTAGATTTCAACTCAGAATTTCAGCTTTTTTTGTACACAGGTGCAAAGGTACTTTTTCCTTGGTGCTATCAGATGTATGTGCGTGTGGCCATGATCCCCGTTTTGTCCAAATGCTCGGGAAAAAAACACAAACTCGGTCGATCCTCGGTAAAAGATATCTCAGAAGATATCTCATATCTCAGAAGATATCACAGAAGATCTCAGAGTATATCATATCTCAGAAGATATCACAGATGATATCTTAGAAGATATCACAGATGATATCTCAGAGGATATCTCAGAGGATATCACAGAGGATATCTCAGAGATATCCCAGACGATATCCCAGAAGATATCTCAGAAGATATCCCAGAAGATATCCCAGAAGATATCTCAGAAGATATCCCAGAAGATATCCCAGAAGATATCTCAGAAGATATCCCAGAAGATATCCCAGAAGATATCCCAGAAGATATCTCAGAAGATATCTCAGAAGCGTGGATGCGAATTCATTATACATTATATAGTGCCTAAAATCAATTTTAAAACGGGGTGGTCACGGGGTGTTTTTATAAACAATTTCACCGACTTTTAGTTTACTAACACCATTTAATTTCCCAATGCTCTTATACATAGTATGTGGTGGGTACGTCGGCATAATAAGAAATACTTCAAACTTATATACCTTCCTTTTCAACACTATAAACTGCCAAGAGAATTGGGCAAAAGGTGACATTATTCATAGAAATAACGGCAGATGGAATCGTTAGTGTAAGCTTGATTCAACTCGCAGATTACCTGTCCACGGGTTCCTTGACGCAGACTGAAGGAACGGCACCGAGGCTCATCCCGGCACACCAGACCCCAGGCGGTGGCACTCACGGTGGAGAAGTCCTCGGCGAAGTGAGCGATCAGGCAGTTGGCAGCAAAGTGACCATCAGGGTAGGAATCCAGCAGGCAGCTCATGGACGGGATGGCCGCGTACTCGCAGATGACGTACGAAGAAGCAATGCCACACTTATCATCTTCCATGAGTCCCGGGAACTTGTGCCACAGACGAAGACAGTCGCTCTCCTCTGCAGTTACAGACCAAGGTTGCCTACCAGCAAAGTTGAGGTAACCGCATTTGATTCCCTCCTCACCGGGCTGCACGTACTTCCCCTCTTCTTTGATGTCGTTACAGCCGATCCAGACATTGTCAATTCTACCGATGGTGGTTGTGAACCACTCCCAGACGAACCAATGTTCATCGGGCGAGTCAGGGACCACCAAGCCCCCTCCCGAGTCAGAACAGGTCTTATTGCCATCGGGCCAGGTCATCTTGTCATTCAGCAGCTGGTAGCAAGAATCGCCGAATAGTTCTTGACCGGGCGGGCATGGCTGGGGGCGAACGCCGGTGAACAAGAGGAAAGCATACCACCAAACCAGCTTCATCTTACGGTGAATTGAAATTCGCCTTGAAATTTCGACGCCCGGTGAACCAGTCAGTAATGGATAGCTGCTAAATTCTATTATTCAGTTACGTGGCGAGCAGCAAAACGATATTTTGGCGAAATGTCAAGATGACAGCAAATCGAATCTGTGGTGGGAAATACCTGGCGATTATTCCATCTACAATCCTACGTTGACAGGAGTTTTTGCCTCGCCCTTTGATATCTGACGTCGACTTCATCCAACGATCAACATGAACTGAGAGAAAACAACCTGGGGCAAACGAGCAGCGCTGCCTGAATCGAGAATGTACAATGGCCTTAAAAGGACATCACTGGAAGAGAACAACTCAAAATGGCCGGTAGTCATTATGTTTGTTTATTTGTTTGTTTGTTGGGGTGTGTGATTGTTTGTTTGATTTATAATATATTTTCAGTTCAATGCTGCCATCAATAACTACGTACCGGTACTGTATAACCATGTTAGTCTTTATAAAACAAAGTTATGCAGGGGCCTACAATAAAACATTTGGCCTTTGGCGACCACAGTACATTTAACTAAACGGGAAATTTATTATGCATATTAGGCTTGCCCTTCACCGACGTGGATGAACCCTGCATACTCTGTGCTTGTTGAGTGTGCATGCAAAAAAAAATAATGCGCTAGCTCGGGTGGGATTTGAACCCACGACCTCCTGCTTACTAGTGCAGATGCCATATACAGCTAGGCCACCGAGTTAGCTGGGGTCAGCGGGGTGAATCGAATCTAATATCGCGGCGTGTACCGCAATTAATCATGAATATTAATTATTTTGGTGTGGAGTTCAATATTTCAACATAGATATATACTCTTGAAGCATCTTGTCATTTATTGATAAATTGTTTCATGATTTTAATAATGTGGGTATATTTAGTGTGTTTATTTTATGTGAACAATGCATTTCAATTCAAGTTTGTGGCGACCTATTTCCCTCCTTCCGCAGTGGTTTAACAAAATTCCACCCGTTTGAGTCTGGCAGTGCGCGTCTCACAATGGTTATGTAATGAGGAACAATAGGTTCGTTCCAGTTGAACCATAAATAGAGCTGATCCTCAGTGCAACGTAATTCTTTCAGTCTTCGCTCAGTTTTGATACAGAGTGTGAAACCCACAATAGTCCTTTCCATACTGTGAGCTGGTGATACTGAAACTAAACCATGGACCTAGTACCTATAAGTGAGCTGCACGGTAAGTGAAATCACGGAGCACTCCATGATGTGAAACTAAAGCACAGTGCAATATTTCCCGTTGGGATCATTGCCCAAATACTGGCTAGAAGGGATTACAGGAAGAAGATACGTTTTCTCGAGTGAACGAGGTTTAGACAAGGACCCAAAAGGGTCATGTTCACACCACGATAGCAGTCAGCGCCTCCCTACTCAGAAATGAACAGTAAGAACTATGTTAGGACAGCTGTACCAGTCGGACACGTGACGGGGAGTTAACGGCACATGGTGGATCACCCATTCTTCGCCAAACAAGGTAAAACTGCGAATCATTTTCCTCAGAAATGCATAAAATAATATCCATAAATCAAATGTAAAATTTACCCCTTTAAGCCGCGGCTGTCACGTGACATATGATGACGTCATGATGACGTCTGCATATACACTGTAACATATACGCCATATTTACTAGTAGGACCAAGTTTGGTTGAGATAAATAGGAATTTGAACGACAGGAGGAAGAAAAAGAAACTAGATGATGTGAATAATGATTCTCTTTCCAAAACCAACACAATTAGTGGTTGTACTATACCTTTATGCATGATGCATTGGACAAGGGAGTTCATAAACGCGTGTGATTTGCATTGTTGCCTTGTAGATTGTTAAGCAGTCGGTACTTTGTGATGGGTTAACCCTGGTATGATTATTTCTGTTACTAATGAGCTGCGCTATGAACTAAATATCGACCATTAAAGGTAGTATCATACTTTGGTAGCATACTGAAACAGAAATCTTCACAGATTTACCTATAACTTACAGGGTATAAAATTGGTGATGGTACAAATATACCGTTAAAATATTTTCTGAAATGGTGTTTTTATCCAGAAAAGAGTAAAACCAGTGACCAACATTATTTTTGATCTTTTAAAGATCAAAAATAAAAGAGAAAAGACTTAAAAAATACGGTGGCTGTTTTTCACGGTTTTCTCAAAACGTGGGCACCGTATGAAATTTTCGCAAATGAGTGTTACTGTATCTTCCTTGATATTTTTGCCCCTGAATCTGTATTTCTTTGACAAAAACCAAAGTATGATACATGTAAGCACAAACTTATTTGCTTAAGCAGCTCCATAAGGGAACTGGCTGACGGTTGTGTAGGTTTATTCGTTTGTTAAGATTCCATAGTTGATGGTTGTTGTACATGGTAGACTGTTTGCTTGGCTGTTGGCTGTGTGATCCGCATAATGTAACAGACTGCTTACTGAGATTCAAATGCTATTTTGCTGTCACTTAAATCTCATGTGTAACTTATCAATAAGTTAATATCAACATGTGCGTGAAATGATTTTCAAATAATGCAAACCAGAGTTTAGTCTGTGGACCGTGATGATTAGCTGAGTGATGGTTATGAAAGTGCTCAGAATAGTAAGTAAATACTGAACACTGTCTGATTTGTTGGTTTCAGTTGTTGGCGGAAAAACTTAAATAAAATGAAAATAGAGATCTGTGTTGCTTTAACTTCAGCATAAATTGTAGCTTTTCCGCAAGAGGGCGCTATACAATTTATGTGATGTACAGTTGTGTTCGAAATGAGCTATTTTGTGTGCCCGAAATTTAAAGCATGCTATCATTTTGAGGAGACGAATTGTTTGGAGGTTTTTTAGCAGACAAAATGTTTTCAATGACACAAAATGAGGGCACGAAATGATTTCCATAAATGACACAAAGTGATTTCCATAAATGACACAAAGTGATTTCCATGAATGACACGAAGTGATTTTTATGAATGACACGAAGTGATTTTGAGGGCACGAAATGATTTCGAGGGCACGAAAGGAATTGCGATTTATCATCGTAACAGATTCAAATTCAAATTGAAATTTCGAATGGAAAAGCCAACCAGGGTTAGGGTAGCTAGTGTTAGGGGAGGTATAGGGTTATAGGGCGGGTAGGTTTAGGCCACTTTTAGGGTAAGGACAATTAGGTCACTTAGGGTAGCTAGGGTTAAGGCACATGGGATTAGTGGGATTTATTGGTAATTAATTGTTATTTCAATGAATTTCATGGATTTTATTTTTCGTGTGTGAAAAATAATCAAATTGGGGGAAAGGTAAAATAAAATGAAGACAAATAAGTGAAGTCATCTATAACAAGCTATAATCGGCATACTGTATCGCGCGCAGCTTAATACAATACAGATTCGCGCAGTTTCAAGCGGCTTAAAGTCACCTTGGTGCCAAGTCTGGGTCATTTTGTTATCTTATATTGATCAGCTACTGTTGGATAGAAATCATTGTCAGTCCGCGTCTAGATATTACAATAGGCTCGTGTAGCCGCACTGTAATTATTGCTGCGTTGGTTGATAATGGGAGACTTTTAAGAATCGGTCTTAATGTCAACAGCGCACGCGTAAGCACAACAGCGCAGGCGCAAAACAAAGCGCGCATGCTCACAATTGCGTGCGCGTGCGCTGTTGACTTAAAGGGATTGCATATGTTTGGTAATTTGAGCCTATTGTTTGTTTCAAACCAATATAATTGTATATATAAACCATAAAACTAACCGGTGAAAGTTTCAATTCAAAAGGTTGTAGCGTTTGTGAGATTTTGGCGACAAACTAGAGCGGTTATTTCACGCCAGATAACAGTTAGTCAATAGCTGAGAAGCGTTACGACCATAACGCTTTTCAGATTCATAATTTTTGGAGATAAAAAGTGACATATTTTTCCATAACCGCGGTACTTCGAATTGAACGTTTCTCAATATGCATTATACTATCCAAAGCAGCTGTACTTCTCACCAAGTAAGTTTTTATTGCCATAAATTTTCAGAGTCATTACCAAACGTATGCAATGCCTTTAAAGAACGATTCTCAAAAGTCTCCCAATGTGGTTTATTGTGACTCTATAAAAGGCATTAGGCAATAGTAGGCCTATTTCATTTTTGGTAAAAACAAATGGAAGTTCACGCTTCATTGGCCTACAGTACCATTTGATAGGCTTTTCTTTGAGAGGTAATTTCATATAACCGTGTCCTCATTTGATTTTGAATACTCGTAAGACGAATTTGACCTGAAGGTAGTATCATACTTTGGTAGCGTACCGAAACAGAAATCTTCACAGATTTACCTATAACTTACAGCTGGGAATAAAGATGGTGATGGTAGAAACATACCGTTAAAATATGTCCGGCTTAAACGGTGTATTTAATTTTATCCAGAAATTAGTCAAACAAAGATATCGGGGTAAGATCAAAACCTTTCTTTATGTTATAATATGAAACATTTAGTCGGGTTTTCGCTATTTTCTCGTGACTCAGATAACGAGCTCAACTTTTCACAGGCGTATTATTTAATGTATACATGTTGGATAAGACAAAATGTGAGTGCTGTTCTGTGACCTTTACCAATCATGTTAATACCTTTAATGTACCATTTGCTGGGTTTTAGGTCGTATGCGCGTGTAGTGCATTATACGTGTCTTAGTAGTTCGGACGCCTGTGCGCTGGGCGGGGCCACAGATTTAAATACTTTTTGTCACAGAAAATCAATGCGTTCGTGACTGTAATAAATGTTATACGTGTACGAAATTAACTCGCTCGATCCTCTTTGAAATATTTTCCCTGGCATTTTTCGATGGGAGTCAGTTTTTTAATAAATCCGCCAAAAACATGGGGGTGGATTTATCAAAAATTTCTTGGACGGTTCCAGAAATATCCATTTTTGTTTTTCAATATCGGGTGATTTTTCTACTTTTTTTTAGGGGGGGCTATAGTTTTATTGTTATTTTGCTAATATCTCAACAAAGGTTAACGGTTTCAGCTATTGGTAACGAAATTACATAAATGGGTGAAATTGTGACTCATTTTGACAGTGAAAACACCATTCAAAATTGCAGGAACTAAGAAATTATAATAGCAGACGGGTTAGTTGTAGAAAGTGATTTCTGAATGGTAAACAACCTCAATAAAATCTATTTCAGAACTCTCATTATAAATCATGATATCGACTTTTCAATACTAACAGCATTTAAATTCTCCACGCAATTACATAGTATAATGAAAGGTAATATCATACTTGGGTTTTTATCAAAGAAATACAGATTCATGGGCAAAAATATCAAGACAGATACAGTAACAGTCGTCTGTTAAAATTTCTACAGCTACAGTATTTCTTAAGTCTTTTCTCTTTTATTTTTGATCTTTTAAACGATCAAAAAGATTTTCGATCGTTGTTTTACTAATTTCTGGATGAATACACCATTTCAGGCGGAACAATTTTAACGGTATGTTTCTACCACCACCATCTTCATACTATGAAAGTTATAAATAAATCTGTGAACATTTCTGTTTTGGTGTCTTACCAAAGTATGATACTACCTTTAATACGTGGTGACTTCGTCAACGTATACCCTATATTTAATATCCAAAATTTAGGGATTTTTTTTTCAAAAAGGTGAAATTATTCATAGAAATATCGGCAGATGGAATCGTCAGTGTAAGCTTGATTTAACTCGCAGATTACCTGTCCACGGGTTCCTTGACGCAGACTGAAGGAGCGGCACCGAGGCTCATCCCGGCACACCAGACCCCAGGCGGTGGCACTCACTGTGGAGAAGTCCTCGGCGAAGTGAGCGGTCAGGCAGTTGGCAGCAAAGTGACCATCAGGGTAGGAATCCAGCAGGCAGCTCATGGACATGTTCGTCGGGTACTCGCAGATGGCGTACGAAGAAGCAATGCCACACTTATCGTCCGCCATGAGTCCGGGGAAATTGTGCCACAGACGGAGACAGTCGCTCTCCTCTGCAGATGGGGCGTAAGGCTGCCCACCAGCAAAACTGAGGTAACCGCATTCGATTCCCTCCTCACCGGGCTGCACGTACTTCCCCTCTTCTTTGATGTCGTTACAGCCGATCCAGACATTGTCAATTCTACCGATGGTGGTTGTGAACCACTCCCAGACGAACCAATGTTCATCGGGCGAGTCAGGGACCACCAAGCCCCCTCCCGAGTCAGAACAGGTCTTATTGCCATCGGGCCATGTCATCTTGTCATTCAGCAGCTGGTAGCAAGAATCGCCGAATATTTCTTGACCGGGCGGGCATGGCTGATGGGGGCGAACGCCGGTGAACAAGAGGAAAACATACCACCAAACCAGCTTCATCTTACGGTGAAATTTCGCCTTGAAATTTCGACGCCCGGTGAACCAGTCAGTAATGGATAGCTGCGAAATTCTATTATTCAGTTACGTGGTGAGCAGCAAAACGATATTTTGGCTAATTGTCAAGATGATAACAGATCGAATCTGTGGTGGGAAATACCTGGCGATTATTTTATCTACAATCCTACGTTGACAGGAGTTTTTGCCTCGCCCTTTGATATCTGACGTCGACTTCATCCAACGATCAACATGAAATGAAAGAAAACAACCTGGAGCAAGCGAGCAGCGCTGTCTGTTTCGAGAATGTACAATGGCCTTAAAAGGACATAACTGGAAGAGAAAAAATCAAAATGGCCGGTAGTCATTCTGTTTGTTTATTTATTTGTTTGTTTGTTGTGGTGTGTTGTTTGTTTGATTTATAATACATTTTCAGTTCAATGCTGCCATCAATAACTACGTATAACCATGTTAGTCTTTATAAAACAAAGTTATGCAGGGGCCTACAATAAAACATTTGGCCTTTGGCGACCACAGTACATTTAACTAAACGGGAAATTTATTATGGAAATTAGGCTTGCCCTTCACTGACGTGGATGAACACTGCATACTCAGTGCTTGTTGAGTGTGCATGCAAAAAAAATCAAGCGCTAGCTCGGGTGGGATTTGAACCCACGACCTCCTGCTTACTAGTGCAGATGCCATATACAGCTAGGCCACCGAGTTAGCTGGGGTCAGCGGGTTGACTCGAATCTAATATCGCGGCGGGTACCGTAATTAATCATGAATATTAATGATTTTGGTCGGGAGTTCAATATTTCAACATAGATATATACTCTTGAAGCATCTTGTCATTTTTTGATCATTTGTTTCATGATTTTAATAATTTGGGTATATTTAGAGTGTTTATTTTATGTGAACAATGCATTTCAATTCAAGTTTGTGGTGACCCATTTCCCTCCTTTCGCAGTGGTTTAACAAAATTCCACCCGTTTGAGTCTGGTAGTGCGCGTCTCACTATGGTTACGTAATGAGGAACAATAGGTTCGTTCCAGTTGAACCATAAAGAATTAAAGCGGATTCTCAGTGCAACATAATTCTTTCAGTCTTCGCTCAGTTTTGATACAGAGTGTGAAACCCACAATAGTCCTTTCCATACTGTGAGCTGGTGATACTGAAACTAAACCATGGACCTAGTACCTATAAGTGAGCTGCACGGTAAGTGAAATCACGGAGCACTCCATGATGTGAAACTAAAGCACAGGGTAATATTTCCCGTTGGGATCATTGCCCAAATACTGGCTAGAAAGGATTACAGGAAGAAGATACGTTTGCTCGAGTGAACGAGGTTACGAGGGACCCAAAGGGTCATGTTCACACCACGATAGCAGTCAGCACCTCCCTACTCAGAAATGAACAGTAAGAACTATGATAGGACAGGTGTACCAGTCGGACACGTGACGGGAAGTTAACGGCACGCGGTGGACCGCCCACTCTTCGCCAAACAAGGTAAAACTCCTTTTCCTCAGAAATGCATGAAACTCAATATCCATAAATCAAATGTAAAATGTAACCCTTTAAGGCGCGGCTGTCACGTGACACATGATGACGTCATGATGACGTCTGCATATATACTGTACATCTACACCATATTTACTAGTAGGAGCAAATTTGGTTGAGATTAATAGGAATTTGGACGACAGGAGGAAAAAAAGAAACTAGATGATGTGAATAATGATTCTCTTTCCAAAACCAACACGATCAATGGTTGTACTATACCTTTATGCATGATGTATTGGACAAGGGAGTTCATAAACGCGTGTGATTTGCATTGTTGCCTTGTAGATTGTTAAGCAGTCGGTACTTTGTGATGAGTTAACCCTGGTATAATTATTTCTGTTACTAATGAGCTGCGCTATGGACTAAATATCGACCATTAAAGGTATCATACTTTGGTAGCACACTGAAACAGAAATCTTCTCAGATTTACCTATAACTTACAGGGTATAAAATTGGTGATGGTACAAACATACCGTTAAAATATTTTCTGAAATGGTGTTTTTATCCAGAAAAGAGTAAAACCAGTGACCAACATTATTTTTGATCTTTTAAAGATCAAAGATCAAAGAGAAAAGACTTAAAAAATACGGTGGCTGTTTTTCACGGTTTTCTCAAAACGTGGGCACCGTATGAAATTTTCGCAAATGAGTGTTACTGTATCTTCCTTGAAATTTTTGCCCATGAATCTGCATTTCTTTGACAAAAACCAAAGTATGATATTACCTTCAAGCACAAAATTATTTGCTTATTAAAGCAGCTTCATGGAACTAGCCGCTGTTGTGTAGGTTTATTCGTTTGTTAAGATTCCATAGTATATGGTTGTCTGCTTGCTTGGCTGTTGGCTGTGTGGTTTGCATAATGTAACAAACTGCTTACTGAGATTCAAATGCAGTTTTGCTGTCACTTAAATCTCACGTGTAACTTAAATTATCAATAAGTTAATATCAACATGTGCGTGTAATGATTTTCAAATGCAAACCAGAGTTTAGTCTGTGAACATGAGGGTTGGCTGAGTGATGGTTATGAAGTGCTCAGAATAGTACGTAAATACTGAACACTGTCTGAATTGTTGGTTTCAATTGTTAACAGAAAAACTTAAATAAAACGAAGAGAAACTAGAGATTTGTGTTGCTTAAAAACAGAGCATAAAATAATTAGGGCTTGCCCGCAAGAGGGCGCTATACAATTTATGTGATGTACAGTTGTGTTCCAAATGAGTTATTTTGTGTGCCCGAAATTTAGTGCATGATATCATTCATTTTGAGGACACAAAATGTTTGGGGTTTTTTAGCAGACAAAAGGTTTTCAATGACACAAAATGATTCCGAGAGTACAAAATGGTTTCCATGAATGACATGAAATAATTCCGAGAGCACAAAATGGTTTCCATGAATACCACGTAGTGATTTCGAGGGCACGAAATGAATTGCAATTTGTCTTAACAGATTCAAATTCATATTCAAATTTCGAATAGAAAATTGCCAAGTAGGGGTAGTGCAGATATAGGGTTAGAGTAGGTAGGTTTAAGCCACAGCTAGGATAAGGACAATAAGTAGGTTTAGGGTAGCTAGTGCTAAAGCACCTGGCATTAGAGGTTAATAGTGGAGCCAGAGTTTCAATTAATTTATTGGTAATTAATGGTTATTTCAATGAATTTCATGGATTTTATTTTTCGTGTGTGGAAACATAATCAAATTGGGGGAAAGGTAAAATAAAATGAAGACAAAATAAGAGAAGTCATCCATAACAAGTTATAAACGGCATACTGTATACATAGGGCTTATACAGCCAGTACACATAGGCCTATGGGTGAATTGGTATGCGTTTCTATAAAGCGCACAGAGCGGACGTTATATGTGTAGTGTGGGACCAGCTGTCCTCCAGAACTGCTTGTCCTCCAGAAGGCGTTGCGTAGCAACAGGCAAGTGACATCGGCGGCTGTGTAAGCTCTCTATACTCGCGCCGTTTCCAGCCTCTCTGATATTCAGTGATGCTCATCTTGTTTGGTGCCATTAGAAATCCTTGGCAGTCCCCGTATAGGTATGACAATAGACTCGTGTTGCCGCACTGCAATTATGGCTGCGTTAGTTGTTAATAATTCAAAGCAACTCAATGGCCACATATTTATTACAGCTTTGTGTCATAGAAAAACAATGTGTTTGTGACTGTAATAAATGCTATACGTTTACGAAATTAACTCGCTCGATCCTCTTTGAAATATTATTCCCGGCATTTTTCGATGACAGTCATTATTTTAATGAATTCGGCATGAACATTGGGGATGGATTTGTCAAAAATTCCTTGTACAGTCCCATAAATATCCATTTTTGTTTTTATACAATAACGGGTGATTTTCCTCCTTTTTCGGGGCTGGGGGTTGCGGTTGTGGGTGCGGTTGTTGTATTGTTATTTTGATAATATTCCAACAAAGGTTAACGGTTTTAACTATTGTTGGTAACGAAATTGTAAAAAGTAAGTCTACCTTTCGTACAAAAACACCACGATATACCGTTTACACAATGCATTGCTACGTTAAAGGCAGCGTACATGATTTGCAAGGCCTCCAAAAAGAATATATTGAGTTTGAGACAGAAAATGGACTAAACAGTTCGTAAACAGTGCAAACAGTCACCATGGGAAATCTTGGTTCATCAGATGCTGGGTTTTTCAAGCAAATCAATATTTAGTGTCTTTTAAAAAGATCGTTGTCTGAACAATTTAGTATAGCATTTTGAAAGCGTGGTATAACTCGTGAAGGATTGGTGGGGGGATTATTTCGGCCGTATTTCTGCTATCCAGATGAACAAAGCGTAAAAAAGGTACATGAAAAAAAACGTCTGAGGAAGTTTAAGACCTTTACTTCTGTTTAAGTACCAAATTCAGCCAAATCGCACATCTTTGCAAATCCTATATGCTCCCTTTAATGGCGTATGGCATTAACGCACGGGGTTACAAACTATAACTTTTCGCCGTCGATTCATGCCCTAAATAAATACAGCTCTGTTGTTTATACCAATAATAAGTATATCTAAAATCCAAACCAAAAAATATCTGACAATAGCACTCCGTTCCTACAAAACTACACTGCACTCACGATTACCAGACTAACATGAACTGTTTGTTTGATATCCATTATTTTGGATGATATACAGTTTCTGAAATTGGCAAGGTTTGAGTTTTTTAGGGGGAAATTATGAGAGAAACAGGTGACACTAGGAACGACTCTAACTATCGGTGTATACATGCCCTAAACTGCCGACTTGCTACAAAATGGGTAAAATTGTGACTCATTTTGACAATGAAAACATCATTCAATTCAAAATTGCAGGAACTAAGAAACTAGAGCAGACGGGTAAGTTGTAGAAGTTGATTTCTGAATGGTAC
The DNA here is from genome assembly GCA_963971285.1 of Astropecten irregularis. Taxonomy (NCBI): domain Eukaryota; kingdom Metazoa; phylum Echinodermata; class Asteroidea; order Paxillosida; family Astropectinidae; genus Astropecten; species Astropecten irregularis. The sequence continues at coordinate 3,040,500 of OZ020264.1, read as the reverse complement.
AAAAACTCAATAAAATCAATTTTAAAACTCTTATTATAAATTATTACCGACTTTTCAGTACTAACATTATTAGTATATAATACTTTTCAGTATTAACTATTATTATACATGTGGTGACTACGTCAACGTATACCCTGTTTTTAACAGCCAAAATTTAGGGGTTTTGTCAAAATGAAATTATTCATAGAAATAACGGCAGATGGCATCGTCAGTGTAAGCTTGATTCAACTCGCAGATTACCTGTCCACGGGTTCCTTGACGCAGACTGAAGGAGCGGCACCGAGGCTCATCCCGGCACACCAGACCCCAGGCGGTGGCACTCACAGTGGAGAAGTCCTCGGTGAAGTGAGCGGTCAGGCAGTTGGCAGCAAAGTGACCATCAGGGTAGGAATCCAGCAGGCAGCTCATGGACATGTTCGTCGGGTACTCACAGATGACGTACGTTGAAGGAGAGCCACAAAAACTGTCTTCCATGAGTCCGGGGAACTTGCGCCACAGCTTCAGGCAGTCGCTCCCCTCCGCACTTACGGCGTAAGGCTGCCCACCAGCAAAGTTGAGGTAACCGCATTCGATTCCCTCCTCACCGGGCTGCACGTACTTCCCCTCTTCTTTGATGTCGTTACAGCCGATCCAGACATCGTCAATTCTACCGATGGTGGTTGTGAACCACTCCCAGACGAACCAATGTTCATCGGGCGAGTCAGGGACCACCAAGCCCCCTCCCGAGTCAGAACAGGTCTTATTGCCATCGGGCCAGGTCATCTTGTCATTCAGCAGCTGGTAGCAAGAATCGCCGAAGATTTCTTGACCGGGCGGGCATGGCTGATGGGGGCGAACGCCGGTGAACAAGAGGAAAGCATACCACCAAACCAGCTTCATCTTACGGTGAAATTCGCCTTGAAATTTCGACGCCCGGTGAACCAGTCAGTAATGGATATGCTGCAAAATTCTATTATTCAGTTACGTGGCGAGCAGCAAAACGATATTTTGGCTAATTGTCAAGATGACAGCAAATCGAATCTGTGATGGAAAATACCTGGCGATTATTTCATCTACAATCCTACGTTGACAGGAGTTTTTGCCTCGCCCTTTGATATCTGACGTCGACTTCATCCAACGATCAACATGAAATGAAAGAAAACAACCTGGAGCAAGCGAGCAGCGCTGCCTGAATCGAGAATGTAAAGTGGCCTTAAAAGGACATCACTGGAACAGAAAAAGTCACAAATGGCCGCGGGTCATTTTGTTTGTTTAGGCCTATTTGTTTGTTTGATTGATTTATAATTCATTTTCCATTCAATTGAATTGAAACGAGCAAAATTCAAATGTTTCAATGCTACCATCAATAACTACGCGTAACCCTGTTAGGGTTGAGAAAACAGTTACAGGTACAGTACAGGCATACACTAAGGAAGCCCGTTAGTGCCAGGGATGATTTTTTTTTTTAATGGGGGGTGAATGTTGTTTTTTTTTTCGCGATTGCGTGAGAATGTTTTTTGCACAGTGGGGTGTAAATGTTTTTATTGTAACAGTTATCTGGCGGCCGCTACCCGCCGATAATTATTAATCCGTTTTCACATTCACGGCTTCTTCACATCAATGTTTTGAATATTTCTATTTACAATAAACAATAGGTTTTATCGAATCAAGTTCTCGTTAAAAATGTTCCACCTAAAATGGTGTATTTATCCAGAAATTAGTAAAACAACGACCGAAAATCTTTTTGATCTTTTAAAAGGTCCAAAATAAAAGAGAAAAGACTTAAGAAATACCGTGGCCGTTTTTCACTGTTTTCTCAAAAAGTGGGCACCGTATGGGATTGAAATTTTCACAGATGACTGCCGACTGTATCGTCGTCGATATTTTTGCCCATGAATCTGTATTTCTTTGACAAAAACGAAAGAATTATACTAACTAAATTTAAGGACTCAGGAACATTTGCTGAAAGTCAAAAATATCGTTTGGGAACAGTAGAAGCTAAAAGTTGCTTTCCTTTTCCTATAGGTACTTTATAGGTTAAGAAACCACTTGTCCTTTCCTTTATAGTTTTGGGAACCACTGTCCACAATTACCCAATTTTGTAATCTTTATGCTGAGGTTGAGTTTTTATCATAATTCGTGATTGGTGTGTAGTTAATTTACAATGCATGGAGTAGACTTAAGAGTATAGAATGTTGTGGTAAGCGTATCCATCAGTCATTCAAGCAACATAGGGAAATTTTGATCCAGTAATAAGTACCGTAATGATTATAACTGGTGCCTTAATTATCTCTGAATTATGTTGACATTATTGGGTATACATAATGTGCGACAGACTTTACAATGTCAGCATCATTATATGAGGATTAATAAACGATTATTAGACGGCCGATCATGTCAAAATCGTTAACCCTAACGCCCCCAGGCCCTTTAAACTCCAACATTATGTTTTGTTGGGATCTGTTAGGCTGAGGAGGGTACAGTTGTTGGAATTTGCTAAGATTGATACCATGTGAAAATGATGTTTATTTTTGCATAGGGCCTTATGTACACAGTCTGCCAAATTCCAACAGTAAGCAACTGTTGGAACTTGATGAGCTGTGTACCGTTGTTATAGAGTAATCTGTTGGAGTATAACAGGTTGAGTACAGTGGACATTACCTGACACTCCAGGCTGTTGGATTGTGTTAGGCTGAGAAAGGTATTGAGTACAAATGTCTAGGGGGTTAGGGTTTTAAGGTAGTATCATACTTTGGTAGCATACCGAAACAGAAATCTTCACAGGTTTACCTATTAAACTTACAGGGTATAAAGATGGTGATGGTAAAAACATAAAAAAATATTTCTGCATGAAATGCTGTATTTATACAGAAAAGAGTAAAACCATGTGACCAAAATAATGTTTGATCTTTTAAAGATCAAAAATAAAAGAGAAAAGACTTAAGAAATACTGTGGCCGTTTTTCACTGTTTCCTCCGCAATTAAAGTGGGCACCGTATGGGACTGATTATTTTTTACAGATGACTGTTACTGTATCTTCCTTGATATTTTTGTCCATGAATCTGCATTTCTTTGACAAAAACCAAAGTATGATATTACCTTTAAAAGGAGCAATATTGACCTCCAGTTATTGGATTCAAAGGAAAATGATACATATAATAGGCCTAGTTGGATTATTGTTGTTTTTGGTGACAGCCGCCACATAACGGTTCATCTTCATGTAGCTACATCAATAATAATCATAATAATGGTGGATACTTGTAAAGCGCACGTTCCGTCTTTCGACGCTCACGGCGCATATTATTATAGATTAGACACAGCTACAGACATAGTGGAGCAATGCTATTATGATGGCTCGCCCAGACATGGCAGCCTCTAATTCAGATACCAAATAAAAATAATATAACCAGAGAAAAACTAGACGTTAGACGTTATTCTTTTTTTTTTTTTTACCGAATATAACTGTAATAGTGTACAAAAAGTCTCTACATTTTAAGGGTGTAACATACTGAAACAGAAGTCTTCACAGTTTCCTCTAACTTAAAGGTATGATCATACTTTGGTTTTTATCAAAGAAATACAGATTCATGGGCACAAATATTAAGACAGACACAGTAACAGTCATCTGTGAAAATTTCAGTTCCATACGGTGCCCGCTTTTTGAGAAAACAGTGAAAAACAGCCACAGTATTTCTGAAGTCTTTTCTCTTTTATTTTTGATCTTTTAAAAGATCCAAAATATTTTCGGTCATTGTTTTTACTTATTTCTGGATAGATACACTATTTCAGGCGGAATAATTTTAATGGTATGTTTCTACCGCCACCATCTTCATACCCTGTAAGTTTTACGTAAATCTGTGAACATTTCTGTTTCGGTTTCTTACCAAAGTATGATACTACCTTTAAAGATTATAAAGATGGTGATGGTTGAAACATACCTTTAAACATTTTTTGTTCTGCCTGAAATGAAGGATATTGGAAATACTGTGGCCGTTTTCAATGTTTTCTCAAAAAGTGGGCCCTGTATGGGACTGAAAATTTCACAGATGACTGTTACTGAATCATTTTTGATATTTTTCAGTGCCCATGAATCTGCATTTCTTTGTCAGAAACCAAAGCATAATATTACCTTTTAAAGGTAGTATCATACTTTGTTAAGAAACCAAAACAGAAATGTTCACAGATTTACGTATAACTTTGAGGGTATGAAGATGGTGCTGGTAGAAACCTACCGTTAAAATTTTTCCATCTGAAATGGAATATTTATCCAGAAATTAGTAAAACCTTTTAAAAGATCAAAAATAAAAGAGAAAAGACTTAAGAAATGCTGTGGCCGTTTTTCAAGATTTTCTCAAAAAGTGGGCACCGTATGAGACTGAAAATTACGCAGATGACTGTTACTGAATCATTCTCAATATTTTTTCCTATGAATCTGCATTTCTTTGTCAAAAACCAAAGAATGATATTACCTTTTAAACCAGCACTCCGATTTATATCTCTATTGTGATATGTTCCTTGTGGGCTGGATCATCCTACATCATACACAAAATTTGTTTGAAGAAGCTTTTTCTTTGTCCACTTTTCAAAATAATGCTTCATAAAATTGACATTATCAAAACATTTGCACTAAATGACTATCTGTGAGCATGTGCGTCATATTTAGTATGTAAATATTATGCAGAACTATAAACATGACCATGTCATTGGAGAGTCAGAGAGTCAGTCTTGTGAGCCGTGTGCGAATTTTATGGCTACGGCTTAAATTTACACATGCGTCTATGGTAGTGGCTGCAGCCATTTCCCATATACTTTTGTAGCAGTTACAGGTAATGGTTAGGACAGATTTCCTAGTGAAGTGTCATGGTGAAATAACTGCCTTCAGAGATACACTTTTGATTTATTTTATCATTTTTAATTCTCTTGTTTGAGTTTGTTTTTGGTTCTTTAGGTTATGGTTCCTTTACAGGCTGAGGGCCTTTCTATTTCCAGTACCATTGTTGTTCATTCTGCCAGGTCATGCCTCAAAGTTGGAACTTTCACCTTGTGAGGTTGATACAAATGTAGCATTGAAAGTTTCTAGGATGGACTTATGCAAGAGTAGACCACATTCTGTGAGGTTGTACCTCAACCCTAAAGCCCCTTTCACACCGGGCCTTACGTACAGTTGCGTAGAGTTGCGTAGCGACTACGCTGCCCTACGCTGTTCCTACGCTGTTCATACACTAGTCTACGCTGGCATACGTAACACTACGCCGAGTATGCAGAAGGAGTACGCGACATAAACGCAAAAAATTAAACATGTTTAATTTTTTCGCGTACTCTTGGCGTAGTGCATGCCTACGTAATAGTACGCTACCCTACGTCTGTTATACACAATCATATGCACCTGTACGCCAATTATATTATTCTGGTAGGTACGCGGTGCCTCTGCACAGGGTACGCAACCAAACGCCGTAGGACTACGCACATCTACGTGGTTCCACCTTGAGTACGCAGCCTTATTTCGGCGTACACGATACGCAACACTACGCAACTCTATGTAGGCCCGGTTGAAAGGGGCTTAAGAGTTTGAACCTTGTGACGTTGCTCCAAATCCGAAAGTCCCCATTATCATTAATTCAGATGTTTGTGTGTCCGCAGCAACCTCAACAGGCCTGGTAGGAGGCCACGCAATCCTAGCACTGTTGACCTTAAAATTCTTCTCCCTTTGGGTATGCCCTCTTGGCTGATAGCGGTCACTTCACTTTGCGAGGTGGCCCATTTTGGTCCCTTCTCTTGACGACTCGGATCTTGTGCTCGCACAGCCCGGGCAGGAGTGAAGCGACTCGTGAATAAACAGATCGCAGTCCAGACAGAAGACGTGACGACACGTCGAACACTGGAAAATCTGTTCAATGCGAAGAGACAAAAACTTTCAAATACTATTCTTTGGTGTGAAAAAAAAAACATCAAATAATCTTGGCAACTTGAAGAATTTCTGATTATATGTACTTACTGTTTCATCTTTGAGCACAGCCTGACAGGCAAAGCAGAACCTGAAGCAAAATAAATGGAAATGGAAACATAAATTATATGGAAGCAAGGAGAATGATTCAGTTTTAGCATAACTAGGGAAAAGGGCTCTAGGGGCAAACGCTAAGATTGCGCCCCTAATTCCAACTTCTGATGCCAATGTCAAATTATTTTAACATTTTTCTTTCTTTGGTCAAACTTCATTGGATTCATTTCCAAAACCAGCTACGGCTTTTTGATATTGTCTACCAATTCCATTTAGCCATAGCCCTAATTGCCTCAAGTCATGGGACAGTGTACTTATCACTCTAGAGGAAGTCCAAAAACTGAATGCACTTGCGACTGTGGCAAGGCATGGTACTGTAAAAAAACAATAATATGCAAGTCTCCTGATGATGACTAGAGTAGGCTAGTTGAAACATTAGGTGCATACACAGGTTTACACTTCGAAAAAAGCGCATGCCTGATAGTGCCTCGTTTTGAAGTCGCGATCAAAACCGCCGAAGTGTAAACCCCTGTATTGTCTTCGACAATGAACGGGTTTACACTTCGAAAAGTGCGCATGCGTGGAAGTGCCTCGTTTTGAAGTTGCGATCAAAATCTAAGATGGCCACCATGGTGTAAACCCGTGTATTGGTTTAGCTCCCCCGGGTCGACACCAGTCAACCTCGTCCCCATTCTCTCGCTTGTTTTGTGCAATATAGCACGACCATTCCCACTAAGGACTGACCCGTGTTAGCTAAACGAATGCACCCGTTGAGACCTAACCAGAAGTACGAAGAAATAAGTAGTGCGAAAGTACGAACCTAATATTACATGGTGTTCATGCAAACCTACCCACATTACAAATTGTCACCAAGCAAAGCCTCATATATTTCTTAATAATATTCAAACTCTCTCTCAACTTAAACAAACTTATTTTGTCAAATTTAGTACGAGCTTTTATCATTTATTCTTTTCAGGATCACAACAATTTTGGAACTCACAATTGATCGTTTGAATCGATGGATTCTCGCTGAATCTCGATGAAGTCGCCCAGAGGAAAAAGATGATGAAATGAACGAGCCAGGTGAGGGGCGGAGACTAAGGTCAGAGCTGGGGGAGGATAAGATATATAGATAGACAAATGAAATTAGGACAATCGCAAGAGTTGAAATTAACAGAAAGAAATATATGATAATCAGCAGGAATAATACAATTTCTTTTTAGGTTATCTACTAAATAGCCAAATTTGCAATGTGCATGTTATGGAAAGTAGCTGACCTAGGCTATAGGTTGGTATGTGATGGTCCCAGCTGTGGCTGCCTGCATCTGGACCATTAGCGGCCAAGGGCCAATTTCATGGACCTGCTAAGCACACAAAATTGTTTAGCACAAAAATGTCTTGCCCAATGAAACAAACCACCATTAAAAATTCCATTTGATATTCATGGTCAGGGAACAATAGCCAAAGAACAATCACAACTGATACACAACACGTGGACATTTGTTTGTTAATCCTGTTTTTTATTAACACAGAAATTTCATGGTTAGCAGATTTTTGTGCTAAGCATGCAGGGCCGTGATATTGGTCGCTGGCTGCACCGTAGGTCTCTTTTTCATGACAATGAAATGACAACCTACCACAGACTTTACACTCGACAGGTAGTTCACAGTACTTGCTCCGACACTGCGGACAGAAGTAACCGCTGGACCTGAAACCAGTGTGTCCCTTCGTATCTAAATGACTGGAAAACAACACAAATTTTCAGACAAAAAAGAAAGTTGTTAAGAAAGAACTTCAAGAATAATTGTATTCACAATACCTCCTTGGCAACCATTTTGACTCCACGAGTTGGTGGTGTAATTAATATCAAATTCAAAATCTAAGTTCAACTAAGAACAAAAATTTAGCTGTACCTACTGTGAACTTTGTCACCCTGAAAAATTTATCATCCTAGTATGAGTTTACTAAGCGGTTACCAGCCAAAATAACCATTTTATACACTGCTGTGTGACTGGTTTTCCGCCAATTTTTATTTGTTTTCAGGGGATCAGCACAAAAATCTGCTTTAAAAAGCAATATTTACTTCTAAGCAGCTGTACAAATTTAGCAACAATTTGTTTGATAATTAAAAATTAAAAACCAATGAGATTAGTTTTTTACTGTTTTTTGATTGGTTAATAAGTTGGAGGCTGTTTTGCATGGCTACGGCTTGGTATTATACACAAGCCTATGGGAAGTGCTGCAGCAGCTACAATAAGCCACTTGCATAAATGTATGCAGACTATAAGCCTAACTTACCACATGCACATTGAAGGCTTCTCTGCCTTGTCTTTCTCTGTGTGCAAAACGTGCTGAGGAAAACCTGGATGGAAAAACAAAGAAGATTTAAAGGATAGACAGAACATCACTAGAAAATTATTATAGTTGACAAAACATCAATGGACCCTTCAATCAAACTGTGCGCATTGACCAATTACAGGACGTCTTTTAATCAGGTGACCACGAAAACCTTGGTCACTCTGGGACTGTTTGTTTATGACGAATCCTGCGGGTCCGGATCCCATTTTAGCGTACCCTGCATAGGAGGTGGATCCAAAAATATCGGATCCTTTGCGTGAAACAAACAGGCCCTCTGTTCCTAGCTCTATGGTGAAACATAGATGTGGGCGGGGCTTAAGAGCAAAGCCGGAACGGTCCATTAACCATTTAAGGAATGCTGATTATGTTAATTAAAAAGTCGCATCCTCTTTGCGTGATCCCCGTGTACCGTTTCTCAGGTTGCAGCATTGCTAATGCTGTGCATATTTTAAATAATCCTTGGGATATAGTGGTATGTGAGTGGTTTCATGGCTTCTGACTGCCAAATGATCAAAGATAATTGACAAACAATATGGATGGATAGCTCAGTTGGAACTGTATTCCGGGGGTCGCACGTTTAAATCCCGCTCCAGTCAATTTTTCTTTACTTTTCAATGACTTAAAAATAATAATTTTTTATTATTCTGAGCAAACTAAACTAAGATAAACTTAGCATCTTTAGAAACTCTGCAAGACTGACTGATTACTTCCTCCTATTACAGAAATTTAAATTCTTAAAACAGTGTTGGAAGTGTGATGTTAAGTCCTTCAAGAATGACAGTTTTTAACGGCAAAAGTGAAAAGTGCAAAAAGTGGCTGACATTGCAAAACTGCTGGTTCTTTTCAGAACCTTTTCTATTTTCCCCAAAAAATCATTGACGTGAAAACGAGACCAGTAGTTCACAATTACACTGCCACTGATGCTATAAAAATGCATTTTTGATTTGAACATTACAACTTTTCTCAGGAAAATCTTTTAAAAATGGATATCATAATTGAAGCCGGCTGTTCCAGCAGTTGTACTTACCCATTCTTATCGGTGCGGGCTCAGTATTAACCTATGCAGAGCAGAGAGAAAGTTACGTCTGAAATTAGTTATTGTAAGTAACACATAGGAAATGACAGACATTCCACATTAGATACACATTCAAGCTGGACCGAAATAATTCGGCTGCAGTTCTAATGCTATGTTTCGGTTCCTTTATCGATTTTACTTACAGTAGCTGGCGGCGGATTTGTGTGCTCCTGCAACAAATCACGGAAGTGACTTTCATCCAAGGGTACACCGTAAGTTCCTGAGAAGTCACGTCAGAAGAAAAGGTATGAAAAATGTGAAACTTAAAAGCTCGCCTCAAAAATAATGTTTTCAGAAAGAAACAAAAATTCAATGGAACAGTCAAATCTTGAACCAGACAATTAGAGAGATGAAAGAAATGCGGTATTACTAGGACAGGGATCACAAGAGGGCGCTATTTGACTCTATGGGCTTCTAGAATAAAAACAACAACACTCGGATTAAGGTTATCAAAAAAACAATGTGTTGGACACCACCAACATAGGGCTGGATAGCTCAGTTGGTAAAGAGTGCCAGTTCCAAGCCTTGAATTTAACGGAGGCCACGGAGGCCATGGCCTTCGTTGCCCTGGTTCTTGGCCTTGGTGTCCCCTTCAAATGTTTCCATATACATTATGATTTTCCAATGGAAGTGCCCCTTGCAATGGAAAAGTGACCTTTCCCTTTTCAGAACCAAATACCAGGCCTGCAGTATGGTATTCTGCAGGTCGCTGGTTCGAATCCCGCTGTTGGACCTCACCAACATAGGCCTGGAAGGCTCAGTTAGTAAAAGTCGCTGGTTCGAATCCCACTCTAGTCAAGTTCTCTTTGTTCACTGTTCAATGACTTCAAATGAATCCAGTCAGTTTCCCTTATGGTTATTTCATGAACAAAAAAAAACTGGTAGAATCTGCTTCCCCTTACCGTGGGTCACGTTAGTCAGCTTTCGGCATATTCTGACTTCCGCAGCTAAACCAATCACAGAGCACCGGATGTTGAGTTCACGCATTGCCTAGCAACAGAGATGAGCAAATTCATTGATTTGAAGAGCTTCGTGCTTCAAAATGCGAGACGGAAGGACTTTGTCAAACACAGATGTAAGTTCACACGGAGCTTAAAGTTTTTTATGGAATACAACAAGCCAAATGCATTTTGACCAACATCCTCCCAAAAGTCCAACATCATACAGTATTTCTATGACATATTGTTTTGGACATGGACTAAGGCAAAGCCCCATGACCCACTTCACGTTGCAATGCCCGGGATTTACAGACCCACATCCTTCAAAAATCTATCAAATACTATGAGATGGACTGTCATGGGTTCAGGGATCGATTTTACGAAACCCTAGAATCAATCGTAACTCGAGTTATGAAGGATAACCCATCATATCCTACGTAGGGCTGCAATACACCACAAGACCTACGATTGAAAGTAGGTCATGATTAGTTTGGTTAAATCGACCCATGGATGATTAAGGACCTGGTACATTGAATTCTAAACACAAGAGGCCAAAAATCACATTAATTATGAAATCCTATCTCCTTTATTCCTCTCTGTGGCTGATACTTTTACGGTTCACTTACTACAAAGACCTGTAATTAAAGCAATTAGCAAAGTAATTAACATTGTTCAAGGGAATTTACAAGAAGAGATGAATGTACCTTAATAGTCTGGTAGATGTCGCCCGGATCACAGGAGACTAGGCTTCCCATAATGATGAGAATCTCTCGGCTTGCATGGCCCGGCATGTGTCTACAAATAAGACCAAAAAATACCGAAATCATGAAAAAGAGAAGTGTAATATATTATTAATTTCACAATTAAAGATGTCTCTATGTGCATATTACTATCATCCCTGGTCATTGGACTACATACATACATGTAGTTTACATTCCTGAAACCATCTCAACTCCCTGGGAAGTATACAGCCCTGGCTGATGTAAGGCGCACTGAGGCTAATCAAGCACAAAGCCATCTCTGCCCTAACAGGTACCCATTTGATACTTCTGGGTGAAGAAGAGCAATATGTGACAAAATGTCTTGCCCAAAGACGCAATCACCACTAGCCTATAGCTGGATTCGAACCCACAATCTGTACTGATTGCCCACAAGACCTTGAGTATGACACGCCGGACCACTATTATTGCCACAGCACCGGCCCACGGGCACAAAGCCATCTCTACCCTCACAGGTACCCATTTACTCCTTGGTGAAGAGAAGCAATATGTGACAAAGTGTCTTGCCTAAGGACACAAGGATTTGAAAGATGATTCTGATTAAGAAGCTTAAGAGTTCGCCGGCTCACAATGTTGGCTGAAAGGTAGTGACATTCGGCTAGCTGACTGCTAGCCTTTATCAAGCTTGACAACGTCTAGCAGTCTGCAACCGAAACCTCGCTACCTGACAACATCACAAGCCATCCAACACTTGGGGCCTGTTTGTTTCGGACGAATCTGCGGATCCGGATCCCATTTTTCGGATCTTCCTTCTATGCAGGGTACGCTAAAATGGGATCCGGATCCGAAGGATTCATGATCCTTTGCGTGAAACAAACAGGCCCCAAGAGTTCGCCGGCTCACAATGTTGGCTGAAAGGTAGTGGCGTTTGGCTAGCTGACTGGTAGCCTTTATCAAGCTTGATAACGTCTAGCAGTCTGCAACCGAAACACCGCTACCTGCCAACATCATGAGCCATCAAAGACTTAGCTTCTTACCACTTTCCATGATGAACAACCTCCTCTCTAGTATAACTGTAATTATTTGACCATGCGATTTAATAATACCTGAGTGAGGTTGCGGCCATGTCTAACGCATTCTGTAATGAAGGCTCCTTGGAACAAGGCTTCTCCTTGCACTTCTCTAGAGCCGCAACATGTCTCTTTGGATTTCCTTAACGACAACAACAACAACAAATTAATTAATCAAAAGAAACAAACACATAAAAAGTAAGTTACGGTAGATTATCCAAGGTCAGAAATAACCTCCTCGAGTTCAACTCACAAATGAAATCACAATACACTGTATTTTTAACTTCAAAAATCAAACACTTAATTTATTTTTGATTGTATGTGTATCTCAATTAGCACTACAAAGAATGTTGATTATTTAACTCACAAGTATGAAATATTTACAGCAGATATGAAATTATAAATAAACTTAAGTGACTTACGACCTGGTATGTGTGTCGTAACTAAGTGCAAGAATAAGAAGGAAAAGAAATGCATTTATACGGCCCTGGAGCGATGTCCACATGTTTAATAGTCTCTCACCCCCAAGCTCGGTCAGCTTTTCTGCCCTCATGTTGCTTGTTGTGATGAAGCCAATCTGAAAATAAACCAAAGAAAGAGCAGGTCTGATTGTGTCAGAGTTATGAGGGCCTGACGTTTCCATCCTAGCAGAGCCTTCCTTAAAGGCTTAAACATGATCCTGAAAGATCCTGTTAGGATCGAAACGTCGGGTCCACCTAACATCAAGCATGAAGTCATTAATTTGGTTGATGAGATGTTTTTTTTGCAGCAGTTTATTACTTGTACAAGTTTGATCATCTTAATCTACTTCTCTGTCTTTCTCGTACATAGATCTTTTTCGTAACTGAATGAAACTCTTTGCACTCATCACACAATCATCCCTAGTCACTGGGACCAGAGCATGGCAGCGACTCCAGCATTGGATAAGGGTAGGGAAGAAGGAGAACGGGGGTCTTCGTTGACATCTAAGGCATTTGGGTTTTGCCAGTTTTGTTGCACTGTTTCTGTTGTTTGTGCCAGACCTCCCCATTCCAATTAAGGGGCTAAGTTGTGCCCCTAACTAATCTGAATCCACAAGTCAAATCCTAAAGCCATCTCTACCTTCACAAGTACGACTTATCCTTGGGCAGAAGGAAGCAGTACGCGACAAATTTACTTGATCAAGGAAACAAGCAACCTTTCTGTATTGCTGGGCTCAAATATCCACACTCTTTGGTGGCAGTGTCCAAAAGATATTGAGTTTGACACGCCACTCCACCTCGAGGAGGAGGGGAGGTTGAGGAGAGGGAGGTTGAGCAGGGGGAAAAGAATTGCTATGACAAAAAACCGACACTGCACTCCATACCTGGCTGATCGGATTCTGGTCGAAATATTCCTCGATGAATGTCTCTAGCAACTGCATAAAAAAAGTCAGATTGTAAATGATGGTCAGCACAAAAACGTGGTAACTTTACAAGTCTGTCCTGACATAAAACACATGAAGGACTCAGTATAGCTTTTAGACAAGGACAGCCATTTGTTTGGCTTAAGCAAGAACGCCACCACTTATGTTGTATCAACCTTTGACAAGGCTAAAAGCTACTCAAGTAAAAGTTCTCGGACGACAATGAAGAAATTAAGATTCCCTTGAAAAGGAATTCAATCACAGGATGTAGGGACACATGATACAGTATGGAGAATTCCAAAGACTTGCAGAGGAAAGAACAATTCTTTTAGAAAATGATTTTGGTTCCACATCAAGCACTAGCAAGAGTGTATTGGTAAGACCAGGGGCCAATTTCACGGCGCTGCTAAGCACAAAAATGTCTTGCCCAATAAAACAAACCAATTAAAAATTTAATTTGATGTCCATGGTCAGCGAACAACAGCCAAAGAACAATCACAAGTGATACACAGCAAATGGAAATTGGATTGTTAACCCTGTTTTTATTAAGCTTAGCAAAATTTTGTGCAAAGCAGCGCCGTGAAATTGGCCCCTGGATAAGAGCCAAGTTTTTACTCTCAGCCTCAACAGAAGAAGAAAATATCAGCTTATACAGCCTCTCCGCAAAGGCAACGGCATAACGCTGGCTATTTGGGCTCGACCGGAACACAAAATGATTTGTATGAAGTTGAACTCTGACCTTTATGGTACAGCGGATTCGACTGGGCCTGAAGTCCGGATCATCCATGGAACGTGACATATCAAGAACAACATACAGATGTCTCATCTGCCAAAAAAAAAAAAAATTTAACTGTGATCTAACAACAACAAAAAGGCAGACAGACGGAAAAGTCCAAAACTAAGATATTAAGTCGTCACTGGTACATGTATGAGCTGAAAAAGAGCTTTCCAATGGGAGACTTAGGAGAGCTGGGTCTTTAACTTGATCGCGCACGCTCACAATTGCGCTCGCATGCTCACAATGTAGCAAAAAAGAGACTTTAGTCTGCTGCCGCCAACATCTCAAAAGTCTCCCATTGCATGTGACACTTGGCTCTGTTAATCTTAATCTGCCTCTTATGAAGTTCAAAGTCCTTCATAGACCTAAGGGAATAGTAACTTCAGAATTCAGAAAACTTCAGCAGACAAAAATGCGATCCACGTACCATCCCAAGTCGGACATTAGGGGGTCTGTCCAGCAACCGTCTACGTTTAGCTCGATGGATGATGTCATCCACTGTCGTCTGAAGAGACCCATGCTCGTCCTCTCGGAGTACTTCCCTGATGGCAACCAAGAGAAAAAAAAGACAAATTCAGGATGAAGCTTATCGCAGAAAGTGCATGTTGTGTAATCCCCGGCCAAAACCCCATCAATGCACAAAGGTAGGATTTACGTCAAAAGAGGGATTTTATGTCGTCTTACTTTCAGTCTTACAGGATCTAGACTCAAGTAGACCTTTACACTATGTTTTGGCCTACGATTAAGCTGGAGGCAAAATGTACAACAAAAATGGATTGTAAAACAGACTTATGAAAATCCGACTGCCACCGTTTTCATCATTACACTTAATGAAGGGCAGTTCATACAGATACACAAGTCTGGAACTAGGTACTCAAGCAGTGAATCTTTTAGGATAAATAAAACAACCTGTTATTTTCAATCAATTATCTCACCAGGTCTTCTCATAGTCTCCTTCCCAAGTGTAGGTTTTTTCTGTATCTTCATCTGCCATGATATGGTGATATGGTGATGGTGATATATCACGGTCCAAGTAAACTCGATATGTACAATTCAAGACGTTTCTGCAACAGTGGTAAAATTCAAACTACAATTAGATTTCAAACAGCAGGAAATGTACCAGGCCTAGTTGAAATGATTGCAATGTACATACACTTAAGCTTATTATAATTATGAAAAGCAGTTGGTTAAACTCATTGTCAAAGGTTTGATATGGAGGGTCGAGGTTCCTAATTCATAAAATCTGAATTGGGATACAATGCATGTAAAACTGTAAAAGATACTCCCAAAACATGAAATATACTTAATCAGTTTAGATCCCCAAGAAATATTCCTGGTATTCATTTAGTAGGGGGATAGGTTTGCATAGTCCACAAGGATTATTATCAGACATGGCTTCTACAGTAAACTAACTCGCCTAGTATTAGTAAATAATGATGTTGACCAGTTGTGATGTCCTCTTCAAAAGTTCAATGTTACTTAGTTAGCAAGGTTAAATTTGTGGAAAGAGGGCATGGAGTTTTGAATTTTTAAGGGAAATTATGGGGGTCTGAAAAAAATCCTTGTGGACTAAGGCACACTAACCCCTTTAGTAGGCTACTGCATGCGAAGTGGAATAGTGCATTTTAGTGGAACTTGAAAGTGATAGCCCAGTGCACTACGTATTACAAAATTCGCGAAAAATGGTTACCCCAACATGGTTGATCAACTTGATGTAATTCAGCACCGAATTATTTCTCATTTTACACGCGATCTACAACACCGATCACTTACTTGAATATAACAATCTGCCTAGCGATATATCAGCATACATAAACTGGGCAAAAATCAAGAATCGGCGCTAAAATTTTCAGCAGTGATGGGGCAAAATGCCGATTTGTTTTTACCTCGGAAGTGCAACCGAGCTGATGCCACCATGCTTGTTGTGATATACGGCTGTTTCATGAACAATGAATCCTCAAAAACTACATCCTGCCAAACGACTTTTTGCGTGCTGGCTGTAATGGCGGAATATCTTGTTAATAAGATGTTCATAAAACAGCCGTCGTACTGTTATCCGTATCTTATTCCGAGCATGACGTTCTTTGGAACTAGGAAACTTTCATTGTTTTAATTAATCGAAATGAAAAATTAATAGGCATGAATAAAATGAAACATTATTTCATGAAAAAGTTGAATCAGTTAGTACGTCTTTTGATTCTTTTCATGCACATTATTATTATTTTTTTAAGAATAACAGACATGTTTTTGCCCCCAATTTCTGAAATGTTATCCCAGAAATCTTTATCCCAGAAATCTAGGCAGTGGTGGTCCTTTTTACACATGGAGTAATTAAATGTCTTACTTTTGAAGCAGGGAGGTAGAACATGTTTAACTCCGCAGTTGAAGTTCTCAATTTTGAGGAATCTTTTCATAAAGCATAAAAAGGTAGTATCATACTTTGGTAGCATACTAAAACAGAAATTTTCACAGATTTACCTATAACTTACAGTGTATAAAGATGGTGATGGAAGAAACATGCTGTTAAAATTTTCTGCCTGAAATGCTGTATTTATCAAGAAAAGAGGAAAACTAGTGACCACAATTATTTTTGATCTTTATCAAAAATAAAAGAGAAAAGACTTAAGAAATACTGTGGCCCTTTTCCACTGTTTTCTAAAAAAAAGTGGGCACCGTATGGAACTGAAATTTTCACAGATGACTGTTACTGTATCTTCCTTGATATTGTGCGTATGAATCTGTATTTCTTTGACATAAGAGTATGATAATTATTACCTTTAATTATGACCATGGAGAAATTAATCTTCAATCTTTATTGAAATGGTTGCTAGTCAGCACACTTTGTCACCATTTCCCTCACCATCCAACCCCCCCTCCCAACAACTTAACCCCTCCCCATCCCACTATAGGGTTGACATAAGCGTGGCGTGTAAACTTTGCCCCCTTCTTTTGATATTCCATAACCACACCCACCGAACAGCAGGTAAAACTTCCAGAGGGAGAGACGCCAGTACAAATAACAGCCTAATTTAAATATTCATTAGGGTCTGGGGTCATGCGCGAAGCTAGAGATTACCCATTGAAAAAAAAACAGTATGTGTAATGTGTATGGTGCATACGTAGTACGTACACGGTGCATATAGGACTGACGAAGAATGTGGTGATCTTTGCTGAGTTTTCTTCTAGGAACCCCGGGATAATTTAGCCGATTTTCGGCGCTCCCAAACATGGAGGAGACCAAAATCATATACCACATAGACGACGAGGATACACCTTACCTAGTGAAATTACCGATTCCTGCGGACCAAGTGACTTTAGGCGATTTTAAGAATGTTCTCAACCGGCCAAACTACAAATTCTTCTTTAAATCCATGGACGATGATTTTGGGTGAGTAGCACAGTCAGTACACACATTTTGCACAGCACAGGGTTGTCCGGTGAGGCGATGGAATTTCACGGTTTCTTCAATGAATTACCGGCTCAAATTCTTATTTCAAGCCAGCATGATCGTCTGGAAGAGTGGTAGCAGGCATTGGACGTGGCGTCTACCTCGAATGTGGGGGAATTTCTGTCAATTTGAGACCGAAACTCACGACGACCCGACTGGATTTGAAGACAAAAATGTGACCATTTTTTTTCTGATCGAGCAATTCGGCCGATCGTCTGGCCTGCATTTTGCTGGCGCTGTGTGCTGGTCTCACCACTGCACATTGTTTGCTGGACACACAAATGAAAATGCTTTTTTTGTCACAAATTGCCACAGATCTGTCTTTAACCTTAGTTGAATCATATGTAAAACAATTTGCAGACAGAACATCAATTATATTCTCTGTGTTTTAGTTCAGAATTCCATTTTTCTTTTGGTGGGGGGGGGGGGGGGGGGGGAGTGATGGTCATTCATTCAATCATTGCATTATAATTGCATATGATTAGGGCCTACCTGTTTAAACCAAAACAAAATATACAACACATACCAATTTGATGTTTGTGTAGAGGAGGTAAAAACACCCAGATATCTGAGAATTCATTTGAAATGATGCATTTAACTCCCCATAGTTTCGACATTTAGCAAAAAGCACATTTCTTTCCCTACACTTGTTCGTTCGTGTGAGGACTACCAGCAAAGTACATCAGCTACAGGGGAAGGTCCTGATTTAGCCAGCTGATGGTATCATCATCCAACTCCAGGATACCTCTTAAATACAGAAACTGGAGTAAAATGACATGCTCAGTTTTGCATATGCATGTATAATTTAGAATGTTTGAATTTAAAGTACCGGTAGTCTCTAATGTCTCTTCAAGTTTGAGGTATTTTGAAGGCAGAAGATATTTTGCCGGCACCGACATTCTTTCTGCAAACATTATTTTTGCCGTTGCCTTACTCAGATTGGCGGTTTCATTGGCCAATTTGCATTATGCCATGCCGGCAGGATCGATCGTACCTCCAGCAAAATAACATGTAGAGAAACAAGGCCGAAATGACGTATTAAGACTCAATTAAGTCCGTGCCTGAACATTTTCCATGCTCGGTCTGCTGTTCAATAAATTAAATGAAGATGTGTGAGCTCACGGCGTCAGTCATCAGCTATGCACTTCTTTTGCAACATTGTCGCAAGCCTAGTCTTTTAAGAGCGGCTATTTTTAACCTTTTACGTTATGAAGGAGATTTCTATGATAGTATGAATGACAAGGTTGCATCGTGTATTCATACTATGAAATGCATGGCTTAAAATAGCCTGATATTAAAGGCATCTGAGTTGAAGGCTTTGAATGAAGCATTTGGATTCTTTAATTAAGGATTTCAGAACTGACTTGGCAATGTCTTCTTGAGAAGCACTTGTGATTGGAACTTTTCATTAAAGAAATTGATTGACTGATTGATTCTATTTAAGTATTTCCAGAAGAAGAAGAGAAAAAAGAGGATTAATTAATACAAAAAGTAACAATATGCTGAGGGGCTGGGGAAGCCATGATGGTGTGAAAGTGTTTAAGTAGGGTGGAGTCTCTGTAATTAACATTGTCCATCTGGTGCCCAGCGTCACAATGAAGCACAGGCAGAGAATGGGTAACTCCAAGGTGAGATTCTATGTGGTCAGTGATGGAGGTTCTCTTCTGTTGTGCTCCCATTGATTAGTCCTTATTGTCCCTTGCTGACCATTGATAAGCTCCATGGGAAGGGACACTTGTCTGAAGAAGGGTTACAGACATAAACAGTGTGGACCAGGTCGGTCAGCAGTGGTGTGGAAAGGCTGGAGGAAGTTCTGAAGGGGGAGGAAATGCAAGACAATAGGTGTTCCATACTTTGGTCAAGTTGTTGGTGCCAGGATCAGGGTGTTGTGGTCTGAGAACCGGACCTCCTCCCTTTGGAAAACAGATCATGTGGAAAAATTCAGGTCTCTGGCCGGTATATTTGTATTGGCGACGTTCTCTTGTGATTGGCTGCCGTGCATCCCATGGAGATGGGACACCTAGTGCTCCCACCATTTGCTTTATCCCCAACAAGAACTACTCTGAACATTTCAGGCCTGCAGACTTCAAACTTGGTTGTGTCTTTTAGTTTTACCCCCTGACTTGTCCACAGGACCCGTATTGTCTTGCTTTACCCACAATAATTGATCGAGGCATTTCATTTATCAAGTGCTGTGGTATTATAGTTTATAACTGGACACCTGGAGTTGACTTGACTAGGGAATGTTTGTTGTAATACCCCAATGTGTCAACTAACAGGAAGTGTTTGAAGAGGCATGATTCCAACGAAAATCCCATGTTCACAAAGCACGTTCTTCCCTGTTCCCATCTGAGGTGCGTGCCCCTGGCCTTGCAATACAAAATGGGTAGCCTTGTCCCCCTTTCAACTTTCAAGGAATAAAAATGGAGAGGAGATATTATGCAAAGCCATTTTATGTCCTTTATTCAGTAAATTTGAAAACAATTACAAAATAAACATTTTGAAAACTTCATGCACTTGTACTTTACCAATGGACATTGTGTTTATAATGGTCAAGTTTGTTTAAATTCAGCTGAAGAATTCATCTTAAATATTGCAAAACTTGTAGAGCTATAAACTGCTCCCATGATGTACCGACTAGAAAGTTCTGAGGTTTATTTATTGATGTACATCATAGTACATGTGTACATGTCATTTTAATCGAAATTTTGTATGTCTCGTTCTAGCATTGTGCAGCAACTTAATAAATTATCCAGATTAAAAAATCACTTACCGCTCGTAAAATCTACTTATAAAACCTTAGGTGTACTTGGATTTACGTTAAAGTCGACTGACTGCAAGAGCACTATAGATGGTTACACAGTTCATCTATGACATGCTGTACACAGTACTATAGATAAATTTATGGCGACTTTAAAAGCAGTTGAACTATTTCCTGTAAGTAATTGATAGCCTCCCGTTAATGCAGTCGGACTTCCTGCATGAGGTCCTTTGATCAAGTCTATCCCAGTCCCAAACCCTACGACCTCTCTCAAAGGAGCTAGTCTGCTCAGTGGGACAAGTTCTTAATTAGACTAGTCACCAGTCCTCAAATGTATGACAGTTGACACATGGTAATCATCGTATTCTATGGGTGCACAAATTAAGGGCAAGTTCTCATTATTTACAATGGGGGGCACAGTATTCACCTTTTCGTCCTGTGTTAAACTGGAAACGGCTTCTAAATGGTTTTAAAAATAAATTAATTTATATACAGTTAAAGGCATTGCATACGTTTGGTAATGACTCTGAAAATTTATGGCAATAAAAACTTACTTGGTGAGAAGTACAGCTGCTTTGGATAGTATAATGCATATTGAGAAACGTTCAATTCGAAGTACCGCGGTTATGGAAAAATATGTCACTTTTTATCTCCAAAAATTATGAATCTGAGAAGCGTTATGGCCGTAACGCTTCTCAGCTATTGACTTACTGTTCTCTGGCGTGAAATAACCGCTCTAGTTTGTCCCTAAAATCTCAAAAACGCTACCACCTTTTGAATTGAAACTTTCACAGGTTAGTTTTATGGTATATATAAACAATTATATTGGTTTGAAACAAACATTAGGCTCAAATTACCAAACGTATGCAATCCCTTTAATATTCATGTATAATTTCCACATATATGTGTACGGCCCCAGATATTTGGTCTGTGAGCTAGGGCCCCCACAGTATAAGCATCCACTCAATTGAGTGACTCCATCTGTAGCAAAGAATCAAGTCTGGGTACCAGACACCAATCACATCATCTAGGGCCTTTCTCCAAGCTCGGCTCAGGCTCTGGTTCCGATTCCATTTCGTGAATCCATTCTGAATGTACTTTATCAAAATAGAGGCGTTTGGCTGCGGTTCGGAAGTAGATTCTCTGGTTTGAAAAGGAAAACGGAGCTTCAGTTTCAATGAAAAACCACAACCTATATTTTCAGCATGATGACAGAGACGAAGCCGGATCCTGAGCTTGAGCTGAGCTTTGAGAAAGGCCCTAATCTTTATCTGCCCCCTCACCCTCCACCACGGCCAATAAGCAGGTGCTGTTGGTACGCTTCCCTCTCCACCAAATCTTCCATATGTACCGCACTGACTAGATCCTTGAAACCGTACCATCATGTACTGTACATTTATTTACAAAGGCATACATGTCTCATCATCAATGGTTCTGAGTATGGTATGTCACACTAGGATGTGACAACTTTTCATTGAGAAAATTTCCGGCCTGTGCCTCTATGTGAAAAACCAGCAATGTCATCACAAACGGCTCCTTAATTTGTTCTGGTCTTCTGATTCTGATGCACTGAACGCATAGGGCTATATGGTGCTTTGTGGAGACAGCACAATAGGTTGAATATGTCTCCACAGTGAAATTTTAACTGTATACCGGTACTATAGGCCTCCACAAGGTTTTCACAAAACTGTATTTGAAATTAACTTAAAAATGAGAAATTATAGGGGATGCTTGTTGGACATTTCAACCCAGGAAAGTGATTCTGGTCCAAATAGCAGCAATTTCAATTCTGCTCTTCGGAGAATGTTTATTAGTACACACAAACTAAGCCATGTCTCCACAAGGATACAAGTTCAGTATGGGTGTACAGTTTAAATAGTGGTGACCTTGCCTGTGTTTTAATGGGGCCCTTATCCCTCTGTACCATGTAGTAAAGATATGTTCATGTGCATGTACCACCAAGGAAGACTGCTTATTGTTGACAGGGGACAGAGCATCATGGGGACAGTCTGATTATGGCCTGATGTGTAAATGTACACATTGTGCAAAATGAGTTGTGGGGATATATGAAGGATTTATGTGTTTCCCATTGCTTGTTTGTGGACAGCGCTGAAGGGCATGTGCCCCCTGACTTCGCATGGGACCATTGCTAGCCAGGGTGCCAGTGGATGGCATGAGGGCTGAAGGTTTTACTGTGTTCATTATGGTCAACTTGACAGATGTCACGTATCCATGTAAATTGCCCAAATAGTTCTGAGTGATAATTTGAGTGGATTCTGAGAGTTACAAGCTTTTGAGTTAGAGAAGCAGAGTGCTTAAATGCTCAAGTATGTTGTGTAGATCTATGTTGTGTAGCTTTTGAAAGAAATTGATCCTTGCAAAGATTCAACTAAGTGACTTGAGCGGTGTCCAAGCATTTTACAAAGTTTTGGACACACTGCATTTGATTATTAGCTCTAGCTTTCTTCAAACCATCCATCTTTCTCCTGGAGATGACCACGGGAAATTGTCTATATCTAAATTGAGCTATACATGATGTAACACCAAGAAGAACTAAAGTACATTGCTCTCAGTTACTGCCTCACACATTACCAGTACCACTACCATGCACACATTGCACTGTAACCTTGAGCCCAATGCAACTTTGATTTAAACTTGCATTTCCTCGAAAAATAAAAATTGACATTCCTCGGCATAAAACTCCAGAAACCTGACATCAAGACTGTGATGCAGAAATTATTGTACGCCGAGGACTTTTTATTGAGTCTTAAGGGATAATGGTACAAAAGCTTAAGGAACGTAGGATCTTGTTCTACGAAAGCACATTACACAGTGCTTAATCACGGGTGATTAGAGGCTACGAGGGCAGCGTGTGTAAGAGGACAATGTCTTATTTTCGCTCCGGTCCATGCTGGACAAAAGTGCACAATAACCGGGGGAATTTGTTATGTGGAGCTGTCAGGAGGTTATGCGCTGTGGAAGTCTGCGATGGCAAAAAAGGGGTGCAGCTGAATACATGTACATGTAGGTTGGGTGCTAGTAGTAAGAGGCACAGTGCATGGTTTGGAGGTTAAGCACAGCCTTTAGACACTAGGGGTCATTCCACCCGGTTTGGGGCCCTCGTGTCCATTCTATGTACCATGGGTCTACATTGTACTATACACTACGTGTGTATGTGATCATTAAATCATTTAGCCTTTGAGAAAGGATTGAAATGCGTCAGGCCCTCCTTATTGTCATTATTTTGGCTGATGAGCAGTTTGCAGCAGTTTATTACTTGCATTGTGATAATTACATACATGTACTGTTCAATCTGTACAGAGCTGGAATATGTACTGTATTGAAGTCTATCCAACATAGTGTACCACTACACCAAGTAAAGTGATTTTAGCATGGGTCTGGTACCCTCATCAGCCCAATAAGCCTTTTGCGAGTTAAAATTGAACAATATCTGGTACACTGAATTCTTTCACTGTACTACGTAAACATCAAAACCTTGATTCTCCAGACTAAAGACACTGTTGCTATATCACATTCACATGATTCAGGGCAAGCTTTTAGAATATGTACTGTATTGAAGTCTATCCAACATACTGTACCACTATGTCCACCAAGTTATTGAGTGATTTGAGCATTGGTCTGTTAAACTCATCAGCCCAATTAGTCTGATGGTTTTGTGATATGAAATAAATCATCTTAGACCCCGTTCCCACTAGATCCACGAATTGGGGGATCTGATCCACCTTTTGCCAAATTGCCGGATCAGATCCCCCAATTGGTGGATCAAGCGTATAGTGGGGACGCAAACCGTTATAAGGTGGATCAGGATCTGATCCACCTTTCTTGATCCACCTCCAGAGTAGGATACAGATCCCCCAATTGGTGGATCAGATCCGGCAATTGGATTATCACGATAAGTGGGAACGCAAAAGGTGGATCTGATCCGGCAATTTTACCTGTCAATATCCGGCCTGTACACGAGTGGCGCGAAAATGTTGCGGTTTCGTGAAAGAAGACTTCGGCCATGTACATGTAGATTATGTGACAATCCGCAACGGGCTTGACATACACTATAAACAACAACTAAACTACTGTAAAATCTGTAGTGTGTGCATCATGCATGTAGCTACACATGTATTAAAATCATGGAGGAAGGAAATCGTACAAGAAGACACGCATTTCATTTGAGATTTTGTTCCTTTTTTGCATTTTGCGAGCTTACTTTGATCGACTGCCTTGGAAAACACGAGGTATTTCACCCAACTGCCCGAAAGTAAACAGGGCGGATCGAACCAATTTCAGGCCAATTTGGGGGGGGGGGGGGGTGACAGAAAAGTAAAATAGAACATTATATTTATTGGAATCAATTAATACCCATAAAATAAAAAGAGAACAGAGCAAAATGATTTTATAGATTAGGTTAGTGTGATTTATCATAGTCTTATATCATGAAAGAAAGGGGATAATATTTTAGTTGCCGATTTAATTATTTTATGGTTTATCTACTCCCCCTGCGTAGAATGGATTGGTCCAAAATGGCTGTGCAACCACGTGCTGGATTTTGTAATATTCTCCGATGTTTTGAGTTGATAAAAAATATCTTTTTATCATCATAATCATTGAAAATGAAATTTATATTTCGTGTGCTTTGTCAATTTGTTATTTTAAAGAATAAATACGCCCATTTGTACTTAAGTTCGACCCCAATAAAATCCTGAAACGAACGTCCAGATCGGCACAGTGCATGCATTTTCACAAGGTACGTGAAATGTTTGTGTCTCCATCCAACAAAAAATTATGTTTCAGTGATCTTTGTGACGGAAAATAACTCAAAATACATCATTTATCATTCATAATATTTCAAAGCACTAAAACATGCTGGGGTACACAAATATGACAAATATTCAATAATTTGTACATTATTCTTGAACTAAACGATCGCTAAAATTGTAAACATGTGAAGAGCCGTCACCCCCGGCCCGTTACTGAGCGCGACGATCTAGTACTTTCGTTTTACCTTCGTCAAAATGTGAGAATTAACCACACAAAAATGGCCTTTAAAACCTTCCCCGATATTTCATCAAAAATAAAACTTTGTCTGCATTTATTCGTGGTGATATTTTAACAGAAGTTTATGCAAGGATTAGGCCATCTTAGCTCGAAAAACTTGATCAAATGTTGGCACGCTGTAACTGACGACGTTGTAGGAATGATCTTTACGCTCTCCGATCTGTTACACACAGTTTGTTTCAGCGGGCCGCGGGACAGACATAACATTCGGGCGGGCATTCACGTGGCCGATCGCCCATGGGTCTTGCTTTAGAACACGCTGATCATGCCTACCCAGCATGGAAAGCAGAACGCGCGCTCTCCCTGTCAACTCTGACCTTTTAAGACTCGACACTTCCGCTTAAAAAGGAGGATCAAGCTCGAGTGGGAACGCGACTTGCGGTTTTGTTGTGGGTAGATAACGATCACACCAAAATGCCGGATCTTGATCCACCTTTCCCAAAACAAGTGGGAACGCGGTCTTAGTTGATGTATCATTTTGACTGCTGCTTTAAAAACATATTGAACAGTGTT
Source organism: Astropecten irregularis (assembly GCA_963971285.1). NCBI lineage: Eukaryota > Metazoa > Echinodermata > Asteroidea > Paxillosida > Astropectinidae > Astropecten > Astropecten irregularis. Next base: position 3,014,409 of record OZ020264.1, on the reverse strand, counting down.
TAGCGGTCTGGTGCTTAAAATGGACAGTGGGCTAGTCTCCTTCCACTGTCCAGTGGGGTCTGGACTGAGCAATGTCCAACAGTCTGGAGGATGATTCAAGTCTGGCCTCAATATATTCAATTCAATTCCATTAAGTGATTTATGATTCCTTAATACTAAAAGGACCCTTCAATACATGCACACAGCAATTAGGCCACAATGGCCCAACATTGTGGAATGACCCATCAGGCAGGAACTTCCTTCTTAGAAAGGGGTAGGGCAATTTTACCTTGCCAAAGGGAACTTGTTGGAGAGAAAATGAAATGTCCATCAATTGGAATTTGTCAAAGGGGCATCAAGGCACTGACCAGAAGCACTGAGGCAGTTGCCTCCTTTACCTTCATGAGGTCGTTACCTTTTAGTGGAATATCCGCCCTTTTTGTAAGTTTCAGTTCTAATAATTTGCTTGTTTTTCTCTTCTTTCCTTTCCCCTCCTCCAGCGTGGTCAAAGAAGAAATTGTAGAAGATGAGGCCAAGCTGCCCTGTTTCAATGGCCGAGTTGTATCATGGGTAAGACATTGATTATTGATTTGCATAATTTATGCTAATTCATGCTAATTTATTCTTATGTTGTCTTTTGCTTGTATTCTTTGTAAATAGAACAATAAGAGTTAGTATGCTTGCCTCTGCGCTTTGAAAAAAATAAATTCTTGGGTTCTTCAAGTTCATGCCCCTGCCACCAAAACACTTTTTTCTTTAACAAATAATTGATGTTCAAGTGTTGTGCAATTTGGAAAAAAAGTACATTGTAATCTACATAATTTACATGTAGGCCCTATAACAAAACTGAAAATAAACATCCTAAAGAACAGACTTTGTATTTTAAGGATTCTATTCTTAACTGATAATTCTTCCGAGATGATCATGATCAAATCAAACCAAGGTGAATGTGATTTTTAAGTTCCAAGATATATAATTATTTCTGGCTGCGCTTGCTTATTTTTGTGAATTCACTCGCCAACTGGTCCAGGCACTTGTATGACTGATTACCTGTTTGAAAATGTATTTTTAGATGTTGAACTGCAGTATTGAGACATTCAAAATGAATAACAATCACTTACTGGTACAGTACTATAAGTTGATAAATTGTGACTAGCCTTGATAGAGACAGCCTTCCCAGGATTAAGTCTAACTACGCTGGAGTGCTCTTGACGAGTGTTCGCACGACAGACTTGTGTCAAAACTAAGCCCTGATTAAAAAAAAATTCACCACTGTTTGTCAGCCACAGAAAACCCACTCTTAATTAAAGAAAGAAAAAAATTAATTGATTCTTTGGGAAGTTTCCATTATTGCTCCTGATAACACCTCCGAAAACGCCTCCGAAAATTTCCTCCGTTTGTCTCATGATTTATAATATTTCTGGCCTTTACTTAACCTCTAGAGGTAACATGTTTTATAAGGTGCAATAAGGTTCCTGGAATTCACCATCCAATGAATCTATATTTATTGTTTTACATTTAAGCTGCAGTGCCTCCCACCCCCCTTCCCCACCCACATGGGCCTTTCGATCTTGGTCTTTGTAAGCTGTCAACATCAGGAGAAAGAGAGGGATGGGGTCTTTGATTGAAAACGAAAAAAAAACCGAAGAAGACAATTTGAACGTCCTGGAGAAGGCTTTAGTGTAAATTACTTTCCAGATTTTCCTCTGAATGTCAGGGGACTGTTGGGAGAGGGGGAAAAAAGGCATCCAGTTATTTGGTCTCTTCTTATATACCCCGGCTGGCATGTGAGCTGCCTTTTCCTTCTGATGACCGGGGGAGATAGCGGGCGGACTTCAAAGAGTCGACGGGGAATTTGCATAATTTAACAGGGAGCAATCCCACAATACCGAATCCGCACGGCATTATGGGTCAATACAAGTAATAAACTGAGCACTGCAAACTGCTTATCAACCAAAATGACCTGAAATATATCAAATGCTTGGAGTTAGGAGGGCCTGACGCGCTTCGATCTTAGCAGGATCTTTCTCAAAGGCTAAATGAGGAGAGGACATATAAACGAAAAGCCTTTGGTTTTTTTTCAGTTATTTTGTTTTTCTTCTTCCTCTTCTTCTTCTTCTTGTCACCGGAATTCCCATAGACTAAGCGCAGGGGAATTCTGGCACCCACTTTGGTCACTTAAGCAATCAATATTTAACCAAACTTGGCCCAAGTAAAGCCCCTAAACATGTAGCATAGATGCATGCTGAACAGTGACATCATCATTCATCAGATGTCAAATTACAAACAATTTAAATTTAATAATCAAAATCTTAAAAAACAACCGTTTGAGATTATAAGTTAATTCTTTTGCCAATTCTCAATGTTAGAGAAGGTCTTACTTTGTGACACATTGCTTGACCTATGTGACCTCTACTTCCGGTCAAACAGGAAGTAGCTCCTCATTTAAAAGTGATAAGACCTAGGATCATGATTTTTTCACCAAAAGTCAATGTGAGGGAAGGTCTTTCTTAGTGACAAATCTAACAATTCTGTTTCCAACAGCCATAAACTCTATTTTTTTTTTTGCATTTGCTTTCCTCGTTTTGTAATCAGGGAAAGCGAGGAGGCCTTTTTTTTTGTATTCCCGTCCCACACAATGGCGTTATCACAAGAGCTGACCGATCCCTCTGACACAGCTTGCTCAAACCTGACTTGTTTGTTAGTTCAGCAGCCATTGATTATTTGTCTGTGTCTGACCCCGGGCCAACCTAGGGATTTTCACAAGTCCCCATACAAAAACACAGTCACATGTATGCGTGCACTACCTACATGTACCTACACAATATTGCACATGTTATACCTATACCATACCAGATCATGTATTCTTCACAGCCCATTATGAGTCAGTCATGGTGTGTTAGTCACGGAGAATATATATTTTTTTTTATCAGAGACTTGTTTAAGAAAACAAAAACCAGGGAGGGGGGGTCACTCAGCCTGGCAGTTGATTCAGCTCGCTGATAACTTAGCTGTTAATTTATGATTAACTAACAGGATCTCTGGGATTTTTTATTGTAGAGAGCTGGCGCAAGCTCGAGGCTGGACTAAGGGCTAATTATATAAAAATTGTGGACCGATGCCCCCCTTTGTTGCCGTACAATCAAATTGTCATAATTAGATAGTGTGTGCACACAGTCAATGGTGATTTATAATCCAACACGCAGCAGGCTAGTTTGTACATTGTACCACAAGTATGTTGTGTACATAATGAAGGCCTACATGTACCAGTAGTCTGCCTGTACAGTTTGTATGGGTGATGATTAATTAAAGAAACAAATCTTTAACTCCTACTCAGCATGGCCTTGTGTGTATATGGGGTCTGTGGTTAAAATAATAAGTAAAAGAAGGAGTTCTGTTTAATGTACAGTGTACATAATGTGTATGTGCATGCTTTGTAAAACAAATAAGCTGCATATGCCATAACAGTAGGCCTACATGTACATATGTAGTACAACATTTAGAATTTGTCTTGCTTTTTGAACTGTTGAATGGAGTGGATACGTGGACAGCAGGCCTTGCGCTAACTGTTTTTCCTGGCTAGCCCATCAGGCCAGCTTACTTCAGATTTTACTAGCCTATTTAGATTTTTACTAGCCCGTACATATGTTGATCCATACCTTAACATGTAGGTTCTTATTTTTGTTAACTAGCCCACTGGGCAACCAAGGAAGTGAATCTAGCTAGCCCAGGGCTAGTAATAGGCCCTTTTCCAAACCTGGGCTCAGGCTCCGGCTTCGGCTCCATTTTTAAATAACGGGTATCAAAATAGAAGCTTTTGGCTACGGTTTGGAAGTAGATACTCTATTTTGAACAAGAAAACAGAGATTCAGCTTCAAAGAAAAACCACAACCTACATATTCAGCATATGGATGACAGCACCGGAGCCGGAGCTGAGGTTTGGAAAAGGGCCCTATTTCGAGTCCTGCAGGACATGCATGCATATTATGAATGCACAAAATGCAGTACGATAATCATAAACAGGCTAAAAAATATCTAATATTGCAGCAATTGCTGTTTCCGCACTGTTGTGCCGTGTGTTCTTTCGTTTCCATGTAACATCTGCACACGTATGCAGTATTTATTGAATTTTGTCATGACAATTTTTTTTATTGATTTTTGCCTCTGGGTTTTGTAATGTACGTGTACATGTAATATAGAGTTTAATTTACATATTTATCATATAAATAAAAGGAGAAATAAAATCCCGTTTGATATTTCTTGGAATCTGATCCACAATTTGACTTGTGTGATAAAAAGGTCGAGTGTAAAGTTTTTCATGTGCTGTATTGAATTATAAAGAAAAAAATGAAAGTCTTCAACCATTCTGATATGCCTAGGGGCTTTCTCAAAGCTCGGCTCCGGCTCAGACTCCGTCTCCGGCTCCATTTCGGGAATCTATTTAAAAATTAAGGGTATCAAAATAGGGGCTTTTGACTGCGGTTCGGAAGTAGATTCTCTGGTTTGAAAAAGAAAACAGAGCTTCACCTTCAATGAAAAGCCACAGCCTTTATTTTCAGCATATGAATTACAGAGACGAAGCCGGAGCCTGAGCTGGATCTGAGCTTTGAGAAAGGCCCCAGAATTATACTGATAGTATTTAACTGCACAAAATATTGAGCCTATGTACATTTGAAGGCTAATGTGAACCATGGAGAATTTTGTTCATGAGTGAACGTTATTTTAATGTGCATGTATGGTTGGCATCTTGCATTTGGCCGGCACATAGTCGCTCAATAAATTTGATTAAATTCAATTTTCAAGGAATTTCTCCCCCACAAACGTTCGTGGATGTTTTTGGATGAAGACCCATTTTAAATTAGAAACAACAATTTTTTATTTGATTGTATTGCTGTCTATTGCATTTGATTCTCCTTCTCAGAAGATTAAGGTATGTGGAATTTTGGAGACATGTTAATGTATGTTTCCCATGCATTCTACCTCCATGGTACATGTACATGTGCAGTACATGTAAAGTAGTGCATATTCCACTGTACATGACATACTATACATTACTTGCTATTTTCAAGGATAGCAAAGTTATTGGCTTATCAAAAAGCCAGCTTTTTGTCTCGTTTTAGTCTGGCTTTGAATGTTCTTAAGCTATTCAGTGCATGTATCCAAATACATGATGTACATACATGATATTATACCTGTGGCACATAGAAGCCGTGTTGTTTTTATAAGGTGCGGGCGCATTTTATGAATGACTGCTTCGCTGCAAAAGCAGAACGCCTTATTGTGCATGTTGCACAGTGGGTACACCTGTAACTACAACCTTGTTATGCACACAAACATGCAAAAATGACAAACATTTCAATAAATCAAACCATACCCCATACACACACACAAAAATCTAACAAATTTTTTTTGGAGAACCTTTCAACCTTTTTGCCTGTTATAAATTCCATCTGCTTGGTAATCAATTGTGTATTTTCTATTGTTCGATTGTCGTGATTGCTGTTATCGCGCTTGTCAGAACCCGGTATATATTTTTTTTTTTCTCAAAAGCTTGAGCTTTTTTTATCCGAGGATCAAATTGAAACGAGATTTTTCTTTCAGATATACTGGGGATTTGTTGTTGTTCATTTTAGTTTTTGACGAGTCGGTCGGGGACTGATGAAGTCGGAAGTGAAAAGAAAATGGTCACGTGGTAATGTTCTTGTACTGTGCTCTTGTATGGTGTTTGTTGTTGGCAATTGTTATTGTGTGAGTGAATACAACTTGTATTCTGAGGGGACTGCCATGATAAATTGACAGGGAAGTGACATTTGGCCAAGAGATATATTTCCAGTTTTGGGGAAGGGGAGGAAAATATCCCACAAATTAAAAGATTTTCCAGTCACAAACGTGCAGGCCTACCTGTCTGTACTGTACATACATTTGAAATCAAGGAATAAAAAGAATGGCCAAAATCAAATCTCCAATATTGTTGTTTATCAAATAGGGAGCCTATATCATTAAGAAGAAACTGACCAAGGCCAGACTGACCAGATGAATAAAGACAATTTGGAATTTGACCATTGATCTTTTGTGCATCCAACAACATTGATTGTTCACTGATGATTGCTAATGCTATTGTTCAGGAAATGCTACTGTCCATTAAAACAATTCAAAAGTTCACAATGTAGGCCTAGTACCCAGAAACATAATGGCGTCCATGAATCACATGACCAGACAAAGAGAAATCCATGCTGCCCTATCACTTGGATGATCCACAATGTTTGTACAAATGTAGGTCACAAATAGATCTAAGGAAAGTATGATGTACCGGGTACTCATTGATGATCATTGAAAGATTTGAGGCTTTGCATGGTGACAATTGGTATTGTGGATCGGTTTGCGGAAACACCATGTAAGAATCATTCGTAATTTCACACTTCTATTTCGTTCCCACTTCTCGTAATTAAGGTCTCAACGTTAGGACTAGCTTGCTCTAGTCCTCATCAGGAGACTAGAGCAGGCTAGTCGAAACGTTGAGACCTTACGAGAAGTGCGAATGAAATAGAAGTTCAAAATTACGAACGATTCTAATTACATGGTGTTTCCGCAAACCGATCCACACATACATGTACATTGACATTGTAAAGTACTGTTCCCATGCCATTGTACATGTACAGTATACAACTGTACATGTTCAAGTACACTTGAACAATTTATTATTACAGTACATTACATGTGCACGTAGCAAGACCCAAAGAGCTGCCTTCAGACTGCACTGTAGACATAAAACAAACAATGTCATTGTCAATGTTAGACATATACATGTAATGCTGCTGCTCAGATTTGATATAGAGCCAAATATTCACAGCTACTGACAGTATGCACTTAAAACCTGAGAAGGGGCCAACAATCTTCCCCTAATCATTCCATCCGTCTTGAAATTGCAGGGGGCATTTGGTCAGGGAATGATAATTATGTGCAGTATGCACGAACAAATATGCACAGCCATGACTACAACATAACTCCTGCCTCATGCTATTAGGTGTACACACGTCCTTCATATCCATGGACTTTCTCAGGGCTGCTGCGGCCGGCCCTCAACAACAACAAAAAAGCCCTGTCAAAACAGAGCTGGTTAATTTATGGAGTATTGTGGCTGCTTCCATTTTTATACAGCCTAGCCTCAAGTGTCAGCAACGCATTGACCTTTGAACTGGGCCCCGACCCTTGAACCCCAGGTTGGTGGTTAGGTAAACGCTTCCAGACAGCTCGGTTGCTGCTGTGTGAAGTTCAGGCGACTTTGTCGTGCCACCCGTGTGATTAATAACTATCAAAGTGCATTATCTGATAAAAAAGGTCTCGAGTAATTCTCGTAATAAAAAGAAATTAAAAAGTAAAATGTACTTTGCCCTCTATAAATTGAAATCAGGAAATGATTTCTTGACAGTGACAGAAATTGCAAAAAAAAGGAAAGGATATAAAATCCAACCTTGTTTTCTCAGCATTTTATTCACATCAAGTTGAGCGTTCATGTTTTAAAAACAAGTATTAAAAATGAAAAGGAAGTTTAGAGTGAGGAGTAAAACTGAACATTTTTTCGTTATTTGTAAACTGTTAAGTATTTTTTCAAATTTTATTATGCAATTATACATAGAGATTAAAAGAGATTCCAAATATTTTTTGTCACGTAAAAACATTTACATGAAAATCATTTTCCAGTGTATCGGAACAGAATTAAATACATAAAACTTACAGACAATTTAAATACAAACAAGTGAAAAATACAAAAATATAAAATTAAGTCTAAACATTCATGTATAGGCTACATGTACATGAAGGGCAACTGGTTTTTCCATCTATGTCAACAATTTTGTGTTGGCCAAAACAAAAGTTTTCCATATAAATAGGGCCTGTTAGACACAGTTGCTTTGTTTCTCTGTTTCTCTGGAATATGTGAATGAAGTTTGTGCCAACTTAGAAAAAATGCATGCATACAGAAACAGTTCAAATCATTACACAGCCTGCTTGCACATCTGTTTCACCCCACTGTGTGCTGTAATGTGTGCCAGCTGAGAGGGACATATCTGCAGAAGCAGTTGTGTGGATGATATTTTTGTTGGCTTGACTTTCCAATTCCAAAAGAAAAATACTAGGAACCAGTTGGTTATGTTTGGATTTGATAACATCTGTAAATGAGATTTCCATTTTTACATTTGAGTTTCCTGACGTAAATGTCGTTAGTGGAAGTGCAGTGCAGTGCATGGATATGTATTGAACTTTGTTATTCCATTCAGTCTAGGAATGGTCAATCTAATCAGTTTAATAGAATTCCAAGTAGCTGTACCCCCATTCAAAGCCTCCCCACCCCTAGCCCCCACCCCCCTTCTTTCCTAACCACCACATTACAACTCCCAATAGAAGGCCATAACAAAGGCCCAGCCTACAATGGTCCATTTAATGAGGTTGGCCCCAGCCATGCAATTGTGTCTGGCCCCAACAGATGCCTAGCCATTGTGCAGGGGGCATGTCCATCATTGGAGTTTCTATAGGTTGATTGATTCATGATTATAGCAAGCAGCTTAGGGATTTCTCCACAAACAAACAAACACAACCACCACCCACAAAAATTTGTCCAGTTGTATTTTAAGGGATCTCGTCCGACATTAGAGGAACCGGAACGTGATTATTGTTGGAATTTTTTGCGAAAGAAAGAAAACCGCATTTCGTTCGAAGGTTAATCGTTGAAAAAGAAATTGATTATATGAAAATAAACGTTTCAAAGCATAATACATGCACATACATGATTGTACATGTTTTCAGGCACACTGCATTCTGGAGTGTGCGTCATTGCATAAGTCAGATTTTTGCTTTTAAAAAAGGAAAGATTGAAATAATTTGTTGTCATTTGAAATTAACTGCAAATATAGGGATTTGAGTGAAAACTTGTAATAGGAAAAGTTATAAGCTTCTATTTGAAACCTGGGCAGAAAAAATAGATGTCATTTTACAGAATTTTTAACAAAAAGTAATCAAAGGGCTAGTTTCTAAGTTAAAAAAATAAGTTGAAAAATAAGAAGAATAAACAATGGTGGAGCCCTTTCCTTTTTTCATGCGTCCTTTTGCCAGAATGCCAGCAGTGCATCTATTATGGTTTATTACGATAATAATTTATTTCTGATGACATACATGTACCATGTATTGAATTGCCGAGCAATTCTATACATATTGCTGAATGTCAACTGTCAGTAATTCAGAAATTATGCAAATTGATTTTTAACGACCGTAGCAACATCTGACAGTAAGCAAGTCAATGCTAGTAGTGGTATTGTATATGCTCTATGAATTACATGTATGGATTATGGAGTAGAACAGTATGGCTGGCTACATTTCCTTTGTGTTTTCATAGTAAATCGCATGCCTGCCAACCAGCAAGATTTTATCAGATTCAGTAAAAGCACTAAAACTTTTGACATGAAAAATAGCAAAATGATATTTTTTGATTGATAATAAAATTTATCAGATTTTTGAAAATTATTTGTACGTACATTTTACATGAATTTCCTGAGGTTCTGACTGAGTGAAAGTGCGATTTTTGTTCCATTTTTCATGTTAAATTGAAGATTTTTGCAATCCAGTAAGATACATGTAGCTTTAAATGTCATCTTAAAATATAGGCACTTGAAGTCACACCCACCAACTACAGGCTCAGCTGACAGCTCCGAAGTTTTTTGCTTTTATTTTACGTATCATGTAATGTATCTTTCAAGAAGAATTTTCAAATGGCCCAAATTCCAAATGTTTTACTATGCTATAGCAAGTAAACTATACTATACTTTAGCTGTCTAGGAGCCGATTTCATGGGGCTTCATAGCACACAAAAAAATGCTTAGCACAAAAATGTCTTGCTCAATAAAACAAACCACCGTTACAAATTCCATATTTGATATTCATGGTCACTGAACAACAGCCAAAGAACAATCACAAGTGATACACAACAACACATGGAAATTTGGTTGTTAATCCTGATTTGACAGAAATTTCATGGTAAGCAAATTGTTGTGCTAAGCAGGACCGTGAAATGGGAGACTTTGGAGAACCAAAGGACCGGTTCTCCAACGTCTCTCATTGGCCCCAGCTCCCTTCTCAAGAATTTCACCGTCAGAAGACGAAGCGAAAGTCTTGTCGGATTGGCAGGGTTAGTTATCGAAACTAGCAGGGCGCTGTGACCTCCTCCAATGTAGACAGCTGTCGCAATATTCCGTTATCTCTATCACAGCTTTGAGATTTTTTCTTTTAAAGTCACTTGTCTGCATTTTTAAAAGACCCTCTGGAGTGTGAAATTGCCTTTCAATTAAATTCTAGTGAGTGTGGGGGTAATTTGTTTCAGCGGCGACTTTGCGACCCGAGTCGGCCTGGGTCGGCTTGGACATTGTGAGCATGTTAAATAGGGCATGCGGGAGATGTCGCACATTAGATTGCCGTTTGTAGGCCAGAAGCGCCTAACAGTGTAAAAGCATTTGGGCATGACATTTTTTTTATTCGTCGTCTTCTTTTTACTTCTGTGAGGTGATGTTAAGCGTGCTACCAGTTCATGCGTCATTAACGGATACTGGGAAAAAAGCATTAAGTGGCATCCTAACTTAACAACAAGCAAGCGTGGCATTTAGGCTTTAAATACATGATGGGACCATATCCCTGTTTTTAAAAGAAGAATCAAAATTTTGAATCAAAATTTTGAATCAAATTTTTGAGACTGTCACTGTGTCAGCTTAAACTTAAGCAGCAATGGCCAAATTTGCTATAAAAATGTCTTGCATGAATATTGTGCACATGAATATTAAAGAAATTTGACTGCAGTTTTCAGAAAACATTAAGTGGGCATTTACTTGTGCGTTCTGTCACACACAATACAAAATCTAAATCCTTGTTTTTATAAGAAAGTGAAAGTTGTTTTAATACTTGGAAAAATTCCTTTCCTTTGTATGGGTTTGCAAGGGGACGTTGTTTATTTTTGTAAAAATGCACACCTTTTGTCAGTACAAAAATCAATCCTTTCAATTTTCAAATCTTTCAGAGGCAACGTTTTGAACAAATCTTGGCTTATAATTCCATCCAAATAAGTTCTGCATTTCTGCATTTAATGACATCACACTTTGGCTCATGAATATGTTTTTTCAAATTAGCATAAAAATACGAACATTTTATTGAAATTCCTGGCCTCAACTGTTGAGAAGTTGGAAAGTCAAACTGCATGTACAATGTAGCATGATAAGGAAGGTGCCTCGCATACATGTAGATGGTGTAATATCTTGAAAACTAGTCAAGACAAACGTTTTATCTCATGGAATAAATTTGAGTAGGCCTAAATTTTGAATAATTTTTATTTTTTATTTTTTGCCTTTAGTTGGTTCCGGCCGATGGCAGCACTGGTGCCCCGTCCGACACGGCCTCCCAATGCCAGAGCGATGCTCCATCGGACATGCAGCCTCCCATGGAACGAACAGGGGGCATCGGAGACTCACGACCCCCCTCTTTCCAGTAAGTACCGGCAGTTGCTAACATTCCTTCCATCTTTTCAAAACTTAACCCTAACCCTCTACATTTTACCACATAAGACAAGGGCTGCTTACCACACATTACCACAGTCTCCACCAGGGAACTGGATCGTAAACCACGCATTGCATAGAAGACTTTATTGTGCTGTATTGTGGTATTCAGACTGCCACGCTTATGGTAAACTGTGGTCAGCGGATGGGTTTAGGGTTAAACCAGTGATTGCTTGCTCTACTGCACACTGAGCCGAGTTCAATGGAATCAGAATCGTTGGTTCCATTGAAACATTGGTTTCATTTCGACGGGCATGACTGTCAAGCATGATTGTAACCCAGTCAAACACTGACCGTGTTCATTGCTGTGGTTTATTTTGCGGAGTCCAAAATTTACCAAAAGGTATGGATTTTGTTGGACATATAGGGAATACAAGTAATAAACTGCTGCAAACTGCTCATCAGCCCAAATAACCTGAAATATATCAAATGCTTAGAGTAAGGAGGGCCTGGGGCCGATTTCACTAACGTTTGAGATCATCGCTAAAGCCCAAATCCATCGCTTAACGGAAAATCAATCGCTATTTTGCGTAGCGATTTTCTGTTTAGCGATGGATTTGGGCTTTGGCGATGATCGCAAACATTAGTGAAATCGGTCCCTGATGTGTTTCGATCTAAGGAGGATCTTTCTCAAACGTTTTGATCCTAGTAGGATCTTTCTCAAAGGGATATATAAGGAAGTTAGAAATATTGTAGGTCCTATAGCTTTTTAGTGCTCCTGAATTTAACAAAAACCAAAAATATCCATCAGTCCATGCATTGCAGTGATGTATTAACCACACTGTGCCAATCAATGCATTGTACATGTACATGTACAGCAGCATGTAGCATGTATGCATGTAGCGTTTATATTTTGACATGCTACACTACAACATGTATACACTGTGCAGTGTTTTTTTCCCTCAGTGCCGTCCTATAATGATATGTAGCGGGATTAGAGTAGAGTAGAGAGAGAGAGAGTAAAGGAAAATTATGAGCAGATCTGGGTCACGCAGGTGACCCCTGCGGCTGGCCATTGTGTGGCCGCCCAAAAGCCACAACCAACTGCAAAAAAAAAAAAATCGGAACGAAAGAAGAAAAGCAAGAAAAGAAACACTCAAGTGCCTTTGTTAGATTTTTAAATCCCCACTCTCTTTTTTTTTCAAATTTTTTCGCCATTATTCCCTTTTTTCGTCCTTCTTTTGAGGAATGAATTCAAAGTGTGTCATTTGAGACTGTGTTCCGAGTGTTGCACGATATTCCCCTTACGCACGTTGAGAAGGGATTTTTTTTTTTGGTAACGTTATAATATACTTCAAGCCCCGGATGAAAATCTTATTGACTGGTAGTGAAATCTGCCGTGGGGCAGATCTATTTTCAGTGTACATGTTTAGCACTTTGTTCTTGTTTTTTCTTTTTCTTTAAATTTTACAGTAGAATATGTACTGTAAGTCGGTACTTTTCATTCCTTTGGGTGAATATAGAAAAAGAAATGAATGAAAGATTCGGTTTTTCTGTGAATGGTCAAGTATACTGTTCTAAATAGTGGAAATTATTTTCGTTTTTTTTTTTTTGGGGGGGGGGGGGGGTTGGGTGAAGAAGCAGCAAACCTTTTTTTTTTAATTATTGGTGTAAAATTAATATATAGATTAGATCATGAATGATAGTTAGCAGATTATGACTGTTCCATCCATATCATCTAGTTTTAAAATTCATTTTACCAAAAAAAAAAATTAAAAAAGGAAATATTCATCAAAATTGATGATCACATTTTGAGAAAACGATAAAAGATGTTTCTGTTTTTATTAGTAAGTGAATTTGCGCATGTTTGCGGTTAATTTACATTTTTACCGGTATATGGTTTGTTTAGGTTTTCAAATTTGTGCAGTTTTCTCGAATTTGATATCATTTCATTGAGAAACGTGTAAAGAAGTGACAGTGTAAAGAAACGGTTCTAGCAAACATTTTGCAAATAGTGAATTTTTGTTAAGATTAAACCTATTTCTATTTCTATTCATTGATCTCATTCAACAGCAATACAAATGCCAATTATAGGAAGAAAAAGAAAGTAATGAATACTCAATGTGTTGTAGATGTATGTAGATCCACATGAATCGGATATTACAAATTTACATGTTATTTTGGAGTCACTTCATGTGTAATTTGCATTATGCATTGAAGTAGCCGATTTGCTTTATAAATTATAACTAGACATTGTGGTTGTGGTAACAACCACTAGGTGTTCGGGGTCACATTTCGTTCTGGAACTGTTATGAGAATGTCTGTTGGAACGCATGTGTGGCATATTGAAATACACTTAAACTGTGTGACGGAGCAAATGATCATGCTGAGTGCAGTGTATTCGTATTATGTACACTGACTGATAGCGTATAGAAAATGGCGTCACCTTTAAATAATGTTAAATTGCCCGAACGATAACTTCCGGTTAGTTCATCACAAACAACTGAAGATTTGCAAAAATCATCGTATGCGTACGATGTAAACAATTTGCAATTTGCACTGATGTACGTCATGTAATTACCGAATAAACAGCATTTGAATAATTACATCATGTTTCCTTTAAAAACACATAACTTCTGGTTGAATGACGTCACAGATTTTAAACTTCACACACCTGTCAGGGTGCATTAGTGCTTCACACTCACCAAATTTGGCGGAAATCCGTTGTTTACTTTTGGATTACGTAATCACTGTATATCTTTAATCCACCATAGAGGGCGCTATACAGCGTGTATGACGTCATCGTTTATATTTTCTGAAAGCCCAAGACCTACTCTATCTTTTACCCAGAGGTTTTATGTGCCCAAATCCTTCCGTTTTCGAGTTATTTTGAGTCAAACTTCAACTTCCGGTAACACCGGAAGTGAAGGTCATTTGTACACAACACTAAATATGTTAATTGTTGAGATTCACGTGTTGAGTAACATATGTCAATATCAAAATCGTAGGTCATGTGGTTCTAAAGTTATAAAGCACCAAAGTTTTTCCTAAAAACGCTTGTAATTTGATACCCGATGACGTCATCATGACGTCAATCTTCTAAATACAACTTGACATCATGAACGAAGTTCCCACTAAGTTTCATGTCGATATCTTGTAACTGTCATATAGAAGTCCAGCTGACAAGTTTGGGAAGAAGAAAAAGAAAAAAACGAAAAAAAAAAACTCGAACAATAACAATAGGTGTTCGGCTTGAACCCGAACACCTAACAAGATGGCAAGAATGATTGTACAATACTCATAGTAAAAACTCGGTTACATATTTTGTGTTTTAGTTCAGATTAGCCCTCATTGTTACAGTACAAATTATTTACCAGAATTTCGGTTTTTTACTTTAATAGTCGAATCCCCAAGGGCTTGAAGATAGTAGGGAACTACTATTATTATTTGTTGTTTCAAGTGTAACACTTGGGTGCAATGGACCGCATATTAATCAGTATAATCCCTCACACTCCGAGAAACAAAACACACACAGGACGAGTGGAGTGATGGATGCGTCCAGACACCCATCGTTTATTATCATATTTTTTTTTTCTCCCCTCATTCATTCTCCTTCCCTGACAACGATATGTGTAACGTTTTATGCAATATGTTATATACACAAGGAGACCTCGTCACGTCACACATGTATGCGAGGAGGGAGGGTGGGGGGGGGGGGGGGGGTTTCTCATGAAATGCCTAGAAGGCATTAAGCCTCTGAAAGACATTGGAGTAATTTCCAATTATGCAAGCGGTTAACAGGTGACTCATTCTGGGGCGAGAGTGCGCAGCGTTCAGCGCGGTGTGTACAGTATGTATCTGCGACCAACCACCCCCCTCCTCCTCCTCCCTTCCCTAGCATGGTGGCAAGCTGCAGCGGCTGACACTAGCAGCAGCAGTAGGGGAGATAAATGTGGCCTAGTGACTGTTTTCTTTTTGTGGGAAGAAGTGATTTTGAAATCTAGTATAAATTCAATACAAGTAATAAACTGCTGCAAACTGCTCATCAGCCAAAATGACCTGAATTATATCAAATGCTTAGAGTTGGGAGGGCCTGACAGTTTCGATCCTAACACTAACAGGATCTTTCTTTTTTTATTTTGTATAAATTGCAATCAAGTCAGGGAGTGAGTGCATGTGATTTTCGTTTCTAATTGAACTAGGGCCAATTTCATGGAGCTGCTAAGCACAAAAAATTGCTTAGCACAAAAACGCCTTGCCCCAATAAAACAAACCACCACAAATTCCATTTGATATTCATGGTCAGTGAACAACAGCCAAAAAACAATCACAGGTGATGCACAACAAATGGAAATTTGGTTGTTAATCCTGGTTTTTAAAGACAGAAATTTCATGCTTAGCAAATTTTTGCTGTGCTAAGCAGGGTCGTGAAATTGGCCCAGCCTGTGCTTTTTGATGATCCTGCTAGTCTTAGCAGAAAAAATCATCATCACATTATAATTATGTGCATTTTTATCCATGTACATGTACAGTACTTACATGTATTTATCACAATGTTCAGTAATCATACATGTACAGTGTATGTACAGTACTGTCAGTACATTGTATACAATGTAATGTAATATATATATATTGTATACATTTGTATACAATTGTATACAATGTACATTGCCTGTATGAACTTACAGTACAGATGACTAATTTACATGTGCATAATTATGTACACAGTAGAAGCCCTTCTTCTGTGTACTTTTAATACAAATCAGTTTAACAATGGGTTTTGTTGTAGCCATTGTCCTGATTGTTATGTACAGGCTATTGTTTTAAGGCCAATCTGAGCATGAAGCCATTCACTTGCTTGTAGTGGCTTGTTGCCTTTGTAAAAAACAAATGGAAAACAATAGAAATAATCAACACTACTCTAGCGATCACAAAGTCACAAACCATATACGTGTACTGCCGTCTTAAGCACCATTCCAAAATGCTTTTACATGTATAATGCTCTCGTAATTCAATTAATTAAAAAGTGATTCAAAAATATTGACAACATATCTGCTTAAATCTTAAAAAATATGAGTGGATTTTTTAGATTTCATGATTTTTTTGTATGCAGTCTCTCTCTTCGCATTTCATTTGGCGATTAGACATGAATCAGTCATGTCCTCGCGTTGAACTCATGGGTGTGGGGGAGGGGGAGGGGGAGGGGGGCTTCTAGCCTCCGCAGAGCACGAAATGTCTTCCAATCTCATCTGTTATCACGGCATATTGCTGGTCATGTATCGTTGACCGACGTGTACGCTATAGATGGCCGCATATTGAGGTCAATGTCCGTTCACATGGAAATATTTTAATTATGCGCACACTGTGCACACCATGTATACACAATCTCAGTATACACCTGTCTATGATTGTCAAACAGTAATGTTCAATTTTATTTTTTGTTTATCCTAAAAAAATGATCATAAAGAAGGGTATGGCATAATTTTGAAATGAATTTGTGCATAATTTTTTGAAATAATTTATTTCAATGAATAATTCATTGTATAGGCCTAATATTTGATCTAGGCCTAATTAGATATTTTTTTAAAAGAAAACATCTTGGCGGTAGTAAACTTACATTTTGCAAATTGTACAGATTCAGGCCTGGAATTTAGTTCTGAAAGGGGCAAGGCCACTTTTCAATGGCAAGGGGCACTTCCATTGGAAAATCATAATGTCTATATGGAAATATTTGAAGGGGCAACAAGGCCAAAAACCAGGGCAATGAAAGCCATGGCCTCCGTGGCCTCTGTTAAATTCCAGGCTTGCAGATTGCATTTTTGTACAGACTACAGCTACAGTATGAATTTGTGTCCTATGTGTCCTATAAAGGCCTACTACATGTAGGCTGGCGCATCATAATGTGGCCTGTCACCAACTACACGTCACTTTTTGTTTTCCCACAAAGGGATGACAGTCACTGCCCAGTAGTGTTAATTTAATACCGGCGCAGGTGATGATGTAGGCTATTTTAAAAGTCTGTGGGTACACAATCTGAAATGGGGATCAGTGATACTATGAGCCTCATAAATTATGAGTGACACGACCCCTATGACCCTAGGTAGGCCTACACATGTGGATGTCACATACATGTGGTGGAACACATGTGAGGCCTACACATATATGGACAATGTACATTTAGGCCTACATGTATAAGTGCAATGCATGGAACCATAATACTTCATGTATATTGTGTATTGTAACACATTATCTACAGCAACACATATTATACCCTTAAATGTCAGGTATTTTCCAGTCATATTTTTTCAAATAGGTTCCAACAATTTTTATTTATTGGAAAGTCCTGTCTAAATAACCTCAGTAATTCCCGTTTATCATCTAGGGACGTGATACACAGTGTGCAATTGACTATTCACTACATACCGTCGTCACCACTGGCATGCTTGCTGTTAATGGTATTTGGCAATGGTTGAACGTTGTCATGCGGTAACATACAGCACTGTGCAGTATCACTCAGATGCATCATTTAGAATTCACAACCGTTTTGTGTACTGTACATGTTCCGTTTAAGTCAGTGGCATTTCGTTATTGCCACATGAACTGGTGTGTACCGGGTATTTTGCCATGGTTCCCTGCAGTAAACTGGACGTTAATGCATGTAGTATGTACCGTTCGGTACACACGATACATTAATTACATACATTTTATATGATTCTATTACTACTGACGCTATGATATGGAGTCTGGACGGATGTTTAAGTGCATGTACTGATAAAGGTAGTATCATACTTGGTAAGAAACCAAAACAGAAATGTTCACAGATTTTGATAACTTACAGGGTATGAAGATGGTGCTGATAGAAACATACCGTTAACATTTTTTCCGCCTGAAATGGTGTACTTATCCAGAAATTAGTCAAACAATGACCGCAAACATTTCAAAAGATCAAAAATAAAAGAGAAAAGACTTAAGAAATACTGTTTTTTGCATGGATGAGGCCAGAGCAGTTTAAACATTTGTTTGATGTGCCAGGAACTGTCATTTTGAAGCAAGTTAATGGAATTCTCTAAGATTTGTTTTTTCATTTACCGGTAGTGTTTTTTCAAACATTGCTTGGAGTTTAAACGGGAGGGCCTGACATCTAAATCCTAGCAGGATCTTTCCTGAAGGCCAAATGACAAGAGGAGAAGATCATGCATGTTTTTCAACATTGACATAATTTCCCTCCTATGGCAAAAGTCTCATTTTTGCTTTATTATGTTTGAATGAAATTTATGTACAGTGTCTAAATAGTAAGTACAAATGCAACATAATATATACAGGGTTCTCCCCCAGGATTTATCAAAAGTGTGGGGGATTTTTTAATATGCGAAGCCATGGCGTGGGGTTCGGGGCCCGCTTAAGGGCCCCGGAAAATTTTGGGCTTTAGATGCTCTCTGGTGCATTTTAGAGTATTTCAGGAGCTTTCTTTTATAGCTTTTTGTCATGGAAAATAAAATGGGATTTCACTTTTTTTTTCCTTTTTTGTCTTCATTTATTTCAAAAAATGTTTTTCCCATCTTTTTTTTTTTTTTTTTTAGATTTTTGGGATTTTACCAACATTTGACATGTTTGACCAAGCACTGGTAATTTTTTTCAATCATTAGGTGGCAAGTTTGTTTTCAAATAGTTTTCATTTAGATGCAGTTTGAAAAGAAATAATAATTTTGTCATTTTAAATTAATTACAACAAAATTCAAATTCAAAAATATAAAAAAGGATTCACTGGCAGATTTATAATTGAAACTACATACTGTACCAACAAGAACATTAATATTGACCAATGCCAATTACAAGAAACACTATTTAAAACGAAAAATATGAATTTATTTAGCATAGCCCAAGGAGGTTGCACTAAATTTGCTTCTTGTCGAGGCAAGTTCTTTTTAGACAGTTGGGTCTATCTTTATAACATCTACTATAAAATTTCACAGAAAAATCAAAAGAGAAATTCACATTCATTACAAAAGTAATGACTTATGACAAATAATAAAAGTAATTCTAAGTTTAAGAGTGAAAAACAATCCATTAACAGATTAACACGAAATATTCTTGCATGGAGATAAAAACCACAAATGTTTACGTGCAACGCGGCATACAACGTAGGTAGCGTACCCGTGCGGAATGTTGACCGGCCACACGAAGCATTAGCCCCACGGCCGTCACACGGTACGTCGCGGTACGGTAAAATCCCGTTGTGGCAAGAATTGTCAATAATTGCAGTCTCAAACTCATCTTTACGTAAGCATAATGTAGCTAAAAATTTCCAAAAAAGGCATCCTATGGTTTCGTGAATGTACGAGCAATACTCCGATTTTCAGAAAATCGAAATAAAATCCAGAAAGAGTGAACAGAAATAGGCCTAGGCCTATGTTCCTTTTCGTGCCTAAACACGGAAGATCGTTCACACACGCTTTGACGATGTGCAAATTACTCCGTTCGCGAATCGGTATGCCACGAGGCACGCGGTGTCTGATAGTAGTCTGGCACCGTGTTTTGAATAGAGTAAGCATAAGTTATAACACGCAGGGTACCAGTCTGCAAAAACCATAGAGTAGCCCAAGTCCTTTCACTTGTTAACACATTTTGATACAAAACGCACTGCCATTGAGAACGCAAAATCCAGGACTTCTTTTCAAATAAAATCTTGGAAAAATGTAGGCCATGATGTTTTTACGACTATAGGACATCAAATTACCAGCAGCCTTGTGCATAGCGAGCACAAGGGCCAACACCGTTCGCACATAGAGTCGATCGTGTTTGCTGCGAAGCGGTGGTAGCTTTGTAACAAGTTTACTCCTGCCGAATTGCGAACTGGCCTACGCTAGAATACAATCACGCACCGTGCTACCACACATGCACACCGTACCGATCATGCCACCGATCACACGGTGCACGAGGAATGAATGTACGTGTGCCAATGGTTGTCGGCCGAAGTTTCCATCGATCTTTCGGGCTTCAAACACCCGAAATAATAAGCTGTTGTTTAGATACCAGCGCATTGCAAGTGGAAAAATACACATAATTCAAGATCGTGGAATAAATACAGGTCCTTGTTAAAAAACATATTGTGCGTATCGGGGTTGAAAAAGTGAGTATCGGCAGATATTTTTGCGTATCGGCAATTATTTTCGCGTATCGGCCCCGATACACAAGTTTGTACGTGGGGAGAACCCTGATATACATCAGTAATTTTCCCTTGGATTTTCTAGAAGATATGGAAGATATGGCATCCAAAGATATACTGTAGTATCAAAGTTGCGTTTCAAAATGAATTCCAAATCTCGGATAGTCACATTTGACAAGACTCTATTTCCCAACATGAATGACGGCCCTGCATTATTTTTTTATTTTAGGGATGTCTTTTTTATTTTTCATGTGGTTGTCATCCGTGTCCCGATGGGATAATTCCCTTTCAAGGCCAGACGGACCATCCTCTCTCTCGCACAGAGTCTCATCACACTGCGCTTATTAATTGGATAAGGGGAGGAACAGGTGTTAATGCGGCCTTAGGAATCTGCAAAGCATACGGGCATTTGTTTAAGACTTAACTATGATTGGCAGGGCCACGTCAAATCCATTTTCCTCTTTTTGCTGTCGTGGTGGAGAAAAAGATGAAGATGGCGCTGAGGGTGTTAGGGGAAGGCGGGCTGGCAGAAGCTTCTTAGAGCCGCGTTGGGCTGAGTCAGTGTCTACTCAGTCACACGTAATGGCCAAGCCGGGCCCGCGAAAGGTGCAAATTGAACCCGGGAGATTCACAAGGGGGAGGGGGAGATGGGGATGGTGGTTGGGGGGGGGGGGGGGGGGGGGGGGTTGTACCAAGGCCGGGGCGGAGCATGAAGAACGGTTTGAGGATGATGCGATAATACGCATGGATTTTACGCTCTGACAGATTTGGTTTTTCTACTCCTCCTTTTTCTTCTTCTTCGCTCTAGTTTCTATTTCTCTGTTCTTTTCTCGGTAGAATGCACGCTGTGGGTAACTCTCGGCATCCTGCCGTAAAAAGCTAGTCCCACCCTCCGGATAACACATTGCGGCAGTCGCCGTGCGGTATTTGTGCCGCTTGACGATGGCTCGATGCGGCAATCTTGTTTATTTGCATTTTTTTGTGCCGTATTTTTTTGAAGCGTTGCCATCAGATATGGTGAGAAATGCGTAATTGTGGGGATTGGAATAACAACTGAAGAGGCCCACTAGGGTGTCGTTGCCAGCCCCCCATTGCTCCTTGTTTAATATCGCGTCGGACATTCATTTTGTGAATTTGCGGTATAGCAACATCTCATTAACAGTGCCAAGGTGCATCCTGCACAGTCGTGGGAATTTGAAGACAAGTTGCCACCTATGTTATTGAAAATAACACAACAAATTAATTTTCTTCATTTTGTTGGTCTATCTACCTTATTCCACATTATTGTTTACATTTCGTGCAGTTTGTGAAGTACAGATACATGTAGATAGATAATCTATGGTTAAAGGTAGTTATATCATACTTTGGTTTTTGTCAAAGAAATACAGATTCTTGGGCAAAAATATCAAGAAAGATACAGTAACAGTCATCTGTGAAAATTTCAGTCCCATACGATGCCCACTTTTTGAGAAAATCGTGAAAAACGGCCACAGTATTTCTTTAGTCTTTTCTCTTTTATTTTTGATCTTTTAAAAGATTGAAAAGATTTCCAGTCGTTGTTTTACTATTTTCTGGATAAATACGCAATTTCAGGCGGAAAAACTTTAACGGTAGGTTTCTACTAGCATCATCTTCATACCCTGTAAGTTATACGTAAATCTGTGAACATTTCTGTTTTGGTCTCTTACCAAAGTATGATAAGTACTGTACCAGGGTTCTAGCCACGGTGGGCGGCGCTTGGCGGGCCAGCCCGACACTGGAAATTTGCGCCCGGAACGTAGGCCTGAAATTAACTCTGCCGCCCAGCACAAATTTCTGCAGAGTGAATAAAAGTATTGCCAATATCGTGAATTTTGATCACATTCCTGAATAAAAGTTCACTCTTTCTGTGTTTTGAAATGTGAAGCACTGATTCTCAATGTTTACAAGACGATATAATTTCTAATTTTTAGCGTAGGCCTACCGTATATATGTCAACTTCATTTCTAGAGCCCACCACTAAAATTGATCTGGCTAGAACCCTGATAAGTACTACCTGCATTGTGGAACAGATTGCATTAAAATTTTGCTCAAAATCTCATCCAGACCGGCTCTTCTCCAAAAGGTCTGTGTCTATACACTAGTACACAATACATGCATACTATTACAAGGCTAGAACTAGCTGAATATGGTCTAGATACTTGTACAGAACATGTATACAATACCAAAATGAACATTTCTCTTCTGGGTTTTTTCTTTGGCTATTACAAGGCAGTACAGACATGGAACAGACTAGCATGTTATTTGCATTTAGTGTATTTTGTTCCTCAACCAATGTGCCAATCCCTATTATATTGTCCAGGATTTGGCAGTACTGTGCACATGCACTGCTGTATGGCATGCATTGGGATATTCTCCTTGCCATTTGCACACATGTTCATATGAAACCATGCCTGCCCATAGCGTGTACATGTACATGTACATGAATGCGTGCATTGTGCCGACTTTCTTATTTCTGCATCTTACATCTTAAGACGCCCTGTCTCCATTGACAAATCTCATTGACAAACCCAGTCATACACACGTTGTCCATCACAAATGCAGAAGTCAGAATTCACCAGCACTCTTCTTTTTTTTCTCTTGTCTAAATACACTACTGTCTGCGTTATTTCTGCTGAATCTTTCATGCTTGCGTCTTGCTCATAAATCTGGCGCTCTCAGATAGGTATGCGTTGAGAAGGGGCCGAGTTTGCGCCATAAATTGAGATGTGTGTTGTGTATGTTGGCTATAATTACAAATGTACAGTGCATGAATTTATAATGTACATGTAGTGTGTTTGTTTGTCATGGCCCAAGCTGCTTGTGTAATGAGTGATTAGATGTCATTGTTTGCTTAGCTAATTGCTAATTGACAGTCCGCCGATTCACTCTGCAAAATGTGGCACCCTGGCTCTCACTTCGCTCGAGTGTCGCATCAACATCAACGTCACTGGTTGGTCTCGATGAAAATTCAAAAGCCAAAAAAAATAATAAAAAAATTATTAGATTTTTACGAATTCCGAAGGCTTGGAAGAATGAGACAAACAATTCGTGCTGATTTAAAATCACCAAGATTTTGACACAAGATTTAGTTTTGATTTGTGAAAGATTTGAGAGATTTATAGAATTTTAAAGCATTAGGAATGATGTTTGAATATGTCCAAAGCCGAGCTTGAATTTTTTTAAAGAAACAAACGGAACTGATTTCCTTCGCCCGTTAGAATTGCGGATTTGATTGGATTACCGAGTTGGAGGATTTCAGAGGGGAATCTCTCGATAGTCCTTGGCATTCTATCTTTCAATATTGCCATAATACCCGTCTTTCAATACAACAATGTACATGTAATTTGAAAGCAATTTCGGAACATTGCACTGTATATTGTGTTCTGCAGGCATATAGCTTTTCCTCGCAAGCCTTGAATTTAACGGAGGCCACGGAGGCCATGGCCTTCGTTGCCCTGGTTCTTGGCCTTCGTGCCCCCTTCAAATATTTCCATAGACATT
This sequence comes from Astropecten irregularis, assembly GCA_963971285.1. NCBI lineage: Eukaryota > Metazoa > Echinodermata > Asteroidea > Paxillosida > Astropectinidae > Astropecten > Astropecten irregularis. The sequence continues at coordinate 2,990,214 of OZ020264.1, read as the reverse complement.
ATGATTTTCCAATGGAAGTGCCCCTTGCAATGGAAAAGTGGCCTTGCCCTTTTCAGAACCAAATTCAAGGCCTGATCCTAATTTTTCTCATCACATTCATGCCATTGAAAATAGAAACACACTGCACAAAGTCTTGCAAAGATTGGAATTCCCTCGTTTTTTTAGCACATACAAACGTAATGAATTTTTTTTAATTAGATTTTTTCTTCCCTATCGGCTGTATTTCTCAGATTCTGATGGCTTGGAAGAATAAGACCAAAAAAAATGTGCTAAATCGTCAAGATTTTGACACAAGATTTACTTGTTTTTAATTTCCTTTGAGAGATTTATTTTAAAGCAATGAATATTGATTGCATTGCCATCAAACCCGCGGCTTGTAAACGCATCACATTGGCCCTCGAGTCCCATGGGCAACTCTTAGTCCGCATTTGAGTCACTGTCCGCCGTGACTCAAGTTCTAAAAATCAGTGGGGCTTACGTAGGGGTCATTCCGCCAGATTCGGCCACATACATAACGTGTGTGGCATCTCATGTGTCCGTGTTATCATTCTGATTACAATTCCTAAGGCTGATTTCACGAAACAATAAGGGGCTTTTCGAAACGGCGGCTTGGGCTCAGGTTCAGGCTCGGGCTCAGGCTCCAGTTCCATCATCCATATTCTGAAAATATAAGTTGTGTGTTTTCATTGAAGCTGAAGCTCTGTTTTCCTTTTCAAATAAGATAATCTATTTGCAAACAGCTGTAAAAAGCGCTTACGTAGAGCTGGATGGCTTAGTTGGTAGAGTGTCTGTACGACGGTGTTCAGGAGGTCACCGGTTCGAATCCCGCTCCAGTCAATTTTTGAAAAAATTTAAATGTCTTAAAAGAAAAAAACAATTAAACATTCAGTCAGTTTCCCATGTGGTTATTTGATGATTATATTTTGATAACCGTTATTTTAGAATGCATTCATGAAATGGTGCCTAGCCGGAGCCTGAGCCTCCGTTTCAAAAAAGCCCTAAGATTGATTTTAAATAATGATTCAATCTTATTTGCTAGGCAAAGTGTGATGTCACAATACAAATCACTATGGTAATATTAACCATTTATTTTGATTAATCTTTTTGTTTCTTAAAATCTTGCACCAGATTTGTTTCAATAATTATCTAAATAATTTTGTTCAATTTTTGTTTCTTTTCTTGCAGTGCGAATGCCCCTGGAAGCACAGACAAACTCAGCGACACGGAAACAGAATCGGTCATTAGCTCCAGAAGAGGTAAACATTGACTTGTTGCTCTTCACGGCAATCTTTTAATTGGTCAATATTCTTTTTCATGTTTCATTTGTTCTTCCTTTTTAAATTTGGTGATGAATAGTGATGTTTGAACAAGTTACATTGATTAAAAAGATGTTTAATGAACAAAGATAGTTGACAATTTGGGACACTGCCAACATAGTTTAGTTAGTAGACGATATTCCAGGGGTCGCAGGTTCAAATCCTGCTCCAATCAATTTTTCTTTGTTCGCCTTTGGAGCTTGCAGTGGTCTTCTTGGTGCTTATCCAAGCTACAGGGAGGGTCAACAGTATTGTACTTGAGAATATACTGAGAAATATAAAAAAAGGATTGAAATATCGTACTAGTACCTGGTTCAGTGTTATGGGTCTGGGTCAGGAATGTTAATATCGCTCATAAAGTTTGCCTTTGAGTGTGTGTGTTTGAAAGCCCCATAGTCTCTTCACATGTCAGAACCTCAAAAGCTGCTTGACGACAGTCTGGGCACCAGACATGTCTCACTGTGCATTCACAGCCCGTGATTAGTCTGGTGCTCTCCCCCTCCATGCTCTTAACATCACCAAGGACATGCAAATGGGATACAATTAGAAATGGGAGACTCTTGAGAACCAGTCTTCAAGTCAACAGCGCATGCGCATGCAATTATGAGCATGCGCATGTTGTTTTGCGCCTGCGCTGTTGTGCGTGCGCTGTGGACTTGAAGACCGGTTCTCAAAAGTCTCCCATTGGGAGCTACATTCCCGAACATTTTTTGGACGTTCATAAGTTCCCCACAGGGGAAAAAGAATGTATTTTGACCAGAACCGAGTGCTTTCTGATCATGCATAAGGAGCTCTGATTTTGTAATACCGAGAGGAATGGTGTCAAGTGGATGGGGGAGGAGTTTTAGAGACAGGGGGGCGGGAGAGAGAAACCATAGATGTTTTGCAGTTGGGATGTCAGGCAAATCTAGCGACTGGATCTTGGATCTTGACTTGAGTGCGGCCTAGATTGTCTGGGACTGAGGGTCTGTCTGGGTTTGGGTCTAGTCTAGGTATTGGTCTCTGGGTCTGATAAGAATCCGTTGGGGAGTAGTACCGTACCGTCGTTTACAATCAGGTGATTGGCAGAAGAGTCTACCCTCTGCTTCTTCTTGACACTGTGTGTTTTTTTGTCTGTGGTGACTTGTTTTTGTGGTTTTCCTTTACAAATTTTGGTTGGATTATGAATCTGATATGTATGTGTCCAGATTGAGTTGTTTTTGTTTATTTATTTACAATTTTTTTTTTTTTGGGGGGGGGGTTGTTTATATGCAAAAGGTTTTTTTTTATGCCCGTCAATTACAAGTATGTACAAAACAAACTCAGTACAAGTAATGAACTGCTGCAAACTGCTTATCAACTAAAATATTGACCTGAATATGTCAAATGCTTGGAGTTAGGAGGGCCTGGGGTTTCGATCCTAGCAGGATCTTTCTATCAGGGCCTGACGTTTCGATCCTTGCAGGATCTTTCTCCTGTTGTGTGAAAGATCCTGTTAGGATGGAAAACGCCATGCCCTCCAAACTCCAAACAATCATACATGTATGTCCCAGGCCTTGAATTAGGTTCTGAAAGGGGCAAGGCCACTTTTTCATTGCAAGGGGCACTTCCATTGGAAAATATGAAAATATGGAAATATTTGAAGGGGGCACGAAGGCCAAGAACAAGGGCAACAAAGGCAGCCTTGATGTACTGAAACAATAATGTAGCCACACAGTTCTGAAATATGTCGGAGGTGTGGCCGAATAATCTGATGCAGATTTTAAAAACAAAGACGCGTGCTGCCACACAAACCACGTGCCGCGGAGTATTATGTCAAATGCTGTAACCACTGGAAAAAAAAACAAAGTAATGCAAATTTTTGCAACAAGCTCGCCAGAGAAGATCATGATCTTGAGTGCTGCATCATACAGCTATTTTTTTTTTTTTTTTTTTTTTTCGGCCGAAGAAGCGTTATTGGTGTCCGTTACACACCAGACTGGACCCGGTCTTCCCTGAAGCGCAACCTTAAACAATTCAACCCATCCTATTGGTTGAAACCCGAACCCCGACGTTACCGGGGGCGACTTCACAATTAAGGCCGAAAAGAGACATTTTTAAAGACGGATAGATTTTTATGTCATCCGATAGCCCCTGCGATGTGCAGGAGGGGCGGGTTACGGAGGAAAAGAACGACGGGTAGAGTGGGGGTAGGGGAGGGGAGGGGGGAGACAAGACCCGTTGAGATTGAAAAGTATGACGTGTGACCCGTAGACAAAAAATGGCAGCAGCCACGAGGAAAAAAGAAAATAGTTTCCTCAGCAAAAGGACCTATCCTTTTTTTCTTTTAACTAATGATTTTTTAAAAACTTATTGGAAATGATTGTTGAAAATGTTCTTATCCCTTATTTGGGCGGGGGGTGGGGGGGGGGGGCAGGATTTTTGGACCTGTCATCATTTTGGCCCATTTTGTTGTTGGAGATAAATACTTCAGGCTCATAGATTTGAGTCCTTGGGAAGTTGGGATCAAGGCTCTTGTTTACAAAGCATTATATTTGTTGGCTTGCGGGATTATCTCAATGGAAGCACAACTTACGATCTAGCTTTTGATGTTCAAATGTTAGTTAATGTTGAAGCCCTATTGACCATACCTTGTACATGTACTACAGGGGTCGATTTCATGAAGCCCTGTGATCGACCATGACTCGAGTTATCCTACGTATTGCTGCAATGCATCAAAGCATTACTACAAGTCTACTCCTATGATTGATAGTACATGTGTGTAAGTTACGATGAGTTAGGTGAAAAATCGACTGTAGGAGGGGGGTCCAGTCCTTACTCTGTGGTTTATACTCAGAGAGCAGGGATACTAGACTTCCATGGTCAGAGCTTTGTTAGCTGTTGAGTATGGGGTGAGTAAGATTCGGTGCCACCCATATCCACTGAGGATTATCAGTGGAGGTTCCTGTAATTATCCGCAGGGTCGTGACCTTTGTCCTAGTAAGACTGCTTTGTAAAGATGGAGGTCCCATCAATTGGAGGTTAACATAACCCAGGAGAAGTTACTCGATGTCCTTGGTAGTTTGGTGCCTTTATGCTATAATTATATTACTGCTGTGGGCCATCTGTCCATTCACAACATGGTCATCTCTATTACAGGTGGATAATGTGGGCCATTGTCCATCATTGTATTATTTCTGGAAGGCCCTACATAAACTGTAGTACCTGTTAGAAGGATGACTTGCCATCTGCTTGGCCTGTTTGCTCTTCGGAGCAGTTATTTGTATGAAAACTCTAGGAAATCTGCCATTTCAAGGTTATGGATACCCTTATTTTGCCAACTGGTGCAAATGAAGGTTTTGTGCCATGTTTTCACATTTTGACCATTTCAACCTACACGTACACTTTGGTATGAAACTTTGGTACTATTCATTGTACATATATACAGTGTACTTTTTGCAAACTCAGTCCTACATACAGTACATGTAAAAGGCGCTCTGCATGTGTATTTATAAGTACTTGAGACTTGCATACATTACTCATGTCTACAGTTCCACACATGTTCAGTATGTACAGCAAGTGCTTCAAGCTTGGTGTCTCCAGCTGTGTGCAGTTGTGTGCACATGTACATGTATGTACATGTACAGTACTGTACATAAGCACAGTACCGATGAGATTTTCAACCCTGCTCCGTACCAGGGTTGATTTCGATCCGGCTAGGCTATCCTACCCGGGTTGGCTCGGGGTTGAAAATGTTCCAGTGTGAAAAGGGTTGAAAAAACTCGGGGTTCGATGCGGTTCCAAACCCAAGATTTTGGATAGTTTGAAAACCCATTATGTGCATTGTGCGGCTGTGTACACGTACAGTACATTTAACTGGCTGGCCATGTTGCCTCCAGATGACCCACACACTTTCTTTTGCATAATGTGCACTGTGAAGTGAACCTTCAGAGTGTTTATGCTGATGTCAGACAATGCAGGGGCTGATTTCACTAACGCTTTACGATCATCGCTAAAACCCAAATCCATCACTAAATGGAAAATTCCTATGCAAAGTAGAGATCAATTTTCCGTTTCGCAATACACGGGTTTACACTTCGAAAAGTGCGCATGCGTGATAGTGCCTCGTTTTGAAGTCGCGATCAAAACCGCCGAAGTGTAAACCTGTGTATTGTCTTCGACAATGGACGGGTTTACACTTCGAAAAGTGCGCATGCGTGGAAGTGCCTCGTTTTGAAGTTGTGATCAAAATCTAAGATGGCAGCCAAGGTGTAAACCCGTGTATGGATTTGGGCTTTAGCGATGATCGGAAAGCGTTAGTGAAATTGGCCCCAGGCAGTCCTTTTCCTTATTATATCCAATCTTCTATTTGGTTTTACCTGAACTCTGGCTGGCAAATCTTCATTTTCTAAGGCCCCTAAAACATTTTTTTTTCATTTACTGTACATGAACCGTTGTCCTCGTTTTTTTCTTCTGGTAAATGAATGTTACCTGTCTGAAGAAAAAACCTGGAAGCACCTTGGCGTATCAAATGTCTCGGGAGACTGACTAGTTGGAAGGCTTTAGCGATGGGTCTGTGAGGGAGGGAGTTTGCTTCCACGATATGACGATTGATGTGTAGGCCTAGGTACCTTTCAGAGCTGAATGCTTAGAGATTGCACTTAACAGGGATTGGGCTCATCATATCCATCACATTGTCTTAAAAGTAAAGGGGCAGTTATATTGAAATTTGTGATTGATTGGATGATTTGCTCAAATACATGTAGGCCTAAGATACGTACGCTGTCTTGTTGCTTTGCTGCTTGATCAAGAACTTATAATGAGGAAACCAATATTAAAGGTTATATGGATACTTTTTTTTTTTTTCAAAGAAATGCAGATTCATGGGGAAAAATATCAATGAAGATATAGTAACCGTCATCTGTGAAATGTTCAGGCCCATACGGTGTCCACTTTTTTAGAAAACAGTGAAAAACATTTTTTAAGTCTTTTCACCGCTATTTTTGATCTTAACAAGAACAAAATTGTTTTTGGTCATTGGTTTGACTCTTTTCTGGATAAATACAGCATTTCAGGCAGAAAAAAATGTTAACGGTATGTTTCTACCATCAGCATCTTTATATCCTGTCAGTTATACTGTAGGTAAATCTGTGAACATTTCTGTATTGTATGACACCAAAGTATGATACAAATACTTTTTCAATATACTGCGAGTCTGCAGTACATGTAGGCCTATGTGTATCTTATATTCACATTTTATGTTCATCCATCTCACAAATATTACAGAAAAAACAAATTTTTGTTAAAAAATGTCCCCTTCCTCATAATGTTAAATTCTGTGCGTATGGTGGTACTGGTACATATTTGTGCCGAGTGAAATTGACATCACAACTGGTATATGGGCAATTCTCCATGGGAGAGGAAAAAATGTCAAAATTAAATCTGTACATATTGAAACTTTTTTGTACTTTTTCCAGACCACAATTAAATGGGGAATTCAGATCAAAAAATAAAATTTCAAAAAAATGTATATTTTTTGTAAAAACAGTGATTTTTGCAATTTATGATTAAAAACGTGCAGATTTGGTAAAAAAAATATTTTTTGAGTGTATTTACTTTCTGAGTAACAGGGAAAAGGGTTGATTTATTTTTTGATGTTACATATTAGCAACATTACTGGGGGTCATAAAAATATATATATAAATATATATATATATTATATATATAGTGTAGGCCTCAATTTAAAAATGTCAATTTTTTCACGTAATTCCGTTACCGAAAAAATGGCAAAAGTTACTTATTTCACAGACTTTCCTGGATTTTTTTCTTGAAATCATGGATGTTAAGAAGGGCCCTACTATAAACATGAATGAAAAATGAAAACTTAAAAAAAATAATTTCTTGGCATTTTTCCAAGTGGTAACGGAATTACGAAATGGTAACGGAATTACGGTAACGGAATTACGCATGCACAAAGTGTATACATTTCCATATACATATCACACAGTTTAAGTTTACGTGGCCAGAGCATGAAGATGTTGAATGTTATTGTGACAGCAACCATCACATTGATTCTACCTGAACCCCAGATGGATCTAGACACATCTCTCAATCTACAACATCCAGTAACCATGGTAACTGGTGTTTTTATCCATCAGATTGTTACAGTCTTGTTACATTTTCATTTTCAGAGATGCCAACTAGTACAGTTTGAATGTATTTTGCACGTAGAGCTATTGCACTTTTTCAGAGTAAAGTATGATTTCTGGTGGAAAAACACATTTACTATAAGTATGACTCTTTAAAATGTTCTAAATTGCACAGTTTAGAGCATTTCCCATGTGTACGTACGACTATTCCAAGTACACTTTTCTCTCTCAATTCAGCTGCATTTTCAGGTAAATACTATTTTTGCTTCGAAAAATACTGTTACTCTGTCGGGTACAAGTACACTGTAGGCCTACTCTTTTTGTGGGCATAATGTAGGTTGCCATCTCTGCTTGCTGATCCATCTGATTTTTTTAGAATTCTGTGCAATTTGATAAACTGCTGTTTTCTGAATGAAGTATGAATTAAGCAAATCCTTAACTAAGCTTGAAACATACTACACCATGCATTGTTTCCATTTGCGTGGTAATTAATCATTAAATCTACATGATAATACATTTTTTTTACATGGAACAAACCACAGAGTGTAAAAAGATATGACCAAGAACCAAGCAAATTTGAAACATATATGCAGTTCATGCATTTCAAACATTTCCATTTAAGGCCAGGACACATTAAAGGCAGTCTTATTTGACAATTTTGTTTTCTTTCGCAAGATTACAACAGATCAATCCATTAAGCCCATCCTTATATTAGGCCTAATGCTACCAAAAGTTAGCCAAGGTAAAATTCTCAAACCTGTATAGTGGTGATGTAGGCAATCCTGTGATTGGTCAATATGTAAAGAGTGGGGCTCAATGTCTTAGTCTATTAATTGGGCAAAATTTAAAATCTGTAAACCAGCAATTGTACCAGTTATGCAGTCATCACCTGACTGCATTTCACCTTGACCTTTGACCTAAAAAGCAAAGCAAAGACATGTTTAGGCCTAAAATTACATTTTGACCTGTTAATTTTCACCTAGTCTATTATATACATGTGGCTTTCCCCTGTGCCATTTTATAACCTTCTAAAATGTGTATTGTGATGAGTTAATGTTGAATTTAATGTTATGTATTGCGTTAACTGTATAAACACTATGGCGTAATTCCGTTACCGCCCAGCCGTAATTCCGTTACCATGATTAAAATGCAAATTATGAAAAGAGTGATTATTTTTTCAACTTTGCTCTGCATTGTAGTTAACAACACCCCTGAACTCTACAAATAACAGGTAGTGTCCAATTTTAAAATTTCAGAACTTCAGAGAGTTTTATCAATTTATGCAAGAACTCAAATATGCTTGTCCTCGGTCCGTAATTCCGTTACCGATATTAAGCTCCGCCCCTTAAAGGGTAATCTTGGGGGAATTTTTTTTTTTTAGGGGTCTATCAATTCTATTGGTCCTTGGCTCCCTTTCCATGTTTAGATTTGTTGTCTAGCATAGAACATATTTTCTTGGGAAAGAATAATCCCTGACAAAGTGACAAATGGGCGTAATTCCGTTACCGAAGAATCGCCCACATTCGCAGTGAATTTTTGCAAGAAGTTGAGAGCATTTCAGCTTGTGCAGATTGTTAGCTGTGAATTTTATGACTGAAACTTCACACTCCGTAGGAAGTATGTACCATAAGGGAAGACTTGATTGCATATTTTGATGGGATAACATTCCAAGTGCAGATTGTCAAGCCATGAATGCTGAATTGAGATGATGTGGTCAAGTCTGTTCCAAGCTCTATGGTCTGTGTGTCAGGGCTGGGCTGGTCTGGTCTCGGCCCCCCTGGCTTGCAGGCCACATTCCATCCCTATCTCATGAGCCCACCATACCTCTACTACCTAGTATTGATTGGGAAAATGAATGATTACAGCTGGTGCATGTGCATTGCATGGGGCATGTAATTGCACTGAGCATTAGGATCTTTTATGTGGTGTGGCTGGTTTGTGTGCCATATCCACAGACATACAGAAACCATAGACAACCACAGATGGACATTTTCTACATCAAAACAACATTAAAGGCATCATAGTCAGACAGTACCCAACCCAATATGCATAGGCAGCCTCATTAACCTTGAACCATACTGCACAACAATTTCTGCTGTTTTAAAAACAGGGCAAGCATATAATTTTATTTAGTAGTCCCATAGGGGCAGAATAGTGCCACTATAGATGATGGGTAGCCTCTTGTTAATACCATAGAGGAAGGCTGTTACGGTTGGCCTACATGCTGCAGTTCGAGCTCAGACCACCACGCCCAACGTGGGACCTTTTTCAAACCTTGGCTCCAGCTCCATTTTATGCATCCATTATAAAAATAACAGGCATCAAAATAGAGGCTTTTGGTTTGGCTGCAGTTAAGAAGTAGATTCTCTGGTTTGAAAAAGAAAACAGAGCTTCAGCTTCAATGAAAAACCACAACCTATATTATCAGCAAATGGATTAATACAGAGATGAAGCCGGAGCTGGAGCCTGAGCAGGAGCGGAGGTTTGGAAAAAGGCCCTAGAAGTTATTTGGGATCTCGTCAGAAATACATAGATTTATAATTGTAAGCTCAGTAACAAGTACTGGGTACTATGAAACTAAAGTGCTTTGTGTTCTGAACTGTACCATTTTCAATTTATCTTAAACAGAATAGCATTTCCATTGACCTCGAGCTGAAAATTGCTCAACGAGCAGTACAATCAACTCGAAAGCAACTTGTATCCATGGCGACATGCACGACCAAAAATAAAATTAATGTCCTCCGAGATTTGTCTTTTGTTACCCTTTAGACTCTCAGTAACCAAATGTTTGCCCCCGAACAATTTGTCAAAAGAAATAGGCCTGCACACAATAATAGAAGTAGCACAGAGGGGGAAAATGAAACTCTCAGAGGAAAATCCACCCAGCAACAATAATGGAATCTCCCTTTTTTTTTTTTTTTTAGTCGCCATCTCTGTCCCCTTTGAGTTTTTGAAGATGGATGAGATATTTTTTTTTGTCAGTGGAGATGATCTCGACTGACCCTGTGCAATTTGTCAAATGTGTGCGTGGATAGATAATATGGACACAGATAGGGTAGACATGTGGCTGGCTTGTTATATACTTGGCGATAAAAAACCTTAACTTGTAGACATAGAACAAAATCCTCCAAAATACCAACTGGTTCTTCTCAGAACCACACTCTCTCACAGAAGAGATTACATGGTGTCACCGCAAACCTACCTTATTCTTCTCTGTAACAAATTTAGCATCCTGCAGCCGATTTCAAGAAATGTTGCGTATTTTATGTTTCGTACAAATATTGCGTTAGTTTCACGAAACGGCCATAATTTGTGCAACCAAGGCAGGAAAATGTTGCATACGTTACGCAACAAAATGTTGCGTATGCAACATTTAAAGTTTTGTGAAATCGACTTCTGGTCTGTTGTTGTTGTTAGCACAGATTGAAATAGGTATCGTTCTTGGTTTGGTTTGGTTTATTGACGGGGAAGAACTTTAGAACATTCTTGAATCTCGGTCAATCGCTATTGGAGAACTCTTTTAAATCTTAGCCCAACTAGAGGACAGATTCATAGACGGGTTTGAGCACCAAATATTTGCTTGCCCGCACAGGCATATGCTGTGTCAAGTCAAATTCCCTGTGCCCAAACTGCATTGAACAGTTACGTAGAGGATTATTAGTCCAAAGCAATAAGCAACACATGAATATGTCCACAGGGTTTTAATACTGTTTTAATTAAAAGGAAGACTTCATGTTTAATTTGCAAATGTAATGACCTACATGTACCTACTGTACATTAGTTGTATGTCATGTTTGGTGCCCAGTCTTCATCTGCTGAAAAGAATGCAATTGGATTGACTTTTTGCAGGTAACAGACTATTTGCCACTGTGGCCGATCCGCATGTACAACACACGCAGTGTAATTTGCTCTGAATAGGCCAGTGCCTCGGACAAATACATAACTCTTGTTCAGGAAGCATCCATGATGCCGTCCATCACGTTGTTTACACACCGAAAACATTCAAAAATGTTGTACCAGAGATATCACCCCAAGATACAAAAAAAAGACCACCTCAAAATCAGGGCACAGTTGCTTTTCAAAAACCACAAATCATTCAAATAATAGCTTCGCTCTGTAGGGAGTGACAGACAGGATTCCATGGCTTAGAATTCAGGCTCCGACAGTGCACTGTCGGTTCAAGGGAAGTGTACTATACGAGTGAAATGATGTCAGGTACAATGGTGTGGATTTGTGACTTAGCTTGCCTGAGGATTTGAGCATGGTACCGATTTCTCCAACTGGTGATACCGCCGACCGCCCCTCCCCCCTTCCATGTTGTCAGGTGGTGGAAGGGAGGGTCACGTTGGGTCATGTAAACTGTGAGAAGAGCGGAATTGGAATAAAATGAGGTGTGGAGATGTAAGGGCTTGGCAACTGGCAGTCTTGGTCTTTTGTTTTTAGGGAGGGGGTGTTAGGGACTGCTGAAATTGAAGGGGTATAGGTTGGTAGTGGGTGTGGTGGCAAGAATGTTGTCGTTTAGGAACCGACCCAACCGCAGCGGAATGAGTCACAAGGCGCCAAAGCCGATGTTTGATTGGACAGGCCATCGAAGTCGAAAGAGTTGTTGTGCTGTGCAAGTCAATGGGAATTTCCTACCTTTTCGCCCCAAAAGATGTCATTTTATTGTCGGGATATTAACTCAAGTTATATCTCAAAGCGAACAAGCAGATCATGCTCTTCCCATTGAAAAGTGAAAAATTGACTTTATGCCTCATTTTGTGGGAGCCAGACACAAGCATACATGTATAAATACCTGAATATTGAGATTCTGGGTCACAACTCAGTCCAAAATTGCTGGTTTTAGCTCCAGGAAATTTATTTGTGTGTAAGAGTTAGAGTCATCTTAAAATTGATATTTTTTCAGGTGAACAGGTGCCTCTATTTCAATATCATCATAAAATGTTTTTTTAAAGGCGAACCGAAAAGTGTTCTGTTTTTTAGGGTTAAAATCTTTTAAAGAGGATTTTATTGTTGACAAAATCTTTTAAGGTCAAAGTTTGTCATCAAACCCATGTTTTATAATAAAAAGATGAATGCCCTTCAATTTTTTTTGTGGAAGAGATTAAGAGAAAGATAAAATATTAACCATATGAACATAAGTCCTTACTCCTGATAAATTGCCTCTGCCAACTGTCAAAACAAAAATGTGGTTGAAAAATGTTCAGTATCCCCTGCACCACCACATTTTGCATACAATCGCCAGTGTTGGGTTTAGCATACAAGCATGTGTGTTTCCGGAGGGAGTGAGTTCAGCAGCCAGCACAGCAGGTCACAGTGCCTTGGCAAATAGGCATAGCCCCCTCTGTTGGTGAACCCGTGCCATGCAGGTATTAAGTCCCAGATATGTAAACAGTGTGGTGACACATATTTACCAATCAGAATGCACTACTTGGAAAAAACACATGTACAATTGTACATGTGCAGTTGAATTTTTGTTCTAGTGCTGTATTTCACATTGTTAATGTTGATTTGATTCTGAAATCACTTTTCATATCTTATTTTGTGAATTTATTTTGTGAATTTAATCAGAACTTGCATTGTCAGCAACAATTTGTTTTACAGTTTGCCTTTACAAACGCACACATGTACTAAATTATGTACCTGTGTCATGCTTATTGTCTTTTTACATATTATGAAATTAATGTGAGTTATACTAATTGTTTTGCTTTTTTTTTTACTTATACAATCACAGAATATTTTATGCCATAAATATGAAAAATTGTTTACCTGTGATAGGCTGACTGTATATTTTTGTCAATTTTACACCTTAACCAGTCGTGGTTAAACCAGTTTATTTAACTTGGATTAATCATTCTTTCCTGGTTAAACCCAGTTAAAACAATATTACCACAGAGTTTCTTTTGTGCAAGCCATGTTTGGTGAAGTTAAAGCACCTTTCTTAAATGGATGATGAGATGCCATTCTGCTAACTGTAACGTGTTTGAGTTATATTACCTTGTAGTTTGCAGATTAGTTAACTTGGTTTGCTTAACTTGGATTGATGAACCATGGGTTAACCCGAATTAACCAGTAACTGGTTGCATGTCCTTTTTGTGACCTTAGGGAGACACCAAAGTTCAAGGAGGGACAGACATCATAATGATTGTAAGTTTTGATTTTTTGTTTGTTTCGTTTCTTTTGTTTTGGGATTGAAAAAAAAAAACTTATTTCTTTATTTATCATTTCAGTACCATTTTTCACACACGTTCATCACCATAGTTTACGGTTGTTGCAATTTCTCACTAGTTTTGTAGCTGTGCGTGTGCAACTCACCCCTGCACAATATTCTTCTTTCCTTTTGGCTTGACTTTTCACTATTCGGTCCTATCACAAAATCTTTTCTCACTTCATTTTTGTCGCATCCATGATATTTCAGTTTCTAGTATGCAAAATGTGTCACCTCATTATTGAAGAGAATTTGGAGTCACGAAATATGCACCCAAATTGGGGGAGGAGTTTGGGGAGGGTTGGTGGGGGGAGTGGGAGGCAAGATAGGGGATACTTTATATTGCACCATATTTGCATATAGAATAGAAATAACATAATTTACACATTGCACATCATTTGCATGATATGAATATTCATCATGGTGGAAATCAATGCCTTTCAATAAATACCGCTTTCTTTTTATATTTTGTCCATTAAAAATGAATAGAATTTCATTCTCGAGGTTACTAGCTGATTACACATTTGAATTTGAAGTTGTTCTGATTTTACAGCCGATGTAATGAATTGTCCATAGAGAGATTCCATATTTTGCTCAGTAACTATTTTCTGATGAAATTAAGGTTCAGGTAATGGTTTCCTCAATGTATTCATGTATGAAGATTCCAAAAGTCCAAAGCATTTGACGTGGAGATCAGTTTTGAAAAGATTTCCGCATAAGATGACTGGGATGATTAGGCTAAAATAACTCCCCCCTTCAGAATCCTCATTTGATAATTTTGTTAAAATTAACAATTGTTAACCTGCAGAAGTCACCTAAATAATCCTTCTTCTACCAAAGAGAAAATAATTTTGTTAAGCGATGACAGACTATCAAATAACAGTAAACCATGACCACTAAATGCAAAGAACAAAAAATGTAAACACATTTGCTGAACAATGGAAAAAGAAGGAAAAACCCAAATAAACACAAAAGCTTCTTAATTTTCAAATCTGCATACAAACCAAACAAACAGGCCTATCTGATTGCTAGACCTGGCCTTACGAGGCCCTCTGGCGACATGTGGTCTAGAGGTCGTTGGAGGTCACAGAGTGACACCTAACTGGCTCTAGTCTCATGCCGTTTTAATAGACTTTAGCTTTTGCTCTCTGCTAGGCTGGGCTGGGGTGGGGTTGAGAGAACAGCTGATGAAGATCTGCACAATAGACTGTTTGAGTTTTTTTCTTAGGGTCAGTTAACTTCATGAAAACAATTTTGAAACTTTTCTTCGAAAAAGAAGAAATTTTTTTGCTGTTTGATTAAACATGTGCTAGTCTATGTTCAAGGCTGGAAATAAGGTTTGGTGAGGGCAAGGCCACCTTTCCATTGCAAGGGGCACTTCCATTGGAAAATCATAAATGTCTATGGAAACATTTGAAGGGGTACCAAGGCCAAGAATCAGGGCAATGAAGGCCATGGCCTCTGTGGCCTCTATTTATTTCCAAGCATGTATGTTGTTATGCAACAGAGTCTGACAAGTGGAGGGGGTGAAGTTGATGGTTACCAGTCAAAATCTCAATGAAACCTTTCATTTTGTTTAACTGGTAGGCCTCATGCTTCTACTCGTACTTTTTCCGCCTTCTAAAAAAAGGAGGGGATATGTGGATGGTTACCAGTCAAAATCTCAATGAAACCTTTAAATTGTTTAGCTGGTAGGCCTCATGCTTCTACTCGTACTTTTTCCGCCTTCTAAAAAAGGAGGGGGTTATGTGGATGGTTACCAGTCAAAATCTCAATGAAAACTTTTAATTGTTTAGCTGGTAGGCTTCACGTTTGTACAAACATGCACTTCTATCGCCTTCCACATCATTTTCTGCCCTCCCCTCGAGTGAAATGCCCCGAGCTGTCACAAGTCTTTACGGGCGGACTGCCGACTAATTGAACCCGATCGTTCTTGATCAACCCACTGTCAGTCTCATTGCCCCGCCGAGTACCAATTATCAGCCCAGCAGGTTTAAAATGACATCTTCCAGAGATGCACTGCACGCACACAGCATCATCATCGGCCGGCCATGCCGATGTGGGGTAGTCATCCAGTTTCACACTGCAAGTTAATAGGTAGTCAGATCAAAAAACAATTCACCAGCTTGGCTGTATTCCGCACTGTGGTAGAGAAACCCTCTTGCAAGGCATCGTGTGCGTGCCACCCAACTGGCTCGATAATTAGAAGCTTCATTGCCCTAAGTTATGAGTATGTCCGAATGCATACATGTTGTTGGAATGTTGTAAGGATGTTTGTTAACTGTGCCGCTGTCTTTTTATAGTTTTGTCCGTAACTTTCGGAAGTGTCGGCTTGTGGGTTGTTGCTGCTGGCTGCTTGTGCCCAATGCTGGTTGCTTGGCTTGTTGGGGCAGGCTGCTCAGCGAGTTGCTGCTGTTTCTGCCCTGTTGCAGTCAGCTACTGCCATAGAACTGCGAGCTACTGCAAGTTACATTAACTTGTCTCTTGCTTCCAAATGCTTACAGTTTTGATGTTGTCTGTTCGCCCTGTCACTTTCTGTCGGGCCCTGCTAGTGCTTGCTATTGCCCCAATTTTGACCGTTACTGCCCTTTTGCTGCTGCCCTATTATTGCCCTAGATTGCTAATAAGTACTGCCCTGTTGTTGCCCTATTGCTAAATGCTACTGCCCTGTTGTTGCCCTATTGCTAAATGCTACTGCCCTATTGCCCTATTGCTAAATGCTACTGCCCTATTGCCCTGTTGGTAAATGCTATTGCCCTATTGCTAAATGCTACTGCCCTATTGCTAAATGCTACTGCTGTATTGCCCTATTGCCGCCCTAAATTGCTTATTTGCCACTGCCCTATGGCTGCTTCCTAGTGCCCTATTTCTATCTGCAAAATGTTATACATGTACTGCCCGGTATTAGTGCCCTTTAGGTGCCCGATTTGGCAGAGCTCAAAATAGTACTAGCCCGGCGTATAATGTCTAGCAAAAACCACTCTGGGCTAACTAGACTGACTTCCTTGGTTGCCCAGTGGGCTAGTAAAAAAAATAAGAACCTAAATGTTAAGGTATGGATCAACATAATGTACGGGCTAGTAAAAATCTAAATCTAAAATATCACATAAGCCTGCTGGCTCTGTCATCAACTTCCAGCTTTCGCTGTACTTCACCTCATGTATGTAATTTGCTCTTTGCTTTTATAAACAGCATAATTTCAGCAAATTATACATGTACTCAATTAGAGTAATATTAATAGATTGAAGTTGACCCCACCCTACATTCCCTCATCACCTCTTAAAAAAAACCCGAAGGAAAACCACAAGACTTTTCTTTCTTTTAATAATCAGAAAAGAAGATCAAGTTGCAGTCAGCCTGTGAGAAAAAGCTCTGGACTATCATGGGAATTCTACCCTGGCTTTCCCGAATATCAATTTATTACTTGCGCATTGGCCACCAATTAAAATGCCATCAAAGAACCATATTGTTCCAATATCTTGTTTATAAATTGGGATCAGTTTCCCGAATGGGTTTTCCAGTCTTGCAAACCCCCCTTCTTTTTCTGCCGTCCTTTCCCTAAATCTTTCTGATGAATTTATTCATGATTTGGACCTTGTGGGTGGCCAGGCCCAACGGACTATATTTGTTTTGTTCCCTGGTCATTTTCACACAGTGGCATTGTCAGTGAAGGAGACTTGTGCATAGTGGTCTGCTGTTTTCTGCATTGGGAGTGTGTTGCACTGTGTGAGGCTGTTCATATCAGTGCTTGTTGGAATTTTGTGTGTGTAATACGTATGTGCTGGAAGGCTTGGAGTTTGACACGCGTAGTTGGCGACAGGCATCGTGGAGACATCCAGTGGGATATACAGTGGGCTGGCTGACTGGCTTTGGCAGTTTGGGGAGTCCGCGTCCGGTGTGGAGAAAGTGAATGCCCTGTGATGGTTTGTTGTAGTTTTGCCTGGTCTGTAGGAGTCTGGTGCGTGAATTTGTTGGAAATTCTCCTAAACTACGATTTGTGAAGAGTTTCTAGCTGTTCATCTGTTGTCCTGGAGTGAGTGACCAACTGGACACACTTTGGCCGTTTTTTGACCGATAACAGGGATGATTTGCGAAACAGTTTCCGAAGGATAAATGCTCGTTTGTAATTATCAACGGTGAATATCGACTTTTGAAGGAAATGTTTCATTTTGTGGATGAGTTGGAGCTGCCTGTTCTTCATTGTAATGTGCCATGATTTCGCTTTGATTTTGCGTATGGAGAAATTGAGTCGAGGTGCAATTTGACATCATGAGTGGTTGTGCAAATTCTCCAAACCGTGAATCGTGGAAATCTTTGTAATTATTCATGTGGGAGTCAATAACTTCTCCCACCTGTGGAATGGAAGCTTTTTCATCAGTTTATTTAAGTTCATTTCAGTTTTATTGCAGTTTGTATCTAGGCATTTTCTTTAGAACCCGCAACAAGTGGTCCTTGCCAAGAATCATTCCTTGCAGACCTAAGGTTTAAGTTCTTATTGAATTTGCTATTATTATACAATTGTAGGACTTCCAAGTCTTGCTTGCCATATGTACCAAAATTCTAAGCATTTACCATTTACCATACGAAGCCCGCTACACAACATGTGTTCAGCATGTCCACAAACTTCCAACATTTGGGCCACAGACACAGCTGTTGGTGAACACCAGCCCACTAAGCAAATCCCACATCCAATTATTCATTTCTTTCAGACCATGCCGAACGCTTTCCCCTCAAGTTTTTTTTTTCTATTTAGGGCGTTCTTTTTTGGTGTCTTATCTATCAAAAATCTTGCAAAGCTCCATTCATAGACTTAATTGGAACTGTTAATAAAAAGAAAGTTGTGGTGGGTATTATACAGAGATAAGGATCATATGGGAGGCCATTGGCTTTGTTGCCTCCCGGGCTCCATCTAGATTTAGATTCATTTCAAGGACTACTTGGTTTCTAAAGTCCGGCCTCTAAAACCTAGTTTGAGAGCTAGGGGTTGTACCGGTTGTACCAACAGATTATGTGTGACTTGCAATGCTGCACTGTAGATAATGTATTAGTTTAACCATAGTAGCCATCTGATATCTGTCAAAATCTGTATCATAGAATTTTGTTGGGGTTTGTTGAGGACAATTGGGTCCAGGCACTGTGACTTTGTAGTGAAGCTTGCTGGTCAACCAATAATGTACTGGTATTACAAATTGACCGATAGAGTATCACCAACTGATAATGTATCACATATTGACCGATAGTGTATCACCAACCGATAATGTATCACATATTGACCGATACTGTATCACCAACCGATAATGTATGACATATTGACCGATACTGTATCACCAACCGTTAATGTATCACAAATCGACCGATAGTGTATCACCAACCGATAATGTATCACAAATTGACCTATAGAGTATCACCAACCGATAATGTATCACAAATCGACCGATAGTGTATCACCAACTGATAATGTATCACAAATTGACCGATAGTGTATCACCAACTGATAATGTATCACAAATTGACCGATAGTGTATCACCAACTGATAATGTATCACAATTTGACCGATAGTGTATCACCAACTGATAATATATCACAAATTGACCGATAGTGTATCACCAACTGATAATGTATCACAATTTGACCGATAGTGTATCACCAATCGATAATATATCACAAATTGACCGATAGTGTATCACCAACTGATAATGTATCACAAATTGACCGATAGTGTATCACCAACTGATAATATATCACAAATTGACCAATAGTGTATCACCAACTGATAATATATCACAAATTGACCCATAGTGTATCACCAACCGATAATGTATCACAAATTGACCCATAGTGTATCACCAACTGATAATATATCACAAATTGACCCATAGTGTATCACCAACCGATAATGTATCACAAATTGACCGATTGTCATTAACCAATAAGGGGTCCTAGCCAGAAGGCTTCCAGAGTGTAGGCCCTATTGTGACCGTTATGTGCATGAAATTGTCTGTTTTATCCCTATTTGTTAAATTATTCCTCTTTCGAAAAGACAGAAAGATCCTAGCTTTATGATAATTGATTTGTGTCCACATTAATGCTATGAGTAGTGATTCAGCAACTAGTTCACATACCACCAGTTGATGGCAAAGTCTGTATGTGACATGACAAAAGCCTGTCTCCCATCGTGGCATAGGGAATTACTTAAAAGAAACAATCAATTAACCATATAATTGTATTCACCACTTCAAGGATAATTCCTCTCCCACGCCCACTCGCCGTGAATTGATTTTCTAGATTTTGTATCTGTTTATTCTCATCTTTTCATTAACCTGTTGAAAATGAACGTGTGTACGCCCGTCCATTCCGACCCATAAAAATCCCTCCTGGCACCAAGGCAGCGGAACTAGTCCATTGTCTGCCAATCAACCGTTGAAAATTGCTTCCTTCTTCAAGCATTGATGGGTCTATTGTTGCTAGACCTTGGAATACAATAGAGTCAGGCAAGATATGTGAATACCGCAGGCATGTTGGTTGTTAAAGGATGGGCAAACAATTGCAGGAGTGCGTAATTGGTTTATTTGGTGCAAGTTCATTGTCTCCAGGGGGCTGTCTTGTTGTGGATAATGGCATTTCCGGCCAGTCTCTCGTGGAAATTTGGTATACTTGTCTTCTTGGTTGTTGAAATTATTTCATTCTTGAAATCAAGATGAGGGATAATTCAGGGCTCGAACTTTGTGAAAAAAAAACACTGGACAGCAGGTCTAGTAACTGAAGCATTTTACTAGACCTGAACTTTGTTCACCAGACCTGTGTCATTCATGTACATAGGAAAATCTTAATTGTATGCAATATTGTGTCAAAAATCATCATTTTAGGCACCATTTTAATTGTGCAAGGAAACCAAAATCACTAGACAGTCGGACTAGTACGGTACACACTTTACTAGACCGACACTGAAATCATTAGACTCGGTCCACGGTCTAGTGGATATTTCGAGCCCTGGATATGCCAGCAAAATGAATGGTTTTCTGAAGAAGGACATAGGAA
Source organism: Astropecten irregularis (assembly GCA_963971285.1). Lineage (NCBI taxonomy): Eukaryota > Metazoa > Echinodermata > Asteroidea > Paxillosida > Astropectinidae > Astropecten > Astropecten irregularis. The sequence continues at coordinate 2,969,544 of OZ020264.1, read as the reverse complement.
AAATAGACAAAACAGAGCTTGGGATGAGATTTCTCACATTTTTATCTGATTTCAGATATGGTTGTTTTGAATTTCAATTTTGTTTTCGCACAGGCTGTTTACAAAAGTATAGGAGATTTTCAGAGTTCAGATTTTCATGCCCCCTGTCAGTTGTTTTCAGATAATTTGTATCATTGTTCAATCTTATCCCTGGCTTTACTTATCCCATGGAACTTACAAGTACTTACAGCATTTATCTATTTATTTTAATGTTTTTTGGTCAATTCTATACTAGTCTATACTTTTTTTTATACACAGCTCACTTTTGTTGAATGTGCAAAATGTTAAACAACCAACCTTTCCAGTTTTCCCCATAGAATGTGTAATATTACGTCTGTTTTGGATGGGGGTTATCGGAGGTCATACTGGTTTTGCATTAGCTATAGAAGACATGTTGTGTCTGGAAATATTCCCTAGCAGTTCACATTATGATTCCCACATGTTTCATGTTTTTTTCTCATTTTTTCGTAATATAGTGGAATCTTGCTATCAGAAAAATTGGATCATGGGGGAAAATGATTCCATACATGAAACGGTGGTTAGTTTGATACATGAAACAGTTGTCTGCCTGGTGAATTTGGCAAATCCGGTACCTACATGTAGGTGGTAAATTATGCAAATATATTCAGGAATTGAACTTAACACCACCAACAACATCCAGTTACACAAAGTAGTACAAAATAGTTCTGGTAAGTGGATCGGTTTGCAGAAACACCATGTAAGAATCGTTCGTACTTTCGCACTACTATTTCCTTTGCAGTTCTCGTAAGGTCTCAATGTTTCGACTAGCCTGCTCTAGTCATCATCAGGAGTCATCATCATACCAATTGTCACCATGCAAAGCCTCAAACCTTTCTTAGCTCTGGTAACTTGAGGAATCAGGGAGAAAAATTACAGAACCATAGGCTCCCAGTTTGGCAGACAAACCTCTCGATTCTTAAGGAAAAAAGGTGATCAAAGTCACGCGATGTCATGTTGCTGGTAGCGAAGTTTCGGCTGCTGGAACTGCTAGTCTTCACCAGGCGACTCTCAATTCTTTTGTATTAAAATAGCTGTCAAATGTGCATTTGTGTGACTTCAGTTCATAATCTTACTACATTGCTCATTTCAGCAGCACTTGCCCATATACATATGTACAAGCATGCATTATAGCAGTCATTTGGTATAATACATGTATGCTGGAGATAATTTCCAAATCCATGAGCACGTTTCTCATGCCATTGCCCGTTTTCAATGTGACAGCCACTTAACTCTGGTTCGTAACTCTCCGAGAGGCGCGATTTCAATGAATCAATCTTCAGGACGCGAGACCCGTTTGAAATTCCCAAATTTGACTCGAGAGAGAAAACTGCTTTGGTATCATTTTGGAAAAACTTTTTCACATCCGATAGTCATTAGTTTTAAACCAACCCAAAAAAATTTCCCATGAGGCTTCTGGGACTTATGTGACCTCTGTTGACCTCTGTTGATCTTAGCGCCCCTGTGAAATGTTCTCAGTGTGTGTGTAGTATGTACAAATTGATTTTCTATTGAAAGTTTGGTTTAACAATTACCGTACAGTTTTGTTACAATGCAATGGGAAAGCCATAAAATAAAATGGGCCTGGTCTGTTCCTGTCTGAAGAAAAAAAACAATTACAATGCCAAAAATGGGCCAATTCCCTTGAGCTGCTACATACTACATAAGCATGTAAATTTTGCTAAGCATATTTATAAAATATTGCTAAAATTCCACACAATGTAATACTGCTCGCAATTGGTTCTCATCATATTTTTGCTTAACATTTAAAACATTTTTGCTAAGCATGTAAATTTTGCTAAGCGTATTTAAGATATTGCTAAGCAACACGTGGGTTGCCATCTAGAATTCCACATAATGTTATATTGCACACAACTGGTTCTCATCATATTATTGCTTAGCGTTGAAATGTTCGCTAAGCAAGTTATGCCTACCAAACAAGCTTAAGATTATGAAATTGGGCAAAGGATTATGGATGGACTTTAAGTTAGAAATGTGTATGCATGTATTTTTACCTTCATGACTTCCAGGTGTAATGTTTTTGTGCTTCTCCACAGATTCTTGAATTTCTTGACAATTTTGCAGTTGTAATATTGAGAAAGATTTGAGGCTTTGCATGGTGACAATTATTATGTGGATCGGTTTGTGGAAACATCATGTAAGAATCGTTCGTACTTTTGCACTTCTATTTCATTCGCACTTCTTGCAATTAAGGTCTCAACGTTTCGACTAGCCTGCCCTAGTCCTCATCAGGACTCATCAGGAGACCCTGATCATCAGGTTTCCTGATAGGACTGGAGCAGTCTAGTCGAAATGTTGAGACCTTACGAGAAGTACACTGTACGAATGAAATAGAAGTGCGAAAGTATGAACGATTCTTACATGGTGCTTCCGCAAACCGATCCACATACCATTTGTAATATTGTTCTTCATTGGCGTAATGGTAAGAGAGAGATTTAAAGGATTAGTGTACATATTGTTACTTGGCTGTTGGAATTATTACAACCAGATGCGACAATGTCACAGTGAGGTCCCAGCCTCGGCTTCCCTTCGCGTCACTCATCAGAGGGGCTCCACTATGGTCAGTTGTCTGGCTTCTCAGATCCCACATTTCTCTCCGTTTGACAGTGCAGGAATGTGCAGGTCATTCCTGGGCAGAGTCCTGTCAGTATTTTATAACGGTCGTGGAGTTGCGCTCCTCTGCTCTTCTCAACACGGTATAAATCCATGTGCATCAGCGCCGTTTCCGTAAATGATTTTAAAAGCTGTCTGTTTTGTCGCGAAGTGATGTCTGACAGAAATCATTTCGTTGGTTTGTGGTTTTAAAGGTTGTTGGAATTGGGAAGGGAAAGCTGGGTTGTTCTTCTTGACAAAGCAGAGAACAAAGAAAGAGTGTTGAGCTGAGTAGTGTAGGGCTAGTTACTGTGTGAAAGACATTGCCATAGCAATCAGTGCATGAACCAACACTGACAACGAATGAAAATGTCGAAACCTCCATTTTGTGTTGCCACAGAAACTGGCACATGAATTAGCACTTCAAGTTCCTGCATGAGGTCTTATGGGTCATTTTTACTTACCGGTACCTCTCCTGAAGCAACATGGTTAAAATCGGCCAAATTCTTTCTTTGATTCACGGCCAAGTACATGTAAAACTGACCTGCCTGCTCTGGGGTCGATTTCACGAAGCCCTACAATCGATCGTAACTCGAGTTAAGAAGGATAACCCATCGTATCCTATGTCGGGCTGCAATGCATTACAATTCCTACGATTGAAAAAAAGTTACGATGAGTTTGGTGAAATCGACCCCTGCTCTGCTGCCAAAAGTCCTTCAAAAGAAAAATACCAGGATTACTGTTTCTAAAATATATTTGCTCTCTGTGTTAGGTTTTTTCACAGAATTAATACTGAACTCGCCAAGGAAATTTGTTCAGATGTTTGATTGTGGTATTTATGACTCATTGAGTCGTTTTTTGCTTGGGACAGAATGACAGGCCTGACATTTTTGTTGTCCACACATTCTGTCCGTGACCGCTAGGGCCACTTACGATCAAGAAGAGTCTGTGTTATTTCTCTCAGTCGGGGAGATACTTAGGGCTAAGGAAACATGTTTATCGTGTGAAGTATTTTTTGTGTTGGTCCTTATAATGTGCTGGTGTACATTCATAACTACATGTGGGGTGTTTAAATGGGTAGCCCTGAAGCTACATGTCGAAGTTTGGTGTTTGTGTCAATTGTGATCCCCCAAAATAGAAATTGGACCTGCCATAGCATATTGAGGAATGTCTCCCATCATTGGTTCTTGCTGCACAGCATGGTTGCTGTGAAACTATACATTCCTCATCCTGTACTCTTCATATTTTGCTAGGCAGCTGCTGTGCACGTACATGAAATGTGTTCTGGCCGGATGTGTGGTCTTCGTGCCACATCCATCCAGAAAACTGCCCCTCCTGTTGAAAAAAGGAAACGGCCTTTGAACTTGGCACAGGTTGGGATTTTACGCATACTGGTAGTTGCTACCTAGTGGTATACATGGTGGGGGCATCCCTCTGTCTACAAACTTTTTTAAAAATCTGCTCTTGTGACAGTTGAGTCTATCGGAACCTCTCTTCTGGTGCACATACATGTACATGTATCCTTTCTCTAGGTGTAAAAGTCCAGAAGTCCTTTTTTATGGTTTTTTTTTTTTTTTTAATTTGGTAGAAATTCTTGAAATTTGTGGTCCATATACCTTATTCACGGTGCATCCATCCTACATTTGAAGCAGGGCAATCAAATCGAGGCTTGAATTCCACATGCAGTCTGGTACCCGTTTTCTGTTCAGAATTAGTGTTATCTTTTCCAACGGGTATACAAGGAAGGTGACAAGATGGATGCGCCATGAATAAAGTCTATTCAGCTTAGAAAACAGAAGATCGTGGATTCATGGAAAAGTATGTATGGCGAAAGATGAAGGCCTACATGAAAAAGTCTCTGAAATTCTGGTTAGAGACTGGAATGGATATTGGAGAAAATGATTCTATGAATTGGTGTAGAAAAAAAAATGCAGTGTAATTAATAGAAACCTCATTTGTGTGGAATTTCAAATTTTAACAGCAGTTATGAAATATGTATCTGAAATATTCAAGGGCACAGACATAGAGATCCCATTCCTCCAGACATTTTGCCAATTCATCCCTTTAAGAAGTCGTCACTGCCAAACCAGCACCTGACCCCATCAGTCGTTGACTCATTTGTCACGAGGGTGGCAGGGGATAGGGGGCGCCCCGCCAGGAATCTAATAGGTCCACATTGCCACCGTGCAGGTTGCCTGGCTAGGGTCGGGTTGGCGCTGCCTGGCTGTGGGTACAGACAGAGGCAGGGCTTGGATTGGAGGCTTGGCCCCTCGGCAAAGAAAGAGCTTTTGGTTTAAATGGCTTGGACATCTGTGTGATGTTATGGAGACGTGAAGAGTTTGTGGTGTTTGTTTAAGCCTCGAGCTTTTTCTCGTTTGACAACAGCAGTCCTGATCCCCGGTTGCATTCGGTATGGAAGTTGGGGAAGTTGGTGGGGTCGGAGGAAAGAAATATTTTGGTTGGCTCTTAAGTATGCGTTTCTTCAGCTGTTTCCCATCAATTGATTTCAAGTCGCTGCCGTCGCGGTCGTGGCTGTATTTTTGGAAAGATGATTGGTGGATATCGTATCTGGCAGCTAGAGTTTCTTTAGACCAAGCCAGTGCATCCGTGTGGAGTGCAACAATGTTAGAATTTGAAACAAACTGAATTTGAAACAGGAGGTTGGGGAGGGGGGATGTTTGAGAGGCGAAATGTCGTCAACCTAAGTTCAAGACCTGATCCTGTTTTTCCAAGCTGGCTCGGGGGTAAAAAGGTGATATTTATTGAAACAAGTGCAATGCAATTGAATGTTTCCACTTAATAAAGTGCGCACATGCAGCATATGTATTGTGTATACTCTGCCATGCGTGCATGCATTTTGCCATGTTTGCAGATTCTGCATGAATGTAACTATACATGTTTTGTGCAGATGTCTGTCTTACGGAAGCAAATTAAGAGTCATACTGACCGGAACATAAAAGACCTGCTGAAAAACCATATGTTCTCAGATAATTTTTTTTCTAGCAGTGCTTCCTCTCACTACCATTCCTGTCTTTTTATGAAAGTTTTTTATTCCTGGTTCGGATCTCGTAACGGAAATGTCTGCTGTTAACCACCCAGTTGGTCGGCAGCTTGGTCCGTCGGCAGCTTGGTCGGTCAGCTGGTGTGCACAGACGACCCGCGGCATTTGTTCCGGTCAGTTGCTGCGCTGTGGCATTAAAGAACTTGTAAAACATTATCCGTTACTCCACAAGAAACCATAGACTCTCATTGGCATCTGGTCTGGTCTGGTCTCAGCCTGGCCCATGTGGCTGCCAGAAGATGGGCGGAGTTTTTAAGGCGGGAAAGAAATAGACGGTTTGTCCCCTGGGCGCCATCTACAAAAGTTTCATACAGCTAAGACCAATATTTGCATATTATTATATGTTGAGTGGTAGATTTCACCAAACTCATCGTAACTTACTATCAATCATATTACTTATGATTCATTGCAGCCCTACATAGGATTCGATGGGCTATCCTTCGTAAACTCAGGTTACGATCGATCTTAGGGCATGAATATTGCCCTAGGGCGTTATGAAATTGATGCAATGTCTCAGTTTCTTTTGAATAAAGAATTATTGGGTGTCGTACTGCTCCTACGTACTGAGAAACAATTGATGAAACCATTTTTTGGGGTCCTTGGAACGATCATTCTTCCAAAATCCAAGATAAGAATATTGTGAACTTTTGTGAATATAGACAACTGGTCCCAGTTTCAGCAAATGTTTCTTGAGCAAGAAGTAGTGGAAATGTTTCCAGTTTGCTATTAAGCAGAAAATTTCAAGCTTATGACATCCCATTTCATTGAGAAGTATGGAAAATGTTCACTTGGGCATGCGCATACTTTGCATATTTAAGTAGGATCTTGCTTGTTTTTTTTTTTAGCTTAGAGCTTAGCACAAACCCTTTCAAATGATCATAAGCACATAATTCTGCGTTAAGCATATCCATGGAATTTTGCCATGGTGACTGTTAAACTTGAAACACCAGCTTATATCATTCTGTAATGTATTTTATTTTTTAACTTGGCCTAATTTTTCCTCTCTCTCAAAGTGTCAGGAAACATTGCTGTGGCAGCTGACATCAGCTGTTCTGATTTGGGGCCCTGCTTAGAAATAACTATGGGGGTTGAAAAGGTCGTGTACATTTGCTAGTAACTACATTTGTGAATGTCATTTTCATTCTTTATTCCTTCCATTTGTTTGATTTTGATTTTTTTTTCCTCAACTATTTCTGACCTTATTTTTTAGTCACGTTTCATATTTTTCGTTCCGGTCCCAAAGAATTTTTGAAATTGTGTCGTCTGCTCTGGTTGTCAATATTTGATGAGTGATGACGGATCGGGTTGTGAAGGTTTTGCAGGGTCAAGTCCTGGTTCGTTGTACCACAACAGTTTACTCAAAGAGTTCATAACTTGATCAGATTTTTTGTTTGGAACTGTCAAATATTAGCTTAAAGCACAAGCTTGGTTAGAAGGTGGACAAACAAACTTCTGAGATACTTTATTTTATAGGCCAGCTGGATGGGTTTCTGTCGACAGCTTTGTGTTGGGAAGTATGCTTTAAAATCTAAATACCCGACTGTCAATTGGTGGGCTGTTCTACTGGTGGGCCTAGGTAGCTCCCTGAGTTTTGAAGACCCCTAGGCCTTTTTATCCATTGGCAGATTACCAAACAAGACACTTTGTGTCTGAAGTGTTCCAGTACAAACGTGGTTGAGGGCTTGTTCTCGCCCGCCCCTCTTGTAGTTTTGTTATTCCTGCGAGGAGGAGGGCGTGGATCAACACAGACTTTTCTCTCCCCGAGGGATAAGTCTCAATCATCTCGGAGGGGTTTTTGGAGAGCCCCTGAACGAGAAATGAGCGTACACTTTGAAGAAACAGAAAGACACCTGTATTTGTTTGGCATAGTATTAGTGTCTTGTTTCTTGGATAGAATGAGTATCGGGAGTGTTGGCATGTTTTAAGCTCTGCTTCTTTCGGGAGCACAAGTTGGACAAATACTCGGGTCGAACACCCGTTGAAACATCTCCTGCCTTCTGAATGTATTTGTGGTTGTGTTTTAAATGCACACTCACACTCTAAAGAGAAAATTCTGTCTTCTTGTCAGTTGGATAAACAAAAAAGTAGACTCTGTTGCATGCAAGTACCTTTTCAGTTTGCTGGATTCTGTTGTTGGTCACAGTGGAGATTTCTCTGGCTTCTACGATTCTTCTGACTTGAGGAAGTTATTTTGATCAGCCAGAGGATTTGATCTCTCTTGTTTTCTGGTTGGAGTGTGCTGTTCAAACACGTGCTGGTACACAGCAAGCCATGATAGTGCTACTGGATGTGCGGTGAATCGTGGCTTGTACACAGTGTACGTGTTTGCCTGTGCACACCATTCAGAAGAATTTGGAACGAGTTGTTAGCGTCAACATTGTCTCTTTAGGAAGCAACTTCGAGGCGGTATTGCCAAGGATTCCAGCCAAGATGCTGTTGGGAAACAACCAGCGAGTTCTTCTTTGTAATTCTGCACGTGTAGCCTAATTCTAGCTGTACGTCAGACAGATAACAGGGTCATTCCATGTCAAATCAACCAGAGGTCCCCAGGTGACCCTCTCAGATTTACTTGAAACTTTGTCATAATGTTCCACTATGGCCAAAATGGATACAAACAAAAAATTAACTTCATACTCCTTATCGTTTCCGAGATACAGTCATTTGAAATTTGCTCAAAACCCCCCTTTTTTAGCTCCGCCCACCCGGCCGAGTCGCGAAAACGTGTAATCGTGCTTTTTTTCCAACTTTGAGAGGCCATAACTTGATAACGGAAACAGCTATCGGGCTGGAAATTTGTATTCTTACTAGCATTTAGCCCTAGATTCATCATTTGGCCTTATATAGTAGATATTATGTCTTCATTTCAAGTTACTTGCCCCTAAAATACACACTTTATTCTTGCCGGGAGTGATTTGAATGATTTTTGGGGTCACCCTGCGACCTCATCAGGGGTCACATGGATCCTAAATCTCAGATAAATCATCTATAGGTGCATTTCTATCACCAAAATCAAATAGGACCAAAACAATCCATTTCTAAAGGATTGGCAATCATCCAAATTTGGGATCAGGTGGAAAAAAATCATAAAAGACCACAAAAGAGCCTTTCCGTCATGCGAGTGGTTCCCCCTGTGGACAGTTAACAAAATATTTCAAACTTTCAGTATTTAAACATGTACATTATATCTACTTACAAACCAAATTTCAGCTTTGGTACTCAACTCCTTCATGGCTAGGTTGCATTTTGAAAATTACACAGTTTTTCACATTTTCGGAAATATAAAAGTGACTTTAGATCCAGGCATTTAACAAAATTACCATATTCTAGCAACTTGCTTTCAGAATACTGCATAGATGTTGTTAATTGCAGTGGTTTACTTAATAAATGCTGGTAGGTTGGCTTGAATGTCATTGAAGTCTGCTTTAGATAATGTGTACTGGCGGCGCCCTCGTCCCTGCAGTTCTGGAGCACTGATAGTACATATCACATCTTGAAATGGTATCCAACACTCAATGCAGGAGTCGTGTGGCCAGGAGAGTGTATTTGACTTCTTAGCTCTTCTCATGAACTTCACAAAGACATCATTTTGTTCCTCGGATCTCTCAACTATGGTGCCAATGTACCATTCATTGTCATATATGCTTGCAATGTATCGACCTGGTTGGTACTCTGTTGCATCAGTATGTTGATGATCTATTTCTGCATCATCTCCAATGGAAACGATACTGTAATCAACGTCATCAGAGAGTCGTCGCATCTTAATTTGCCTCTTCCCATCAGCCACAGGAACAAAACTATGATGTGATCTAGTACCTGATATAGTCTTTGATGAGAGGAATCTATTAGCCAGCTTGTACTTATCTGAATTAGATTACACATTACCATTGCTAACATAAAAGAACTTGATGCCCTTGATGTTTTTATCAGCCCATGCAAACATCTGCTGTGGGGTCAAAATCTGTTCATCCTTGGTAGCCTGCAGACTGGCTCTTGCTACCAGCCTCTTTGTGGTGCCACCCAACCCATCACATGGACTCTTCCCATGGCTGGTCGCAAAAAAATGCCATTCGGCTGCAAGTCCATGGTCTGATAAGTGGCAGCTAAGGTTTGACAAGTTCTTGTAATTTTTATACTGGCTGGCTGCCCCAGTCCCAATACACATGCTGCATTGTGTTGTGATGAGCAGGGTTGCTACAATGTTTAAATACCCACCTACTGGTTTAATGTTTCAGCATCAGGATAATCAAGTCAATACAATATTAACAACTACAAATCACCTTGAATTTGTCCAATAAAGAAGACAAATGTATTAAAATGTTATACATATTATGAATTATGACACTTGTGTTTGTTAATTAGGTCATTTTATAGTGCATGCAAGTATGTAAAATGATTGAAAACGATGAAAAACTGTGTAATTTTCAAAATGCAACCTAACCATGAAGGAGTTGAGTACCAAAGCTGAAATTTGGTTTGTAAGTAGATATAATGTATATGTTTAAATACTGAAAGTTTAAAATATTTTGTTAACTGTCCACAGGGGGAACCACTCGCATGACGGAAAGGCTCTTTTGTGGTCTTTTATGATTTTTTTTAACCTGAACCCAAATTTGGATGATTGCCAATCCTTTAGAAATGGATTGTTTTGGTCCTATTTGATTTTGGTGATAGAAATGCACCTATAGATGATTTATCTGAAATTTGGGATCCATGTGACCCCTGATGAGGTCGCAGGGTGACCCCAAAAATTATTCAAATCACTCCCGGGAAGAATAAAGTGTGTATTGTAGGGGCAAGTAACTTGAAATGCAGACATAATATCTACTTATTAAGGCCAGATTATGAATCTAGGGACAAATGTTAGTAAGAATACAAATTTCCAGCTCTGTAGCTGTTACCGTTATCAAGTTATGGGCTCTCAAAGTTGGGAAAAAAGCATGATGACGCGTTTTTGCTACCCGGCCAGGTGGGCGGAGCTAAAAAAGGGGTGTTTTTAGCAAATTTCAAATGTCTGTATCTCGGAAACGATAAGGAGTATGAAGTTAATTTTTTGTTTGTATCCATTTTGGCCATAGTGGAACATTATGACAAAGTTTCAAGTAAATCTGAGAGGGTCACCTGGGAACATTTCAGAAATTTGGTTGATTTGACATGGAATGACCCAACAACAAAAACAGCCCAGTGCAAGTTTTCTAGTGATTGCTTCACAAAGTGCAGGAATGTTTAGCTTCACTGGTAGTTGTTCATCAAACTTCACCTTGGAATTTTCTCAGGAACCTAGAATCCAAATCTCAGGATCGTAAAAAATGCAATGCGGGGTTCGGCATGTTCACCAGTGATTTGTCGCCACCCGAAAACAAAATAAAAAGACTCAGTCTGCGATTTTTTGGTTGGGATCAACTGATTGGACATTGCTTCAACTGATGACTGCGGTTGCCATACCGATGGTTGCCATACCGATGGGAAACGCGCAGTTGAAGTCGCCGGGGTGCTTTTGCCTGCCGCCGATCCTGTTTGCTCGCTCGACCAAATGCCACCCGCAGATTGCCAATCTGAGCTATCAGAAATCGGCCGTGGAACTGTATATGCACGCAAACTGCTGCCGAAGGACATGTACGTTCTTTATAAAATTCTGGAAGATTTTAGTGATTTGGGCGGTGGGGTTGGTCGGAGAAGTGGAAGAGGGTAATAGTTTCCATAATGATTTACTCATTTAGCTCCTCACAAGGTCTAAATACTTAAGCCCAGTTCATTGACTTCAGGTGCATTGCGAAGTGAAGCAAAGGTTCTTGAGTCAATCGAAATCTCGAATGTCGATTGTCTAGCCCCTAGCCAGCCAAGGTTCACTTCGCATTGCAGTTGGAAGGAAGCATGAGACAGGCTTAGGCCAGAAGGGGTATCTGAGGTTTTGAGAGGCACACTGCATGTTTGCTGTTAAAGGACAGCCTTTCCACAAAGTGCAATGTGCAAACACTCTCTTAAAAATAGTGCTTGGTACATTTAACATTTGGGCACTTGGTATTTCTCTGCAGCCGATACATCCCACATTTTCAACATGATCTAACCCACATTTTTCAAAATTCTCGCTAAAAATCCTTTCATTGCTTGCCATCTTACTAATGCCACCCACCCACCCAAACACCCCCACCCCCCATCCTACCCCTGCGGAGCTTATCTGCAGGAATCTCTACCTCCCCCCTACCCCCTATCCCTTGGCTTAACTTCCACCACCAACCAAGAGTCACCTTTGCCTGTTAGCATACCGATCACAGTCCCTCATTTCCCTTCCTGACATCTACAGGGGAGGTTTTTTCATCTCAGTAAATAATCAAGACATCATTCTTTCCACCGCTCGTCACTTGCCACCCAAGTCAAGCTGGTCATATTTTTTTGGAGGGGGGAAGTCAGAGGGCTCCAATCAACCCGTCCGTCATCGAGAAATGGATGATGAAGTGATCGGTGTTTGACATTTACGATTCCATGAGTTGATTTCACTAAGCCCTGCGATTGACCATAACTCGAGTTACGAAGGATAACCCATCGTATCCTACGTAGGGCTGCAAAGCATCAAAGTCCAACGATTGATAGCAAGTTGCGATGTGTTTGGTGAAATCGACCCTTGGTACATTATAACTATTTTTTGTTCTGAACAAAATGAAATGAAAAATTTGTTTCTTTTTTTGATTGGAGTAATTCGTTTTTGCCTTATCAAGTATTTGTGGGATTTCTTTTCCTTGGGTGCTTGACAAAAAAAAATTGTGGATCAGACACCTTTTTAAAGGGGCTAAGATTGATATTAAAAAGCTCATCTTAATTGCTGGTCATGGTTTGATGCCAAAGTACAAGTTTACTATGGTACTACTGAAAAAAAACCATCAAAGTTTCGTGGAAATCAAACCCAAAATAAGGACTGCAGAAAATGCCATCCCCAACCCTAACAACCCTTACCCAAAGCACCCATTGAAGAATCCATTGCTGGATCCAGTTTCCCTTGATCTTTTAATATCTGTGTATTGGACCAGTCTTGTTCTCCGGGTGTTGGGCCATCTAAACTCTGGCTCTGGCTCTGGCTCTGGCCAATGCTGGCTCTGGCCAATGCTGGCTCTGGCTCTGGCTCTGGCTCTGGCTCTGGCTCTGGCTCTGGCTCTGGCTCTGGCTCTGGCTCTGGCCAATGCTGGCTCTGGCTCTGGCTCTGGCTCAGATGCATTTTGTGCATCCATTCAAAAATAACGGGTATCAAAATAGAGGCTTTTGGCTACAGTTCAGAAGTCGATTCTCTGGTTTGAAAAAGAAAACAGCTTCAGCTTCAATGAAAAACCACAACCTATATTTTCAGCATATGGATGACAGAGACAAAGCCTGAGCCAGAGCCGGAGCTTAAGGTTTGGAAAAAGCCCCCCAGGTCTTGCTAGTAGAACAGGAAGCTTTTGGCATGTCTATCATCGAGTGGGAACCAGACCGTTTTCAAAGAGAAAACAGCACAGCACAAACAGATCAAGACTTGCGGGTCAGAGCACTTAAGGTCACTGTATGCATGCATGACACATGTACTCGCACCGGAAACATATGTGCTGTGAAAAAAAAAACCAAGAAATTTCAATCAGATTTGAACAAATTTGGAACAATAACATTCAGCAGTATCAGTTTCTGATTGTTTCATTCCTGGCTTTACGAAACAAAAGTTGTTCTATTCTGCCGAGAAATTATCTGCAGTTGTTCCCTTTTATGGTGGGTCTTGAATGTCATGATGGGTGATGGTTGTACAGGTGTAAGTACTGGCTGTTGGGACTATAATTGAGGCTGGTGACATTCCAATTGGGAGTGCATGTGCCATCTGTTGCTGTCTCTAATGCTGGCCTGCTGTGCTGTTCTCTCCAGGAACAGGATCTGGTAGCTGCAGCCCATGTTCCCGTCGGTCGATCGTCGGTGACACGTGCACTGCTCAACGGGCATGCGGTGTTAACCTTCCCTTGAAGACTTCATCCCTGTGTATTTTCATTCCACGGTGGGAATGCACTATCTAAGAGCTAGGTAGACGTCGACGACACTACTGACTTAGTAATGAGAAGAAGCCTTGAGCTTTCAGACACTCCCAAGTCATGTTTGAGAATCGCAGATGCTTTTTATTAACTAGACGTTGATGTGGTCTTCTTTTTGTGTCCTCTTCTTGTGTGCAGTTCCTCGACCGAAGAGGGACCATCATCGGAGTGGCCATGGCTACGAGAGTTCGTCGACCTTAATGAGCAGCGACATTGAGTCAACCAGCTACTTTGATTCCACAGATGATGACAGCAGGTATGTATTGATTGGTACATTGATTATTGAGAATGACTTATTGATTATCATGAATTGGTTATTGATCATCTAGGTTATTAATTTATTGATGATCATGAATTGCTTATTGATCATCTAGGTTATTGATCGTCTGATTGATCATAGGGTATTAATTACTCATTGATTATTGCAGTACTTATTGATTGTTGTTAAATTACTGATTAATCGTAGTTTCTATTTAACTGATGAATTGGATTACTCATTGATTATTGAGTAATATTGATTGATTATCGATTGTTACTGATTTATCATAGCTTATATTTAATTGATTAATTGGATTACTTATTGATTATTGAGTAATATTGATTGAATGTCGATGGTTAATGATTGGTTAACACACTGGTTATCAATCATTGCTTACCATTGATTATTTATTATGGGTTTTCAATTATTGACTAGTATTAAAATTGATTGATTATTGGGGAATACTGATTAATATTTAGATGATAAATAGTCCTAAACCTGACTGAATATTGACTAGAATGAGAGGGTTATTATCATAATATATTCCAAAAAAAAGAAAGAAAAGAATTTGACATTATGAAAGGTCATCTAGCATCAGCAGAAGATTGCATACTGTGTAATGGTCCATTATATGGCAATTGTATTTTGATAGTAAACAATCAAGCCAATATACGCCCAGCACATCAAGGCCATTCCGCTATCAGTATATTATTACTGTACAATCAATTATACTTGGTAGTCAATGGTCTGTTTCCTTTTGTTGTTTTTAAAATTCTTTTTTTTTTTACGTATTTGTTTGAAAGCACTTGACTGGAAATCCTGGCAAATAATCAGGATACACAATTTTCATCGTTAAACTTCTTGGGAAAAAAAAAGAATATGACCAAAACAATACATAAAGACAACATGACTATATATAACACTTTGAAAGATGAATTTGAATTGAATTGCCATGTACATTATGCTTGTGAAAATGGACGTATGCATACAAGACTTGGTACAAGAAATTCATTTCGCTGGAACTTAAAAACTACATGGTTTGTATTGAATGCTCTCTTCCAACAATGACCAATGATGTACACTGTTCCTCAAAGTTCTGAAAACTGCTTGCTAAACTCTATTTCAGTGGCATGCATGCATATTTCTATGTAAGATTACACCTCAGTTGTGATGGGGGACACAAAAAATGTCCCACGTTTGAACCTCATATTTATCCGATTAACCTTAACTGGCTCATGTACCAGTATAAAATTTCCATTTTGAAAGTTTTGGGTGCCATATCTTGTTTTCATGTTTTAGTGTTGGGGATCAAAGAAACGTGCCAAAATGGCTTTAGGCCAATACCATGGTAACGTTAGTTACATGTTATGTGATTTTGACCTATTCCTTGATCAATCATACTTGAAAGACTCCAATTTAAAAATGTTTTATTGGAATCAGCAAGTGTACCACTTATGATTCTTTGAAATGTATGCAACTATGCACAAAAGAGGTAACTTACCGTTACAAAATGTCCCCAAAACATGGAAATACCCTTTGGGGAATGAAAGTTTGGGGGCCACTTTGGGATATTACTGTCGCTGTTTGGGTTACAAATATTTTTTCTTGGGGCCCTCCACCAGCCAAAGATCAGATGGACAGGCTGTGAAAATACACAGATAGAGAGGTCAGGTCAGGGCCCTTTGGTCTCCAGGAGGGGTAGGAAGTTGACAAGAGGGGTGGCCAAAAAACCCAAAACCCAAAGCCTGGGGGATGTAAACATGGTGAAGTCTTGTTGATGATGAGCTTGTGAATCCACTGTTATTATGGTAGGCTGTTGACAGGTTTGAAAGATGAAGTAACACCGTGTTTACACTTGATCGCGCAACGGAGGATCAGATCCTGCAGTCGCGATCAAGCTCGAGGGATCTGATCCATGCCGCGTTTATACTCGATCCTGATCCCGCAATGATCGTGCGTTGGACAACGGAAGCAAGCGTTCAAAGGTTATTCATTTCGCGCGAAAACAAACCGATCGTATTTTTCTGTGGTCTTACATTTCTCAGACGGTCTTCACAAATCTCATTTTCTTCAAGCTCTGTGAGATTGTGTTAAACATCGCTATGTTTCGAGTGGTGACATCCAGCTTGTCCAGTCAACTCTCGAGTGTCCACAGCCTACCGCGTATTGCTCCATTCGCCATCTTACAACGTGACTGCATGCCGTGTGGCGTGTTCTCTAAAAACAAATTGTCGATGTTTTCCACACTAATTTCCTCGCGGAAAAACACTAGCTTATAAAACTACTACGTCTAATAAAATGGCTAAAGCATGCTAAAGAGTATACCCTTAAAGAAAAAATCACAATGTGACGGGATTTAAGCTTTGGAACGGCGATCGAAATAATCATGAAGACAGGAAAAGGAGAACGAAAGTTGCAAGTACCAGTTATCGCTTATTAGGCACACGTGCGTGCAGCTCACAATATTGGTTACCAGCGTAATGTTTGTATCTTGGACCATGCTGTCTGTGCATCGTGCAATAAACAATACTTGCAGTGGCTGGTAAAATACGGACTTGTTTTCGCGCGCTTGGCCATGCTTGCACCGGATGCCGTCACTGTAAATTGCAGGATCCGATCCCGCGTTGCGTTTACACTCAAACCTTGATCCCGCACGCGAGATCGGAACCGGATCCGATCCTTCCCGAGAGGTGGATCAGATCCCTCTTCATCCCGGGATCGGATCCTGATCGCGCGAGCGTTTACACTCATCGTTGATCGCCCTTTGATCGCGCGTTGATCGCCCTCGCGGGATCTGATCGCCCTCGCGGTATCCAGTGTAAACACGGTGTAAGGGTGGGGGGCGGATTGCTTTGAGGTGGGGGAAATGGAAGTCCTTGTTTGGTGAGGATACTGTGATTGTTCACTTGTGAGTATTAATTAGGGTGCTTTTAAACATAGGCCGTTAAAGGGAAAGGCCACCCGTTTCCGAGACTAATTTCATCTAAAAGAGCGTGAAATTTCATGCAGGAAAGATTATCAATAATTGTTAAACGCACCCAGGTTTTTCACAAAAAAAGGTTTTTGATAGCGATTTTATTCCATCGTGTGGGCCGCCCTGTTGAAGACGAAGCCAGCAACATCCGGTGATTTGTGACGTAGTGTCTGCACCTCAACTCATAGCCGCGACATCGTGTTCGTTGTACACTGAACACGATGCGGGGTCTGTGTAATATACAGCGTGTGCGTGGGTGACTTGACCGCAAGCAGGCCGGCAGTGGTAGGTGGTCGGTAGTCGTGTGTCCTGTATACCCGCTCCGTCTTACCATAGGCGTGGACTGCGGAAGACTGGCCACGGGAGTTCAGTCTCATGATGTGGGCAGCCCGTAGAACTGCACTGTTCAGGCAAACAGATGAAAAATCTTCATGAGATGTTATACATCTGTTTTCTTCCATCAGCCAGTTTAGCTTTCCAACTTCATGGCAACACAAGCATTCCTTCTCGATGGGCATTACTGCGCAGTTGTCACAATGACACCAGTCTGAGTTTTCGCGACGAGACTCCTGTTCACTCGCGCTCGTAGTCGTACCCGGAAGCTCGATGTCTGTTTCTGTTTCGTCAATTGAAGACCTATTTTGCAGTTCTTCTTCCGTGAATGTCGGCTAAAAATCATACGGAAGTGGCTCAATCGACATACTTAAACATTATATACAGAGGAATGTTGTCCAAAACTATGAGGGAAATCGGTCACAAAAGATCGCCAAAGATCGTCGCGTATGCTTGTGTAAATAGTAAATCACAACTTGACAGAATAGACGGGTGCCGAGATCGTGCATAGTGAACCATTACCCGGCCACACGAGTCTAGGTGCGCGACCATCACTACACACACGCACGCACACAATCATGACCGTGTGGTCTTCCCGATCGTTCTAGAACACCGGACTGCGAGGTGCAGAAGCTACGTCATAATCTCCCGGATGTGGCGGGGTTTTCAAACAATATGGCTGCGCCCTTTTGTCTTTACGCATAGCGGAAAGTTACAATGAAATCGTCTCCTATGCCATTTACCACACGTAAGGAAAATAATTATACAGTGTATTTTATATGTTAGGATGTGTTCATTTGAAATGTGTTTAGTTATTCCTGGCCTGGAATTGCCCTTTAAGTGTGGGGTGCTAAAACGTACATGTTCACAGTAGGGTGTCCAAAAAAATTTGAGTTAGAAAACTGAATGGTAGAAAACTGAATCAGTTGAGAAACTTAGAAACTGTAAAAGTGTCTTTGATAGCTTGACAAAGGCTAACAGTCTGCAGCTGAATGTTGCTAAATTCCACGTAACATCGTGAGCCAACAAATAATTTACCTTCTTGTCATTTTCCAGTTTCCACGATGAACAATCTTTGCAAAACGCAACTTGTACGATTTTAGATAACATTTTCATTGGTTAGCTTTGTGTTGTGAGATTCAGGTCAGTGTTCAGTGTTGTGGAAACCATGTTGCCTACAATGTAGGTAATCGAATGGACGATCTATCCATATCCTGACCGATGCATACATGTATTATGCTACAAACCTTTAAGGTTGAAATGGGGTCTCAGCGTGAAGAAATTGCATCAAGGCTTTATCTAGGGCAGGCAGGAAGATTGAGACCCACCTTTTTTTCTATCAACGGTATCGCCTAGCTAGCGTTGTGTCAGGTGTTCCATTACAGTAAATGAAAAGGTCATGTGGGTTTGTCCTTTAATATCCATTAAGAAAAAAAAAACACGTCAGAGCAAGCACTGATTTTGTAATTTCACTAATGTACTGGGTAGTTTTTATGTTGGTTTTTGCCCTCTTATACATACATGTAGGTAGGATAGGATTACTTTATAACAGTTTTTAGGACATTATAATCATCAAATAACCACAAGGGAAACTAACTGGATTGAGTTTAGGTCATTGAAAAGTGAACAAAATAAAATTGACTGGAGTGGGATTCGAACCAGCAACCAGCGGAACATCTTACCAGTGGTGGAAATGAACAAAGATCACAGTTGACTATAAGGGACACTGCCGGCCAAAATAATGCTGGATAGCTAGCTCAGTTGGTAGAGCGCCTGTATTGTATTCCGGTGGTTGTTGGGTTGAATCCCGCTCCGATCAATTTTGCGTTGTTCACTTTTCAATATTTTTTTAACCAGGGCTTCATTTGAAATTAATTGTAACGTGTCAATATCACCATGGTGATTTGCATTGTGACATCACACGTTGCCTAGCAATTAACTATAGTTTCGCATTTTGAGATCAATCTTTTGTGCTTCACGGAATCGACCTTAGTCGCCACACAATTGATTTTGGTTTCATGAATTTCATGATAAATGTTTTTTTAGTTGTCGCCAAGTAGAAATGAATAGGATTTTCTGTTATTTTCACCCCAAACACGTCCTTGAAAAATTGTCAGCATATGCCTGAAAACCTGAGTGATCTTTCCAAAAAGAATAGCTACAATAAACAGGTTCTTTCCGATTCATTATTAATAAAACCAGAAAAGCAAAGAAAGTTTGACCTTAAAGGTCGTATCATACTTTGGTTTTTATCAAAGAAATACAGATTCACAGGAAAAAATACCAAGACAGATACAGTCATCTGTGAAACTTTCAGTCCCATACGGTGCCCACTTTTTGAGAAAACAGTGAAAAACAGCCACAGTATTTCTGAAGTCTTCTCTTTTATTTTTGATCTTTTAAAAGATTAAAAAGATTTTCAGTCGTTGTTTTACTAATGTCTGGATAAATACACCATTTCAGACAGAAACATTTAACGGTACGTTTCTACCACCACCATCTTCATACCCTGTAAGTTATAGGTAAATCTGTGAACATATGTGTTTTGGTTTCTTACCAAAGTATGATACTACCTTCAGACTTGAAGGATCCAGTCCAGCCTTTCGTCTCCTTCCCTGGCTTTGTCTCCCTTGCCCCATGAAATATTTCCTTCACTAGAAATTTCCCTGTACCCCTAGGCTGTTTAGCCAGCGACAGTCTCCATTTGTTTGCATAGTCATGACACCAGTAAAACCATTTGGGAAATGCCAAAATCCTCAGATTTCAAAACCCAGATGAGGTTTGAAAGCCCGACTACCAAAAAAAATGGAGATCAAATGAATGGACTGAAATATTTCGATAACAATTATCATAATTTCTCGAGCTGTATAGAATTTGTTATTGTTGCGGAGAGACCAGCAACTACAGATTAATATTTTATCTGGGGCGAGGTTTCTTAGGAACTGGGTTGCTAACAATAACTGACCTGATTTTTTCTTTTTCTTTTGACACTTTTTGACTGTAAGGTAGTTGTGAGGTGAAATGGATGATTTTATGATGAATAGAATTAACCACACATATTTTTCATTCTTTTTTTGTGTTTACTTTTGTTAGAATTTGTACAATTGAAAAAGGATTAGGGTCAATTTTCAGTTCATATTAAAGGAACAGTTTTGTTTTTTTGTTTATCATGCTTAATTTTTGTTTAGAATGTTGATTTTTATGGTGGATACTTATTGGGAAATTTTTTTTTTTTATGATATTATGGTATTTTGGATCAGGGAGAATTGATAAATTTCGGTGTTTGTCCTTTAGAATTGTTATTGAAAAGTGAACAAAGAAAAATTGACTGGAGCAGGATTTGAACCAGCGACCTCCGGAATACTGTACCGGCGCTCTTACCAACTGAGCTATGCAGCTATATGTTGGTGGTGTCCCTAATAGTCAATTGTCTTTGTTTGTTAGGGTTGTTGTTATTTATCTCAATTTGTCGCATGTTTTGTCGTTTCAGGTTTAGCAGCGCAACGGAGCGGAGCGGTTCGTCGCGATTAATGCGCGGCAAACACAGGAAGCGACGGAGGAGACCCCGTATGCCTCAAGTCCAGCGTGTAAGTACAAAGAATTGTCTTCGATGGATATCAAACATAAAGTGCTTTGCTTGAGGTCTTGGGCTTCTATATAATCCCTAGCCCTGAACTATTAACTCCAAGCCCCTGCTGTGTCCTGGATCATAGTTGGCACTATAACTTGATTGATAGGTTGAGTCCACTGATCATGGACGGTTGTATCCAAAATCCAGGCTTTGTTGATTCTAAGCAGCTCAGGGACAACAGGAGGAGGATTTAAGCCCCAAAAGGCCTGGGTCTGTCTGGTCATTTCTGTGGCTCGACCAGTTTTGAAGTTTCTCTTCCTTAGCCACGGACATCCATCTGTGGGACACCCATGAAAAGGCAGTATCAGGGCTTGAATTTCTTGAAAAAAAGCACTGGACAGCAGGTCTAGTAATTGAAGCGTTAAATACTAGACATGAACATTTTTACTAGACTTGTGGCATTCATGTTCACAGGAAAACTATAATTGTATGGAATATTGTGTCAAAAATCATCAATTTAGGCACCATTTTAATTGTGCAAGGAAAACAAAATCATTAGACAGCCGGACTAGTGCAGTACACACTTTACTAGACCGACACTGAAATCACTAGTCTCGGTCCAAGGTCTAGTGGATATTTCGAGTTCTGAGACTGAATGTTAAAACTCCATCAAGGTCTAGATCTCACATCACACTTTCATTGCCTCAGTAACGGGTGTCAGTTTTTGTTGCCAACTTCCTACAATTTGATTTAACATCTTGTGTGTATGTTTTATTCTTCTCTTACTACAGGCCTCATCTTTTAGCAGTATAACAGACTCAACCATGTCACTCAACATTATCACAGTAACCTTAAATTTGGGTAAGTCCTAAAGAAGACTGAAAATGGTGTTAGAGTGTTAACCCTGGAGGTCGCACGTTCTCAGCTCTTACTGAGATTTCTTTGTTTTCTTAAACAATGAATTCCATTGTTCTTCTCTGTGGGATTAGACTTGGGATTAGGTTGGTTTCATGGTGTGGTGTGGTAAATTAAAAAGCTGAATCCTCTTTGGGTGATTCTCCTGAATGTTGCTGGTATTTTTTACTTGATCCTTGGGATATATGGTAGCCTCTGTCACAGTTTGGTTTCATGGCTTCTGACTAGCAATCAAACAAATGTTATTGATGTGTAGGGACATTGTCTACCTAGGGCTGGGATGGCTCACTTGGTAGGGCATCGTCCGGTCCCAGGTTCAAATCATGCTTCAGTACATTTTCATTGTTCTTCCTTAATGTGCAAGGAGGTGATTTAGTCAGGAAAAATCCTGATTTGGGGATATTCTCCCTCACTTTCTCAGTACAAAAATACAGAATACATGTGACTTTTAGGATTTTTTGTATTGTGTTTTCAGGATTTTTACACTAGCACAATCACAGCCCTGATAATGAGTTATCAAAATTAATCTTCAAATAACCACAAGGGAAAACAACAAACAAACAACGAAAATTTTCTATTTGGGACTCAGTGGACATCTATAGGGCTCGATAGCTCAGTTAGTAGATTTTCAGGGGTCGCGGGTTTGAATCCTGCTCCAGTCAATTTTCCCCTTTCAATGACTTTGTATTAACCTTGTGAGTTTATGAGTTTATATGAAAAAGTATTTCAGATTTTCTGAAGGTACTGACTTTCAATTGAAGGAGTCATCCAGTTGATGACATTATTTGCTCCCACTTACAATATTTGTCTTCCTGTTGCGAATGTTCTTTCCAGACAAAATTAACTTCTTGGGTATCAGTATTGTCGGTCAGAGCAACAAAGGCGGAGATGGCGGTATCTACGTCGGCTCCATCATGAAAGGGTAAGTGTTTCACCGGTACACTGTATAGCTACCACTCTACCAATAAGACTTCATACTGATGACGGCGTCTCCAGTAGCACTCAGTGAACAGTGGTTTCCCCTTGACTCCGTAAGGAACTGCATTTGTAAATTTAGAGTACAGTTGTATTAAGCCTTGTGAAAAGGTATTATTTTCCTCCATTAACCTTACATACCAAATTTTTATATTGAGGTCTTGAATTTCGTGATGTTATTCTGAGTGAAAGTAAGAAATTGCTACAAACTGCTCATCAACTAAAGTGAATGACCTGAAATGTGCCATGTTCAGAGTTAGAAATACCTGCCGTTTACTTTCAGTCAAAGCAGGAACTTTCTCGGAGAGAAATGAGATTTTAAAGAAAGATTGTCTTCTTGGTAAATATATGACGTTGAGGATGTTTTGTTGTTTGACAGGGGTGCCGTAGCAGCTGATGGTCGGATCGAACCTGGAGACATGATCCTTCAGGTGAGTGAGCTACTTAACGTCTCAGAAAGTCGGCCAAACAAGATTGAAGTTTGTCTAGAACTCTTGATAAAATAATTGAAAAGGCATGTGTATTTAGTAAAAGGAAACCAAGAAAGAATTTCGTATTAAAATGATCTGATTTCTTGTCCAACAGGTGAACGAAGTCAGTTTTGAGAACATGAGTAATGATGACGCAGTCAGGGTACTCCGTGAGGCCGTGCACCAGCCAGGGTAAGACTTCTAGAATGACCGTCGGTCTTCACAAGTAGTTAATGACCGTTTTGGCCAACCTGTGGCCCTCACTTGCTAGGTTTTGTTTACCCTACCCTAGACCGGTCCCCATCGACAGCTTCGGGCAAAGAGGGGTGTGGGTACACCAGAGAACCAATGCACAAGAATGTGAAAGAATGGTTGTTGCTGATTGGGAGGGGGAAAGGGCGAATAGGGAGGGTAGAACAAGAGTCCAAGCCCCCTGTTAGCTGGCATCGGACATACCCTAGGCTTGAACTAGTCTCACCAACCGTCAATTTGGTTACTCTCATTCTTCAGTTTCGGTTATCATTTTTGTTTTCCATACAATTTTCGATCCGATTTCTTGCAGGCCGATCAAGCTAGTTGTTGCCAAATGTTGGGATCCTTCACCGAAGGGTTACTTCACTATACCAAGGAGTAAGTATCTCTTGCGTGTGGACATTATCAACCCCCACTGGCAGAAGGCCATAAGAATCTACCAGGGGTGCTTTGTCGGGACAAATCCTGATTTCAGGATTTTTTTATCTTCACTTTCCCAGTACAAAAAGTCTAAGAGACATGTGATTTTCAGAATTTGTTTATAAATGATGTTGTCAGGATTTTCTTTTTACGCTATAACAATCACGGCTCAGTTCTACATCTTGTTGGGACTGGTAATGATGACATAAGCTTGTATTACAACTTAATATAAAATATATGACGCTTTTGGGTATTGTTCGAAAGTAGATGCCCTGTTTTTGAACAAGAAAGTGGAATTCAGCTGCAGCCGAAGAAACCCCAACTTTGGATGGCAAAGCTGAAGCCGTTTCCAAAAGATCCTAGTTTTCGAGATCACATTTACATTTGCTTGTTTACAATCATCAAAGCAAATGGCACTTGTTCCATTTTGTAATAGAATGTGAACTTTTTAAGAATCCACTAAGTATTTAATTTTTTTTGTACCAAGGTGAACCTGTTAGGCCAATAGACCCAGGCGCATGGGTCGCACACACCAATGCCATGAAGGTGGCCGCCTACCACGGTCAAGCCGGACCGGTCAGTCCCTCCATGACCTCCATGACCTCCGGGAGTTCGTCGCTAACCAGCTCAATCCCTGAGTCCGAGAGTAAGTCCAATTTCCTGGTGTCTGTTTTCATTTGTACCTTGGGCTGAGGAGAGCCTTTGCTGGACTTGCATATTTAGTCATTTATTCAGTTAAGAGACTTTGGAGAACCGGTCTTCAAGTCAACAGCGCATGCACGCGCAAAACAACGCGCGCATGCTCACAATTGCGCAAGCATGGTTTGCGCGTGCGCTGTTGACTCAAGACCGAGTCTCCAAAGTCTCCCATTGATATGTGGATCGGTTTGTGTAAGAATTGTTCATACTTTCGCACTTCTCGTAAGCTCTCAACGTAAGCTCTTCTTGACTAGTCTGCTCTAGTCCTGCGTCTCCTGATGATGACTAGAGCAAGCTAGTCGAAACGTTGAGACCTTACGAGAAGTGCGAACGAAATAGAAGTGCGAAAGTACGAACGATTCTTACATGGTGTTTCCGCAAACCGATCCACTTACCATTTATTCAGTTACTTTCGTTCTCGGATTGTCCTCTCTCTTTGTTTATGAGTTTGCTCTTCATAGAGTCAGACCATTGATAAGCACTCATGTGTAGTCAGGTTCTTTGAGAGGCTCTGAGTAAGAGGCTGAGCACAGAGATCTAGTTTGTGTCAGAGAAGGGAATGACCTAGGGGCACTAAGACCAAGACCCTGTCCTTGTGAGATATTCCTGCCCTGCATCGTTGTATCTCAATGTAAAAAGCATGTTTGCATTGCATCCTCTTTCGGGTCTGAACGAAACTTACCGTGAGTAGCTTAAACTAAAGGGAGCATATAGGATTTGCAAAGATGTGCGTTTTGGCTGAATTTGGTACTTAAACAGAAGTGAAGGTCTTAAACTTCCTTACTGACGTTGTTTCATGTACCTTTTTACGCTTTGTTCATCTGGATAGCAGAAATACGGCCGAAATAATCTTGCCCCCCTCCAAATTCTTCACGGTTACGCCACGCTTTCGAAATGCTACTAAATCGTTCGGACGAACAATCTTTTTAAAAGACACTAAATCTTGATTTCCTTGAAAAACCCAGCATCTGATGAACCAAGATTTCCGATGGTGACTGTTTGGAGTGTTTGCTCTGTTTACGAACTGATGAGTCCATTTTCTGTCTCAAACTCAATACATTTTTTTTGGAGGCCTTGCAAATCCTGTACGCTGCCTTTAACATCGAGTCAAACCAAAATCACCATTGCAATTGTTCTCCTTCTTTTGTTTGTTGCCGTTCTAGGAATAGAGGATTTTGGACCACTTACAATCAACTCTGACCTACACACCATCGTGCGAGCCATGGCAGCGCCGGACTCTGGCCTGGACATCAGGGACCGCATGTGGTTGAAAATCACCATTCCAAATGCTTTTCTAGGTACGCGTACGGTAGTTATATCATTTATGCAAATTCAAGCCGTTGCCAAATAATTGTATCGGTTTGGGGGATCTGGCTCCCTGTACGAATTGAATGTTAATTGAATTGGTCATGTATAGAGGTCACTGACTACTGGAGAAACTGTCGGTGATGGGTTGATGATACTAAGTTGGTGGTACATAGCCCCAGCACACAATAAGGGGCTCCAGAAGTCGATTTCACCAAACTTATCGTAACTTAATATCAATCGTAGGACTTGTGGTGCAATTGAAACCCTACATAGGATAAGTAGGATACGATGAGTTTTCCTTTGTAACTCAAGTTATGATCGATTGCAGGGTATCGTGAAATCGACCCCAGGTGCGAGTCAGAAACGATCATGGGGATTATTTGATTTCCAATGAAATAAAGTTACATTTATGACAGACAAAAGGTAAAGCTTTGAAATCAAGAGTCTACTGCATTCAACCTACCCCAGATGGTTACTGCGAATACAAATTCCCCTGCGCCAATTTCCATTTGCTGAAAAGACTTGATCAACCGTGGTGCACCCTGACCACCCACAATGCGTACCGCCATTAGCCTTGTAGAGGAACATGTATGGCGGACACAATAGGAGGGCGCAGTTTGGTTTGGGTAAAATCCTTTGTGTTTGACTCAAAATACCCACTTCAAACAGCGCCCTCCTATTGTGTCCGCCATACTTGGGAAAAGGCTAATAGCTGCCATCAAGAGTTTGTTTTATATTCTTTAATCACATCAGAAAAACAATTAATGGACAATTTCTGTGGATCATGTTGGTTATACTGGTGTTCCACTGTACGTCAGTGGTTGGCACTGCAATTTTTCACTTGGGCTGATAAACTAGTGCAGGCATCAAAGCCTACTCATTGGGAATTGCTGGTCATCAGTCTTCTTCTTTTTATCCTCTTGGTAACACAGGCTCAGACGTAGTGGAGTGGCTTTACAATCGCATCGAGGGGTTCACGGACCGAAGGGACGCCCGGAAGTACGCCTGTAACCTCCTCAAGGCTGGTTACATCAGGCACACCGTCAACAAGATCACCTTCTCAGAGCAGTGCTACTATATATTTGGAGACCTTTGTGGCAGTAAGTCATTTTGACCTTCCTCTGCAACTCCCAAACCCACCATCCCTCCCCTACCAAGACAGGTGCAGTCTTAGGGTCCCCTACTCTGTTGAAGGAAAGGTTTCACCACCTCTGTTCAGTTTTTGCTCAGGATTGTCAGCATCTCTTCCCCTGAAGTGTTTTCATCCTGTAGAAGTCGATTTCACCAAGCTCATCTTAACAGCCCAACGTAGCATACGATGGGCTCCCCTTGGTATCTCGAGTTAGATCGATGGTAGGGCTTTGTGAAACGGACCCCAGGAGCTGAAATCAGTACATGGTTTGGCTTTATAGTTCTTCCATTAATGCCAATCTAATGGATGGGGGTAATCCCAAGCTTTTCTGAAGGATTTTCTTCGGAATTCTCTTCAAAACAATTTTGTCACTATGCCCCAAATTGCTAGAACAGACAAAAAAAGCTGGTTAATGAGCATGGGATAAATAATTTCCAACAGGATTTGTTTTGAATGGTTTGTAGATGTTAAAGATAAATATTTTTTCTTCTGATCTTCATTTTTTTTCTCCTCAGACATGGCAGCGTTGTCCCTTGGTGACGACACCTCGGAGGTGGACCAGGACACCCTAGCGCCCCTTCCCCAGCACTGGATGCCGCCCGGCCAGCTTCCCCCTAACATCCCCTCCGCCCCTCCCCTCCCTTACCAGCCCATCGGCTATGCCCAGTTTGATACGGCCAGCTATACTAGCTTTGGCAACGGTAGCGTTGGCAGTGCTGGTAGTGGAGGTAGGTTCTCTTCGGACATTTTTCCTACGAACCCTTCCCTCACACAAGCATGTTTTCATGTCGCTGCCTTTTTGAAACACTTAGGCCCATGTCACACGAAGCAATTTACAGGCAATTACTTCCAGGCAATCTCCAAGAATTGAAATAACATTCATCTTTAGATCTTTGTATAATTCTCTAGATGATTGAAAAGTGAACAAAGAAAAATTGACTGGAGCGGGATTCGAACCGCCTGAATACCATACAGGCGCTCGACCAACTGAGCCATCCAGCCCTACGTTGGTGGTGACCCCAATAGTCAACTATCTTTCTTTGTTTGAAGCCTGGCTTCTGACTGCCAAATGAACAAAGATAATTAACTATTTCTGACACCACCAATGTAGGGCTAGATGGCTCAGTTGGTAGAGTGCCTGTACTGTATTCAGGAGGTTGCCGGTTCGAATTCCACTCCAGTCAATTTTTCTTTGTTTACTTTTCAATGACTTTAATTTCAGTCAGTTTCCCTTGTGGTTATTTGATGATTCTATAGATGATTGTGAAAAAAAAAACTGCCAGGAAAATAACTCTTTTGCTACCGGGACTTTCTTTTTGTTTGTGGTGCAAGTTGGTTGCCTTCAGGTTGCCTGTCAATATTGCCTGGCCTTTAGAGAAAGATCCTGCTTGGTTTGAAACGTCGGGCACTCACCATGCCAAAATATTATACAAAGGTTGTTTTTTAACCCTTGCAGTCTTGTGATTGAAATGAAATCAGTGTTTATGCACTTTTAAGTAGAACATTTCAACACAGCAATGTTAATAAGGAGTCATGATGAAAGGATTTGGTGATGGGTCATAGATGCTGTACAAATGGTTCCCGATTGTTTTTGAATTGAAGTATTTAGCACTGAGTATGCCTGTTGTTTTGTTGATGTTTTAGGAAGCAGTGGTTCAGGCCATAGCCAGGAGCACAAGGACAGGAAAGGCCGCAGTAAAGGCAGCTCTGGCAGCGAGTCTGACGCCACATCCATCATCAGCCGATCCACGCGGGGCGACCTGGCGCTGCGGGCCGAGGGCTCACTGCGGGGTGACACGCCCCCACTCTCCGTCAACTCCATGTCCGTCAACTCCATGCCCATGGGCGCCGCCGTCCCCGTCATGGCACAAATGACAGGTATCGGACCGGCGGGGCCCAACATGAACCCAATGGCTGGTGGCGGCGTTGTTAGCGGCGGGGTGGTGGGACCTCAGCCTCCGCCGATGGGCATGGTGGGGCTCGGGCCGGGCCAGCATGCCGTCCCTATGCCCAGGCAGCTTGGGTCGATGCCGGAGGATTTATCGGGCAGTAGACAGTCCTTCCGGATGGCCATGGGTAATCCCTGCGAATTCTTTGTGGATGTTATGTAACAAGGGGGGTGGGATGGAATGGGGTTGCTTGTTGAGAATGGGCGGGGCTTAGAGAGAAGAGAGGGTGGGTGTGTGTCTGGTACCCTGTCTCGTCTTGTGTTGTTTGTTAACCTTTCGTGTGAGTTTCCAGCCTGATTCCCTTACATGTCGTCCTCTTGTCACCTTCCATTGCATGTCATCTTTCTGTTATTTTTTTTTTCCCATCTTTTCCTCTCGTTCAATTTCATTGAGCTGCAAAAATGTGGAAACCTGAATTACTTCATCCCCTCCGAAATGAAATTTCTTTTTTTTTGAGCATGATTGTCTGTTGGCAAAAAAAATAATTTTCAAATGAATTTGATTTTGGATGTATGTATGGTTGTTCATATTTTATTATTTCAAATTATTTTTCTGTCTGTGATTCTCCAACACCTAAAAGAAAAGTAAAAATACTCCCAAAATATTAGTTTCTTTTCTTTTTAAATCCAAGTCTTTGTCATATTTCCTGGTAATTTCATTTTTTATTTTTTGTTTTACATTATGTTTGACTTAAAAAAAAAATGTTTTTCTGATATAAACTTTGCTTTTTTGCCATGATTTTTAAAACAATGTTTCTTCCAGATTCTACCATTTTTTTCAATTTTTGTTTTTGTACATTATTTTTGCCAGTCAAGACGGCGAATTTTTTGTCTTGATTTGGACGCCCAAAATATTCAGAAATATATTATTACGCCCTCCACCTGAAAGAAAATCTTTAAGGTTGTAGCTCTGGTTATCTGAAAGATAATAGCTAAGCATGCTGGTAAGCAGTGAAGTTATGACATAAACACCAATAGCCATAAAAACAAAATTGGAGAAAAACCCATGGATTTTTTTAAAGTAACAAAAGAGTGAAGCGGGCTACCAATCACAAAGTAGTGTGCGTGGCATGCGTTTTTTTTTAGCTGGTAACCAATTTCAGGCATGCAACTTTTCCTCGGATCAGCTGATTTCCTCTTTTTTTACTTCATTCATATGCCATTGAAAAGTGAAAAACACTGTACAAAATATGGTAAAGATTGGAATTTCCTCTTTTTTGTCAAGTCCAACTTAAATGCCTGCAATATTTATAAATCAGTAAATCAATTAATGCATGAATAACACATGATAACCTGATGAAAGATACCAAGCAAACGAACGTTTAATAGCCCGTCTAGCAGCTTCTTGAAGTTGGGCACTTGCTCTTTCTGGTCTCATGTGTTTTGTCTTTCTCCTTTATTCCATCTTAACTCCAGGTCTCGCGCAGGCCAGCGAGATAGCGAGAATGTAGTGGCCGGTGAATCTACAAGGTAAACGAAAACACAAAACTAACCCTCCCAGAAAAAAAAATCAAAGACGACGGAGAATCTTTTTTTTTTTAAATGGTGGGGAGTTCTTCTCTGGAAAATATTTGTTTTTTTCCAAAGAGCAACCAAAAACAAATTTACAATTCGTGTTTAACTAGTTGTACCCTTCTTTCTTCAATTTTGTGCTGCATAAGTCAAACTACGTCTCAAAGTGGTAAATTTTTAAGTTTTTCTGTCATATTGCTATTTTTTTTTTTTTTTTTTTTTTTTTAAACCCGTTTTACAAAATTTGTCACAGCTTGAACAGAATAAAACATTCCACATTCGAAAATAAATGCTAAAAATTCTTTATCACCCGTGCAGAATAAAAAAAGATTAAAAAGTGAAAATTTGCCAACAGATTTGAAACTTTTTGCAGCCCTAAGTCTACCTAAAACACTTCCTTCTTTCTGTCATGTGTTTTGTGCCTTGTTTGTGACTGTACGGTGTTTGTTGGGCGGTTTTCCTCTTTTTCTCCTCAATTTTTTGTTCATTTTGTTTTCATTCTCGAATTTCAGTCATGGACTCAAGACATCTGAACTTCTAGATTGTGCCTCGGTTTGTCAGGAGAGGGCGCTATAACAGTTGGCATGGTTACACTTGATCAGTGGCATCATTTGTTTTCAGAGTTTATGCTGTCAGCTTCACCATTTTAGATTTTATTACTCTGAGAAATCGCTTTCTGTCGTCAAATTAGCCAGGTAGACAGTGTGCGTACCCTGTCATTCAGCATTTCGAGAATACAGGGTTCCAGACTTCATAACAGTTAAGCATCACCTCTGTTGCGTATATGAAAGCGCCCTCAACTGGCCACTGTGGTGCAATCTTGAAGCAAGGACTTTTAACTTCATTTCCCATCCCTTTCTCATGTACTTTCCTGGGTATTGTAAACACATTGTAAAAACTTCGGCT
>OZ020264.1:2797900-2937900 GCA_963971285.1 Astropecten irregularis | reverse complement strand
CCCTTGGCTGTACCCACAAAAAAACCAAAGTTTGAAATTGTAATGCAGACCATGTATTCTCATATAGTTGTGTCAATGTACAGATTGTAGATATAACTGGACATAATCATTTCTGTTCACGGCCAAAATCATGCGTCTACTTTTATCGCTGTAAAGTGGCTTTTTTAAATGTGAAAAGATCCCCAAAATGTCGACATTCGAATAAATACCCTCAGCTGGCCATGACACCACAATGTTAGGGAGCAGGGCGTTAATGTTGATTCGGCTTTCCCGAAAAGAGTCTTCACCGGGCCGTGACTACGTCGCGGCCCTACGGCCTTTTTAATCCCCTGAACAAATACAAAGGGCACTTCGCCAATGAATGGAGCTCGACCAGTCTCCATTGTTAGGATAGACTTGACTGGCACGTCTTGCCAGTCTTTCATCATGCCGCTAATCCGGCCGAACTGTATAACAAAGGGAACAATGGAATCTCAGTGGAAGAGTTTCCTGGCTGTAATTGAGTGACAGCTCAGTTATTCTTCTTCAAGAGGTGCAACTTTACTTCGGCCGAGCCGTGAATAATAAGTTTGGCAGTCGACTAGAGTGGAATTATTTTGCGCAACCAGTAGCAAGTTCCTGACAATTTTCATGCAGTACATCGGGCATTTTACTCTTTGTATACATGGATGTCCAAACCATCGGTACGAAGGTCTGTTTGCCGTATCCCCTGAAAGTTGATCCTTCCCCTTAAAATAAATCCTGTTTATCTGAAAAAATACATGTAAATAAATCCTGAGCCCCTGAAAAAAAAAATCGGCCAGCAACGAATGCTGCGGGCCGGGTGTGTGCGCTTTTATTGTGAGGGTGAAGGTAGGTCTTTATGGCAGTTTGCCGAATTTTCCTGAGTATTTTTTTTATAAAGTATTAATGTTTATATGTATATGGCTCATTTTATTTCTTTTAAATGCTTTTTGATGCCTGTAAGTGGCGGTTTACCGCTGTTGGTTTTCACTGAATAAATAGGTATAAAGTAAAAAAATATATAGGCCTTTTTATAAATACCGATATTCTTGAAAAAATCTTCGGCGCACGGGATAAAAACGATCTCGGGGATCGACACTGACGGTTGCCCTGTGCTTTTAGTAATAGAAATAAGATGTCGGACGACTATTAAAAGTATTATTAAAGTTTCAGCGGCCGATCGGGCAATTAAAAAACGGCACCGCTATGATAGATTCTGGTCTCGATGTGGGCGAGTGTTCGGGAGTATGACAATATTCTATTGCTGGAGCAACCTTACAGAATATTCAGAGTCGATCATGAGTGGAATTGCTCAGCGTGACAGGCTTTTTGGGACGAGTAAAAGCGGATTCTTACCGTAAAATTATCATAGGCCTACCGAAGCCGGCCGCGCCGCCACGGTATCGGTAACGCACTGACTCCATTACACGCACGTATAAAGGAGGCTTCCGGCCTACACGTGGTTGAAACTATTTCGCTGGTGCACGGGTCATTTAAGATCGTGGCTTTTACGGGCGCGGATACCAGGCTGACTGCTGAGCGGTGTGCGTGCATGTGGCCGTGGGTGCCGATGTTTTCGCCTACGGCAATGCGCCGATCCGGGACTGGAGGCCGGGGAATTCCCGGCACGATATTTTTACATCAAGCATGTACAATGAAACGAATGTTTCTACCAATAGCGAATTGGAAGAAATAACCGAGTGAAATTCAAGCAAGATTTAGCTGATCAGGAATATGCGATTTCCGTCTATGGGCGGTAGGCCCCTACTACCTTGGATTCGAGAACGGTCACAGCCTACCTAATTCTCGCAACGATATGCATACATATCCGTTCGGGGTACGTGTACACTCTGCAGGCGTGTTTTCTGTTTTCTTTATTTTGTCGGGCTTCATGATTGGGCCACAAAAAATGTTACGAAGATTTTAGTGGCCCGAATGGGTCACCAACGAACCAAATAAGTTAGTGTCGAACCCTTCCTAGAAAAAAAAACATGAATTCCGATCCCCTGGAAAGTATCCGTACCCCGACCGTCTTAAGGCAACCCCGACAACTAGACAGAAAAAGACCTCCAAAAAAATTACGAACACCAAAAACCACGATCCCTACTGAGAAAAAACATAGACAGTTTTTAGGTTTCTCATATATACCCCGAAACATCCCCAAACTGATATAATCCATCCCCAAAAATATCAATTCTGATCCCCTTGAAAAAATGCTTGCCATGGGATAAAGCGATCCCCGAGAAAAAATAACAAAGTCCCGATGCCGCGATAAAATAAATCCCAACCCTCTGAAACTTGATCTCTGTGAGAAAAAAAAACATCACCAACTTGAAACAAAACTTGGCTCTCTTCCAAGAATGATTGACAGCTGTATTGTTAGGAACGCAGCCCTAGCCATATCAGATATTATCTGGCCTATAATAATTCCCCAAAAAGACCCCCGTGAAAAATAGAAGAAAATACCACAAGCAAGAAAAATCACGATCCTCTAAAAAAGCAAAACAAGAAAAACAAAACAAAACAGAATCCCCTGAATTGAAGACGGCTTCCCGATCCCAAATCTTCTGGATCCCACCCAATCCCCGAGAGAAATAGAAGAAAAAGAAATAAATGCACGACCTTCTGAAATTATGGATTAGTCAGGATCCCCTGAACCCCAACAAAACGATCTCCAGAAATATATTCATATCGCTAGAAAAATAAATTCCGATTCCAGTGGGATAGATTCATTACATGAAAAGGAAATCCGGAGCCTCTGAGACCCCCCCCAAAAAAATCAAGTCTTCCCCTTATTATAATAACTATAAATCCGGCCCGAACCCCTTGAAAATGCTTGCCAGGGGATAAAACGGGTTTTTGTTGGCTTTCTAAGAAAACAAATTAAATCCCGATCCCCTAAAACTGAATGTATCCCGTCTGAAAAAAAAACGATCAGATTTCAGAAAGTACTTTCTTCTCCTCTCCAAATAAAGTTCGAGAATATATAAATTTGCGCTTTCAGCCCCTTCGCTGAAATGTTTTATGGTATCCACGCAAGAAATAACTCGTCATATAATAATCCACCAAAAGATCCCCGTGAAAAAAATCATGACAATGAAGAGAAACCACGATCCTCTGAAAGAAAAAAACCCACAGAATCGGATTCCGTTGGTTTCCCCAACGATCTTCGGAAATATATTTCATCCCCAGAAAAAAAAAAGAATATTAAGACAAAAATTATCCCTGAATAAAATGCCGATCCCGAGACAAAAAAGGTGGAAACAAATCACGACCACCAAAATGCACAACGATCTGCTGAAAGTTAAAATGAGTTGGGAAAAGGAAATCCCGAGCCCCTGAAGAAAGACCCCGGTTGTGACTATTATTTTATACTGATGATGCTGAAGTCTTCAAGGAAATGTTGCAAAGTTCCAGCATGGGGATGACTGTAGTCGACCGCTCAAGAAATAAACCCGTCGGCAATGTCCTACCCTCAAAGAAATTCCCGTAATAGGCTGAAGTCAAGTATGAATAGGGCAGGCACAATAGGACTCCGATAATGAGCTATGCTTGGCTGAACGCCAGGCCGGCCATCCTGAGAGATGGTGCAAACGTTCAGATTAACTGGGTCTCTTTTGTAGGGGGATTAGGACACACAATGGACCAGAAAAAGTTTGCAGGGCCGCGGCCTGGTGAAGACTCTTCTCGGGAAAGCCGAATCAACATTAACGCCCTGCTCCCTTATAAGAGTGCATGTTTTTTGTTTTTTTATATATATATGTAAAATGTATATACAGTGTTGGTTAATAAGTTTTCCTCTTGGGGCGTTGTATTTTTTAAACAGTTGGCCATGATATTTTTACTTTTTTTTTTCCAGGTCTATTTATTGGATGATTTTTCAAACGAAACCTAAAAGTACTCTCTGTGGGGCATTGTTACAAAAATATTGTTTGAAATTTCAGTTGATTTCTAATAAAAAGCTTTTTTTTTTCAAGCTGTTAGAAAATTATGTTGGGCATTGACTAGAAAATCATTACATTTGAATGATATCAGACATTTTATGTCATTGTTTATTATCTTTTTTTGGGGGGGGGTGGGGGGTTGAAATTTCAGCTGATTTGGGGAAAATGTGAAGATTTACGCTCTTAAAAAAATTCAAATGGTTGAAAAATGGGAAAATTTGATGGAAGCATGGAAAATTCATTTTATTATTTTTTTTTTTTGGAAGGAAGATATCAGTACTTGATCTTTTGTTTTGTTTGTTTTGTTTTTATTGCGTTTGTGGCTTGATTTATTTTTCGTTTCTTTTTAAATTTTCAGTTTTTGTTATCTTGTTTATTTTTCTATTGCCATGTCTGGACAAATCAGTATGCAAATGTATGCAAATCATGTTGTCTCAATTAATTACTTCAAATTCATTCACAATGCTAATAAGTATACAAAAACAATTACACCGATGTTTTACAATGAATAAACTTTAAAAGAAAAAGAGCAGATTATTTTATTGTAAAATAGCTTTGAAAGTAATAAAAAAATCAGTGTCATTGGCCAATTAAGTTAGGGTACATATTGTTTTTAAAAAAATAGTCGCGACTGTTTTTTGTTTCTTTTTAAACTGCATATAATTATTTTTTTCGTCCATAAATATGAGAAAAAAAAAGTTGAGTGTTGTACATTAGTTATGTCAGGATGCCTGTAGTTTGAAGAAAAAAAAAGCCAAAAAAAAATGTCAGTGTACATTAGATCTCACGTGCGTGTGTGAGTTAAATGTGACCAGATGATATATATTCCTTTGTTTTTAACATACCAAAATGGTTCCATGTATTTAAAAAAAAAAAGGGGTTACTTGGCAGGGAACCAGTAAGTATTGGCTGGTAATCTGAGAAGGTGTTTTGTTTTCTGAGCTTGGTCCCTGTAAACAGTAGTCAGGTTCCCAGACCAAGAATCTCTGACTGTTCTCTGGTTTTTAATAAGAGTCGTCAGGGAATCTTTGGGCAGGGAACCAGACTAAGTTAACAGTTGGCAGGGAACCAATGAGGTATTGGCTGGTAATCTGACAAAAGCTGAATATAGTCTGGTTCCCTGCCCAAAGATTCCCCAGCGACTCTAATTGAAATCTTAGAATTGAGAGACAATAGTCGGAGATTTTTGGTCTGGGAACCAGACAAAGCTGAATATTTCTGTCTACAAATTTTTCTGATCATAAATTTTCTCTTCAAGTGTCCGTTATTTACTTTTCAAGTCCAACATACCAACACAAAAAAGTCTCATTAAGTCAACTTCAATGGAATATGTATCATCTTGGTCGTTATTAATAAACCCTTCTGTTCACCAAAGACTTAATATAAAAACAACAAAACATAAACACAAATGCAGGCTTATACAAAAATTAATAAATAAAAGGCCTGACCTGTTTATTGTTTGTTTTTTAAGTTTTGTTATTTATTAATTTTTTTTTGTAAAGAACAATGATCATGTAGTTATGAGCTCAGAAATCTGAGTAATAAGTAAAGAAAAAAATATGATGAGAAAAAGCAAATAATTTGAGTCTTTTGAGTGTTTTTGTTCCTTTTAATGTGTTCTATAATGTGCATCTTTGCTGGTGTATATTTTATGGCAGGACAAGCTATTAAAGGTATTATCATACTTTGGTAAGAACCCAAAACAGAAATGTTCACAGATTTACCTATAACTTACAGGGTATGAAGATTGTGGTGGTAGAAACATACCGTTACAATTGTTCCGCCTGAAATGGTGTATTTATCCAGAAATGAGTAAAACAACGACCAACTTTTTTTTTTTATCTTTTAAAAGATCAAAAATAAAAGGGAAAAGACTTAAGAAATACTGTAGCCGTTTTTCACTGTTTTCTCAAAAAGTGGGCACCGTATGGGACTAAATATTTTCACAGATGACTGTTACTGTATCTGTCTTGATATGTTTGCCCATGAATCTGAATTTCTGTGACAAAAACCAAAGTATGATATTACCTTTAAGGTGTATAAATCTACCCTCTTCTCTAAAAAAAACCTCATGAATTCCATTTGTGAGACCCAGGGGCCAATTTCATGGAGCTGCTAAGCAGCGTGCACAAATTTGCTTAGCACAGAATGTCTTGCCCAATAAAACAAACCACCGTTAAAAATTCCATTTGATATTCATGGTCAGCAAACAATAGAACAATCACAAGTGATACTAAAAAACATGGAAATTTGATTGTTAACCTGGGGTTTTTTTTTGACAGAAATGTCATGCTTAGCAAATTGTTGTGCTAAGCAGCGCCGTGAAATTGGCCCCAAGTGTTCTGAAGCACAATTCAGAACACTGAACTCAACAAAAATTCTGAAAAATGTCGGAGACATATTGTTCATTCTGTTTATTCTGTAAAAACTAGAAAACTAAATGCTTGGAGTTAGGAGGGCCCGACGTTTCGTGCCTATAGCAGCATCTTTCTCAAAGGCTATACTACTACCTCTCTCAGAGGCCTAGCCTTTGAGAAAGATCCTGCCAGGATCGAAACGTCTGGCCCTCCTAACTTCAATCATTTGATATATTTCAGGTCATTAGTTTGGTTGATGAGCAGTTTGCAGTAGTTTATTACTTATATAGAAAACTCATAATAAATTCATCCATGTCCAAATCGCTGTTATTCCTGTCTCGAAAAGGTTTGGCAAATTTAACCTTCGAGAAAGATCCTGCTAGGATCGAAACGTAGGGCCCTCCAAAATCTAAGCATAAAATGTATATTAAGCAATGAGGTAGGAAAAGACTACCTCCATGGTATAAGGAATTACAAATAATTATGGCCATCGATCTCTTAAAGTTCTGTGCATGATCGGAGCGTGATCACAGCACTGTGCATAATTCCAACTTTCCAAAACAACAAAACGGGGTCAAAAGTAGTATAAAACCTTGGGATTATAGTTTATGAATAAAGAAAAAAAACTCTTTCACGCGTGACAGTTTGTATACATTTTAACTACGTTCATGTACGCTACATACGCTCAGTACGTGACTTGAGTTCAGAACCAACTACACGTTCATATTTGAAAGGTTTATTTCAGTGCCCGACGTGTTGAAAAAATGGCGACGTCCACAGCGAAAAAACCTTCAGCTCCAGTGCAAATTCCCAAACCGGTGAAATTCCTCTATGGGGGTTTGGCCGGGTAAGTACGATTCCTGAATAATTGTCTAGTTCATGGTCAATCTCAGTTGTTAGTTAATAGTCCCACAAAGTGTGTATTTTGGTCGTCACTGGCCGCGCCGGTAATGCTAGGAATGCCGGTCATTGACTGGGAGTCCATGGGAAAATCATGTAGGCGTGTGCTCTTTCACTCAGTACAGTTTATGCTGCAGCTATTTCGTGAATTTTTAATGCTCCAATTTATATTTTAATTGGAAAGATTACAGCATGCAACCTTAAGCTTAGGCCCTCTGCTTTGAACATGTTCTTAATTTCCCATCCTATGGCTAATGTATTGTAATTAGGCCTAATCTCATGTTGGAAAAATATTATTTTTAAAATTTAATGGAAGTGTAATATTTTTTGCCGGGACCGTCATGCATTCTTCTCGTTGGCCATGCCCGCCTTCTTTCTCTGAAGGTTATTTTGCCGGAAGTACGTTCTAGTATAGCAGATTAGCCAATGGGAACGGCAAAATAGCATTTGTAGGAAGATTACCGGTGCCGGCAAAATATACACTGCCAAATTTAAGCAAAATATTCTGTTCTTGAATTATTGATTATTTTCTGTTTAGAATGGGGGCCACTGTCTTTGTACAGCCCTTGGATCTTGTCAAGAACCGCATGCAAATGAGTGGTAAGTTCAAACCTACCTAATTGTATTGTTACAGTTAACTTACAAGTTTCCTTTTTATTTTAAGTCATTGAAAAGTGAACAAAGAAAAACTGTTGGAGCGGGATTTTAAACCAAACTAGGCCTACCATACATTCAAATTTTGGCTCGTTGATCTGTAAACTAAACACTTAGTGACTCGAGAAGAAGAAGAAGACTTTTCTTCTTTTAAACATTTTGTTGGTTCATTCAAAACTCATAATAGATATTATTATAATTGTTTTATTCAGAATTCATCAACAAGAAACAAAGGACATACAATAAAAACAAGATACAGTTGATTCCTTCTGGGATAACCCAATAAAGCCAATTACATAGGCTTATTTCCATTGGGGTCCCATATGTAAAAACTGACAACGTTACAAGTAGACAAAATAATGAAAACAAAACTTTAAACTATATGTTCATATATATGTGTTTATTTCCAGTACATAAGTTTTCTATGACTTTTAAATTAATAATAGTTGAACAATTTGAAGATCTGAACGTTGTCTTTAATCATGGCATATACTATTTTCTTGGACTCAACTAGGCGAGGGCGGTGGAGCCCGACAGTATAAAACCAGTGGCCATGCCATCAAAGCCATCATAGCCAATGAAGGGATTCTAGGCATGTACAATGGGTAAGTACAGTGTGTATAATGCAGATGCTGTCGGTTTGCGATCATATGTAAAGGTACCAGCAAAAGTTAGCCTGGGTAAAATCTACATCTAAGTCCCATGTTACATATATATGACAATTTACAGGCAATCAGTTAAATGCATTCTCAAAGAAAACACATCATCCGTCTTTATTTTGATCATATGTTTTTAGAAAATAGTGAGAAACAGCCAGATAAGGGACAAATGTGTCACCAACAATTTCATTTTGATTGTTGTGTACTTGGTTGCCTGCAAGTTACTCATGGATAAAAATTGCCTTTTGTGGCATGGCTCTTAATTGCCAGAGGTATTCACAAGAAGACAAGAAGAAAGCTGCTTTAGTATGTTTTACTCATTCCTGAAAATCAAATTTTCATAGACTGCTAAAGCATATGATTTTTGTCCTAGACAATTTCAAAGAGTTACATTTCATCGCACTGCTTAACAGTAAGTGCAGAAAGAAGTTTATTACTAGGTCATTTGTCATTTGTGATGTAGAAACTGCATAGTACTTCATTCTGTAATACAGTTGACAATGAATGGCTAGGCCTATAATGAAAGGAAAAACTAGTGCTTTTGGATTGATTGATTGAGTTTTTTTTTTTAGATTGTCAGCTGGCCTCCTTCGTCAGGCGACCTATACTACCACAAGGCTAGGAATCTACACCACCCTGTTTGACATGGCTACTGGGTAAGAGGAAAGTCTGCCATCATCCGGGGAGTAACTGTGATTTGGTTTGGGGTTGGTTGTTACCTATGGGAGGTCTGGAGTCTCTCTGAGAATGTCTAAAATTTGCATCGACCTAATCTCTACAAACCCACCAAAATCAATCAGTCATTGGACTTTGAGGGATAGAGTCTGCCAGTAACCTTCTCTGTTCACTGAGAGCAGGAGGGTCATTCCCTCTAATACACTCAAGTTGGATTGTTTAGGAGTTAAACATAGGGTGTTTACGAAACGGAGGCTTAGGCTCAGGCTCAGGCTGCAGCTCTGACATCCATATGCTGAAAATATAGGTTGTGGTTTTTCACTGAAGCTGAAGCTCTGTTTTCCTTTTCAAACCAGAGAATCTTCTTCAGAACCGCAGCCAAAAGCCTCTATTTTGATACCCGTTATTTCAGAATGGATTCACAAAATGAAACTGGAGCCTGAGACGGAGCCTGA
This sequence comes from Astropecten irregularis, assembly GCA_963971285.1. Taxonomy (NCBI): domain Eukaryota; kingdom Metazoa; phylum Echinodermata; class Asteroidea; order Paxillosida; family Astropectinidae; genus Astropecten; species Astropecten irregularis. The sequence continues at coordinate 2,928,253 of OZ020264.1, read as the reverse complement.
GTCTCCGTTTCGTAAATGCCCATAGTCTGGTAGTGACCTTCACTGAGAGTAGTAGCGTCATTCCCTCCAATACACTCCAGCTGGAGGGTTTGGGAGTTTCACATAGTCTCAGAGCTTAGAGCTGGGTCATTCCATACACTTTAGGTTGAAGATTTTGTTAAAATCTGGCATGAAACCATCGCTGAAAGTCTCGGGGGTTAATACCAATTTACACAACATCAAGGACTTAAGTGATACACTATTCATTATTCATTACCTCACTTATTTGATGACTCTTCTCTGTTGCTGACTTTTTGTTTGTTTCAGGGCAGATGGCAAACCTCCCATCTTCCTAATGAAGGCAGCCATAGGTAAGGAAAATTCCACTCCAAGACAGAGAATAGCTACGATCAGTGTTTGCTAGCATCTCTCAGAGGCTTGAACAATTCTTGGCATACAGACCATAATTCCTCATTGGCTGAATGTTATTGTCTTCGTACCTTGCAGGTATGACGGCCGGAGCCACAGGTGCTTTTGTCGGGACACCCGCTGAAATCTCCCTCATCAGGATGACGTCCGATGGAAGGTACAGTACCCCCTTCCCCCTTACCCCTCCCCTCCAATCCCCTCCCCCTCCTACTTGTTGCAAAAGCAGCATCAGAAAATGTGTCAAACTTGTTAAATTTTGAGGTAGGGCATTTTACTGATGGGATATTGCCTGTTTTATCCCATTCATAGTTTGCACTTTGTAATGTGATTTTTCTTTTTTTGTGTGTGTAGATTACCTGTTGATCAGAGGAGGGGTTACACCAATGTCTTTAATGCACTTGCCAGGATAACCAGGGAGGAAGGACTTGTAACACTATGGAGGGTGAGTAACTGCCCGTGTGCCCTAAGTTGTACCTCGGTACCCTTGGTCATTTGCCTTGATGTCCCAGTTTGTGCCTTGGTTCCCTTGGCCAATGCCTCAGTGTCCTTGGTCATTGCCTTGATGCTCCTGGTCATTACCTTCAATTGGTGCCCCTGGTCTTTGCCTTGGTGCCCCTAGTCCTTGCCTTAGTACCCCTGGTCATTGCCTTGGTGCCTCAGGTCATTGTCTTGGTGCCCCTGGTCGTTGCCTTGGTGCCCTTGGTCATTGCCTTGGTGCCCCTGGTCATTGCCTTGGTGCCCTGGTCATTGCCTTGGTTCCTCTGGTCATTACCTCGGTGCTCCTGGTCATTGCCTTGGTGCCCCTGGTCATTGCCTTGGCGTCCCCGGTCTTTTCCTCTGCCCTTTTCAAATGCTCCCCGTCTCAAATTCATCTTTAAGCTCATGTCCTCTTCATTCGTTCCATTATTTTTTGTCCAGGGTTGCGGTCCGACGGTTGCCCGGGCCATGGTGGTAAATGCTGCCCAGCTGGCATCTTACTCTCAAGCAAAGCAGTTTCTCATGGGCACCGGTAAGTCATGATACCACATATGGGGTCAATGTCACCAAACTCATCGTAACTTACTATCAATCGTAGGATTTCTGACACACATTGCAGCCCTACGTAGGATACTATAGGTTATCCTCTGTAACAAAAGCTACGATCGATCGTAGGGCTTAGTCAAATGGACCCCTGGATTTTTTTTGTACCTGTGGTGGAAGAGGGAGTGCCCATTAACCCTAACCCACCTCCATACCACAGTTAACCACACATGTTTTTTTTCTGTAGTATCCTGAATACCACAATACACCACAATGTAGTTTATGTGGTAATGCATGGTTAATGATCCAGGTCTCCTTGTGGAGACTGTGGTAATGTGTGGTAAGCAGCTCTTGTCTTGTGTAATGCTGGTAGGTGCAGGGGGTTAGGGTTAAGGAGCATTGACTTATCAGGTCTTACAAATTTCCCATGAATGAGGGCTTAGGAGCATTTGATGACAAACCCATTGAATTGGTTTGCTTTATATTCAATTGGCTTTTTCTCAATTTGTTTGCAGGATATTTCAAGGATAACATTATGTGCCATTTCGGCGCTAGTATGATCAGTGGACTGGTGACGACCTTAGCATCAATGCCCGTTGACATTGCCAAGACCAGGTAAGAATGTTCAGTGTTGCAGAACATTGCACATGGGAGGTACATTTTACTACACAGCATACAGCGCCCTCTTGAGTTGATGTTAAGTCATGCCAGACATAGGGCGTTTACGAAACGGAGGCTTAGGCTCCGTCTCCATTTCATGAATCCATTCTACAATAAAGGGTACCAAAATAGATACTTTTGGCTGCGGTTGGGAAGGAGATTCTTTAGTTTGAAAAGGAACACAGAACTTCAGTTTCAATTAAAAACTACAACCTATATTTCAGCATATGGATGTCAGAGCTGGAGCCTGAGCCTGACCTCCGTTTCGTAAATGCCAATAGACGTGAGCAACACAGTTAACATAAATCCTGTGTGTGTATGTCATGTGTTCCGTAATAAGCACGGGGACTCTGTAACAGCCTTTCGGAAGTAGAACGGCATGACATCTACCACATCACGACCTTGTTATATTTTTGTTTCTTAATTTGAAAGCCTAGTTTATAAATGATATTCATGGTTCCACCTGCAACTGAAATGATTGGGACCATATGAATGTACATGACTGATTACTGTGTATGATTCTTTACTGTGTCTCTCGTCTGTAGAATTCAGAATATGAGGATTATTGATGGCAAGCCAGAATACTCAGGAGCACTGGTAAGTACATCACAGTTTCATCTTTAGGGTCAGCGCAGAATTTCTAGCTCTTTAGCTGCGGATATAACGAAAAATCCTCAGTTAGGCATAATAATAGGAACCTGAAAGCACTAAATTTTCTGCTTCTGTAAGCGCTAGCTCTTCACCGACAGTGAGCAAAGGTCCATGACATTGGGCCCAGATGTTGGACTTGAAACAATTCTCATGATCTTGGCCCTCTGTTGACCTGATAACCTCTCCTCCTACAAAACAGAATCCCAAAACAAATGTAATTTCAGGTAATTGTGACATATCCCTCCAATAATATCTGGTATTATAGCGCCCTCTATTGACAGAAACATTCCATGCGTAGGACCCTGTACTAGAAGTAAGGAAATTATTATGCTATACTTCGATCTGCCGGCGCGACCATGGAGGTAGGAAACACCCGCCATTACTGGTGTGTCCCCGCCCGTATTTTAGGTTAAAGATGGCAAGCAAGATTGACAAGATGTGTCTTTAGATGAAGTTTGAAGCGTGAGAGATAATTTTCTTCCCTCAACTCGGAGAAAAGTTTTTGATACAATGGTTCTGAGCTCATTAGATTCTATTTTGGGGATTCTGTTTGCACAAACTTGCAGGATGTACTCGGAAGGACAATAAAGGCAGAAGGCGTCTTCAGCTTATGGAAAGGCTTCACCCCGTACTACACTCGTCTGGGTCCACACACAGTCCTAACCTTCATCTTCCTGGAACAACTCAATAAATTCTATCGGAGTTATTTTGCCAAGAGCACAGAGTGAAGCGAGTTCCGGTATGATCGGCTTCTTCCAGAGTCTCACAGGGATTTGCTGAGCAGACAGGGAATAAGCTGCCCTGTAAAATCCACTTTACTCCTGTAAAGTGGTCTTGTTGTTGTTCTTGGTAAGGTCTCGGGCTTAGGTAAGGTCATGGCTGGTCTGGTTTCTGTGCTTGGCAAGTTTCTTTGCTAGACAAGGTCTTGTTCTAGGTAAGGTTTTGTTCTAGGTAAGGTCTTGGGCTTAGGTAAGGTCTCGGGCTTAGGTAAGGTCTTGTGCTGGTCTGGTTTCTGTGCTTAGCAAGTTTCTTTGCAAGGCAAGGTCTTGTTCTAGGTAAGGTCTTGGACTTTTGTAAGGTCTTGTGCTGGTATGGTCTTGTGCTGGTCTGGTTTCTGTGCTTAGCAAGTCTCTTTGGTAGACAAGGTCTTGTTCTAGGTAAGGTCTTGGGCTTAGGTAAGGTCATGGCTGGTCTGGTTTCTGTGCTTGGCAAGTTTCTTTGCTAGGCAAGGTCTTCTTCAAGGTAAGGTTTTGGACTTATGTAAGGCCTTGTGCTAGGTAAGGTCTTGGGCTTAGGTAAGGTCATGGCTGGTCTGGTTTATGTGCTTAGCAAGTTTCTTTGCTAGGCAAGGTCTTGTTCTAGGTAAGGTCTTGGACTTAGGTAAGGTCTTGGGCTTTAGGTCTTGTGCTGGTCTGGTTTCTGTGCTTAGCATGTTTCTTTGCTAGGTATGGTCTTGTGGATCTGTTTGCGGGAACACCATGTAATATTCATTCGTACTTACGCACTTCTATTTCAATCGCACTTCTTGTATTAAGGTCTTAACGCTCTGACTAGCCTACTCTAGTCCTCATCAGGAGACCCCATCTGGTAAGGTCTTGTTTCCAGACAGTGATCTTTTTTGCCCCTAGGTCTTGCCCTGGTCTTGTCCCTGTTCTGTTTGCTTAGGCTCTGTGCTAGGTAAAGTTCTGTTAAGCAAGCTTCTGTGCTAAGCACATTTCTGAGTTTGACAGGATCACAAGATTTAACTTTCATTCAGATTGTGTTGAAGCATAAACAAGTCTTGCTCGGCAAATTTCATGGAAGGCCTTCATCAACAAGACATTTTACAGGATTAGTCGATTTTACTTGGCGGGTAGCCAAAATTTCTGCTCAGAAGCCCTGACGAGACTCAAATAACATAATTGGACCTACTTAGGTTTCTTCTGCCATCGTTCCCCTACCCCCACTGTAATCTGTCGGTCAGTGGTGTGCCGTATTTAGGGTATTATTACCGGTTTTTAATCATTCGTGATTTGCAGTGAACTTTCCGATGTAAAAATCATTAGCCAGTATATACCTCAGTTCACACTAGGAATATGCGGTGTGCCCCTTTAATAGTTAAGTTCACTGTCCTCTATGTAGTTAAGATGGATTTTATAAATTCATTAATATACCATCAGGCCGTGTGCTGGCTATGGCTGAGAATAATACACAAGTCTTATGGTAAATGACCGCAGCCACTACCATCGACAAGTGTGTGGATTCAAGCCGTAGCCAAGGAATGTTTGGTCATGGCTGGTGTTTGGAATGTAGGACGTCAGGTGACTTACTTCTAAATACCCAAGGTAGTCTGTGTGTTTGTGCTTCAATTTGAAGTACAACCCCCCCCCCCCCCACAAAAAAATTGATAGTATTACACTGTCTATTTTAGACCCCCTTCAGTTTGCACCCCCCCCCCCCCAACAAAAAATAGTATTACATACTGAAACTCCCAAAATGGTTGTCAGTTGATTATTTAACTTATTTAATAATAAAACAAATGATATTGATGAGCAATATTTCCTGCGAAGGAGCTTTGTGAGATCCACTGCCCAACATTGGAATTGAAAAAACTTGCCTAAGTTGCCGAACATTAGTGTCAGATGGATAATTTTCTGCTTCCTTAAGTGCTGATTCTATTTGGGACAAGTTTAATAAGCAGAAATTATCGTGGTATGTTGAGTTTGCAGCTGTTTGCAGCAGGTCTGTGAGAACTGACCCTGGTTTTATAGTCAAATTGACAGCGAAATATGTAATATGGCCAAGCAGAATTAGTTTGGATTTAGCTTGTGTTGAACGGCTTGTGGTAGCGGCTGCAGCCTCTTCCCATAGACTCGTGTAAAATTTCAAGCCATAGCCAGGTAATTCAGACTCTTAATTTGTGCCCAAGGCAGACTTGAAGTTGTTATTTTTAATATAGAATACAGTACCATAATAATATTGTACAGTGCGATGCTAATTGCTAATCAGCCAATAAGGATTATTTTTATTCTTGTGACAATGAAAGAGTCCTCCTTATTGGCTGTCTTTGACTGCGTGAATATTTTGATTGGCTGTTGAGTGGTTGGTAGTTTATTGATTATCATGATTGAAAATAGTTGCCCCGCCCCTTTTTGGGTCGTTCACTATCGCATGAAATTTTATGTTAGTAGTTTGTTTAACCTCTCAATACTGCCATTTTGATTTTTTTTCCTGTGTGTGTGTTTAACATCATAATGTGGTAGAAAACAAAAGTTTACAAAGAAGTTTGGGATTTTTTTGCCATTTTTTGTTCATGGTCTTCGTTTTTTTGGGAGAAATGTGTGACAGAATATTTTATCAAATAGAAATTATGATGTGTATTTTGCATAATGTGTGATACAATCATTTGAATATGTATGCATGATTTTATGCATATTTTATATTCATTATTATTTACTGCATGTTTTAAAAGATTGGATTTCGTTTTCTCAGATTTTTTTGTTGTTGTTCCTTGTGAACAAAACCTTTGGCGAAAATATATTTTTCCCAGTCACTTTGTTATTTTAAAAAAATTTGTTAAATTATAGAAAATAATGCACTAAAAATGACTTGGGAGTCAAGTAAATAATTATATTTGTCTGTTTTGGGGTTTCTTTTAGATCTCAGTTTTATTAGGAAAATTTAAAAATAATAAAGTGACCCATATAGCCAATTGAATCAATTTCCTGTTAATGTCAGTTATTACCAGTAACCCTAACCATGGAAGTATAAAAAGGATATCTCTATGGTGTAGGCAGCACTGCGACTAGACTCACGGCTTGCATTTTGAGGTTGAAGTAAGATCATCTTTTTTGTCAATTGTTAAAGGTGATATCATTCTTTGGTTTTTGTCAAAGAAAATGCAGTTTCATGGGCAAAAATATAAAGGAAGATACAGTAACAGTCATCTGTGAAAATTTCAGTGGCCCGGTGCCCATTGTTTTAGAAAACAATGAAAAATACACACAGTATATTAAAAATCTTTTCACCCTTATTTGGGATCTTTTAAAGATCAAAATAGTTTTTGGTCATTGGTTTTACTCTTTTCTGGATAAATACAGCATTTCAGGCAGACATTTGAACAGTATGTTAGTACCATCACCATCTTTATACCCTGTAAGTTATAGGTAAATCTGTGAAGATTTCTGTTCAGTTTGGTATGCTCCCAAAGTATAATACTACCTTGCACCACTCCAGCACTTCTTCAATGGGAGACTTTTGGAGAACCGGTCTTCAAATCAACAAGTTCTCCAAAGTCTCCCATCGATAGTTGGTCCCAGGCTGATCAGGAATCATAAACAGATTTCTAGCCCAATATACTGGAAAATGATGATATAAATATTATATAAAGATGACAATGGATCAAATTAAAGCACTGTGGTTTGTAATCATCACTTTCGCCAGATTTGATGAAAATAGACAATAAGGAATTGGAACTGGAACTTAAGTTTGAAAAATTAATGCTTGTTCCAAAATAATTACATTATAATAATCATGAGGCCATCCTAAATGTTGTTTCTGATGACAGCTGTCTTTTTTCCTCAGTATTTTTGGTTTTAGTATTTCTGTATTCTCAGAAAGAAAGCTTCATTTGTCATTTATTTAGGTTTTATGTCCTAAATAAGGAATTATAAATAATTTGTAGATAATATATTTTTATGGCATTTTTCAAGTAATTAACCATTCATCAATTAACTTTTCTTTACAAAAAAATATTTTTTCAGTCTAGTTTGGTGCATTTTTTTCCTTACAACCAAACAAACAAAGCCAAACCAATCAAGCATCAAAGCAACAAACTCAGTTTTACTTCAACCTAAAAATTGGGGGAAAGGTGGGCAAACAATTCCAGTTTTTAAATTCGTGCTAGGACCGGGAATTTTAAAGATTATACAAAAATATAACTTGCATGCATACCGTGACAAAAAATGAACTAGCTCGACCGACTGCATGTCCTACTTCTGAACACAGAGGGCGCTGTTCCCGTCGCCCAGACGACATAGCAATAAACAGCGTATTGTAATTTGCATCACTGATTGATTGACACAACACACAAAATTACAACAGCGTAGCAGATCCGAAGACGAGAAGTTTCCGTGTGAACTAAAAAAGGTAAGAATCGCGGCATTTTACCACGAATTTGTCACCGTTTTGGTATGAAATAAACCTAGTTTTAAACTGCGAAGACGTTTTGGGGTGACAAATTATATTTTTAACGAGATTTTAAAGACTGTACGTGTTGCAGTGTTGTGTTGATGTTCAGAGACGAATTGAATGAATCACATTGATTGCCACAAATTGTCAAAACAATTGTCAAAGTTGTCTGATTCTCCGGTTAGGCCTAAATGCCTACGTCAGCGTAGGCCTGTTTAAATTATTGGGGAAACAATGCTGTACAAAGACTCAAAGTGTGGACGATATTAAATTCATGACACATGTTGTGTGTAGGTTAATTAAAATGCCGATGGGCTGTCACCTAGCTGGTCAAATTTTTCATTGGACATTGATTGACAAAACCTAATCTCATAAGTCATCAAGTCATAGGCCTAGCTTAACGTTAGGTCCTAAATTAATTTGACCTATGCCATAGGCCTAACTGTTAGGCCTACATTACATCTGAAGTTTTCATTTCGGTGCAATTTTAAGTAAAACAGATTTTGCCCACTGTAGCCTATAGTAAAACATAGCCTTACGTTAGGCCTAAATTCGGCATTATTTTCAGTACTTATTTGGGTAAGAAACTGTTTTTTTTTCACTGAAATATTGCCGAAATATGTTCATTTTAGGGTTTACAGGACCCATGAATAAATTTGCTTCAAGTAACAAATCTTATTTTGGAACAGAAGAAACTAAATAGGCTAAATACTGAAAATAATATGGGTGGCGTAAAAGACACTAACCCCTAAATTCATTTGAAATCCATTCGTATTTAAATAAAAATCATGTCAACCTTTTATTTTTGTTTTAGAACTTTTATAGAAGGATTACCGAGACGAAAATTCAAGTAATTGATTCATCATGCCACGTGGAGGACAGAGATCAGCCAGTCGGCGCTCAGACATCAGCGATTCTGATGGCGACCAACTGCTGGGTAAGCTAATCATTACATCTTAATCTTACTTTTTAACAAAAGTTTTTTGTCATTTTTAACAAAAAACATGTCTTTACTCTTTGTTATTTAAGGCTAAACATTACAATGTCACCTTTCAAAAGTTTTGTCCCAAATGTTTGTTCGTCGGTTTTGAAACAAGAATATCAATCGTTTCTATTTCAATTTCTTGTTTTTTATTTACCTAATCTCACAAATTAAACGGAAGATGGCATTTGAATGATTTTAAAAGTTTGTTAATTGTATTTACCTTTCGTTTCTCTCTTTCTGTTCACCTGAATTTGCCCACAAATTACAGCGGAGACGGAGTTGGCCAGGTTGCAGCGCCAGTACCGTGTCATGGAAGGTGATCGCAACGCCTATACCATCGAGTCTCAAGACCTCATCCGTAGACAATTGTGAGTCGATCAGAGTTGCTCTATCAATTTACCCTGATACCGAAACCCCAAAGTCAGAATAATAATAATAATGGACACTTATAATGCGCCGGTGTCTGCCAAGCAAGACCCTCATGGCGCAAATTAATTATTGTCCCTGATCATCGGGCCATAATTTACATTCCTGAAACCATCTTAACTCCCTGGGGAGTATACAGCCCTGGCTACCGTATTCAGTGCACAGAGGCTAATCAAACCACAAAGCCATCTCTACCCTCGCCGGTACCCATTTACACCTGGGTGAAAAGGAGCAATATGTGACAAAGCGTCTTGCCCAAGGACGCAAGCACCTTATACCCATGGCTGGATTCGAACCCACAATCTGTAGATTGACCACAAGACTTTGAGTTCAACATGCCAGACCACTTGGCCACAGCACCCCAGAATGCCATTTGAATCTTTTTACCTTCGTGGACACAAAGTTGATTCTCTCAAATTTGATTTCTGTTCTTCACAGGGCCGAGATAAGTGTCTTGGAGTCTGAGAAGAAGGAGCTGAACAAAGACCTGCACTTATCGGACAGTCAGACCAATCAGTCTCGGGACAACAGCAACATCGATCGGCTGAACGAGCTGTGCTCCATAAGAGGTAATACTCAGATCCTGTCAAAGTGACCTCTTCAAATCCTGTCATTAAATTGTAAAGAGACCATAGGTGGTCTTGTTTTAGCAAGAGGGAATGGTTCCTCCATACTGTAGCTATGGATGGAGACAAAGATAATTGACTAGTTAGGGACACCTTCACGACAGAGCTGGGTAGCTGAGTTGGTAAGAGCGTCAGTACAGTATTCTGGCGGTCGCTGGTTCGAAACCACACTCCAGTCAATTTTTCTTTTTTCACTTTTTCAATACATTATAAAAGGACGGAGATAAACAACCCTTTACAATAATCCGAGTGCAAGTTCTTGAGTGGTGCCCTCTTTTGATTAAAATATTAAAGGAACACGGAGTTAGAAGAATATTCGGCATGTACAACATCTCCCAAATTTCCCCACCGGTATTTTGCTAATGATTAGCTTTCCAGCTTCCCAGATTTCAATAAAAGATGATTGGCGGTGTACTAAATAATATACTGACACCACCGCAGTTTTATTTTAATCAAAAGAGGGCGCCACTTAAAAACTTATGTTCGGATTACTGTATAAACAATGATTTGTTGCTTTTGACAGATGACTACAGCCAGAAGATCGACGAGGAGAAGCAGAAACAGCAAGAGATCCAGTCCAAGATCCGCGGCAAGGAGAAGGAGATCCGAGGCCAGCACCGGGAGATGGGTGGGGTACACGCCAGCTCACAGCACACCCAGAAGACGCAGAAGGCCATTCGGGTCAAGGAGAACCGTCTTCACCAGGTACGCCGACCAAAGACCAACCGATTCTTTGTTACGATACTAGAAATCTTTTGTCTTGTGAATTTGGTTGACCAATTAGACCAGTGTTGAAGAATATCGTATTCATGATATGCGTTGTGAAGTTCATATCGTTCAAATATGAACCTACTGTACATGACTATTGTAATGATGAATTTGGCTATGGGCTTGACCAACACAAAATGTGCAGAAATGTAGTTTCTTAAATTGCCACTTTAATTTCAGTGTCACTATAGGCCTTTTCCCACTTGACCAATTTCGGGGGTGGCCCAGGGGCGATGCAGGGGTGAAAATATGCCACGATTCACACTTGAAATGTTCACCCCTCTGTCTGTACCCCTGAGCCACCCCCCGAGATTGCCTTATCTCCGGGGTAAGTTCAACCCTGCTCAGGACCAGGGTTGAAATTTTCACCACGGGGCGGCTCTGGGGTGAGTTCGCCCCGGGGATGAGTGCTCTATTGGGAAAAGGCCTTTTGTGGTGATGCCATGATTGTATGTTTGCAAGATGTATACTTCCTTCTTGTCTTGTCAAAAGATGTGATGTAATGACCAAGAGTTTTTCCTGACCTTTTAGCCTTGCTCCTTTGTCCCCTGTCTTTATATCAATGCTAATCCCTTTTGGAACTTGATGATTTTTTACCCTTCTCTACTCCTCCAGGCAAATGAGAAGTTCAACTACATGCTGACCGAGAACGCCAAGTTCCGTGAGGAGATTGACAGTCTGTGCGTGGAGCGCACACGCTTCGAGAACATCCGCAAGAAACTGGAGAAGGTAGGTGGTCCACTGATCTTTGTTTTTGTGGACAGCGTCCTTAAGATGTGGCATGTATTCAGAGAAGGGTAGTCTGAAATGGTGGAGTGATTTTCAAAAGCATTCCTTGTCTGACATCTCTTTGTCCTCTTTGACCGCTCTGTTGATGCCCAGGAGCTGACAGACTTGCGGCAGGAGATCGGAGAGGTCATCGACCAGTCCACGCAGGCCTACGACACGAGGGACGAGGCCCAAGCCAAGATGATACTGCTCAAGGAGAAGGCAGACAAGGACTGCGCCCAGCACCAGCAGGAGATGAAGGAGCTGCAGCGTATCATCGATCACGACCGCAAGCTCCGGGAGTTCATGACTGTCAAGAGCAAAGAGAGGGAGGAGGATGAGCTGCTCGTGGCCCTCCGGCAGAAGAGAGGTGAGTGATGACTGGAAGGCAGATTCAGAGCTTGGTGTCACCATCTTGGACTTCCATAGCTTGATTCCATATCAGAGGCTAGACTGATGGGTTCTCTCAATCAACAGACCACAAACTTAGGCCGTTTACGAAACGGAGGCATTGGCTGTGTCCCAAATCCCTGGCTGCGACCGTAAATAACACACAAGTCTATGGAAACGGCTGCAGTCACTGGCTAGTGGCTGCCATAGGTGCGTGTGCAATTTGCAGCTGCTGCCAGGGATTTGGGACACGGCCTCAGTCTCAGGCTCTGGCTCCAATCCGCATTTCGTGAATCCATTCTAAAGTAACGGGTTTCAAAATAGAGGCTCTTGGGCTGTGGATCAGAAGTAGATTCTTTGGTTTGGAATGGAAAACAGAGCTTCAGCTTCAATGAAAAACCAGAATCTATATTTTCAGTATATGGATGACAGAGCCTGAGCCTGAGCCTCCGTTTCGTAAACCTCCTTAGACTCCCATGGCTGGATTCAGGCACTAGCCCAGGGTGCTTACACTAATCAAGAGCGCTTTGGCCAGTTAAAGGCCATGGTAGAAGCGTCCATGTCGCGGCCCTGGGTGATGCTAATTCTACCAACACCACACAACATCTGATTTGTGTGGATACGATAAGAAGAAGAAGAAGTTAAAGGCTTGCACCTGAAGAGCAAAACCAGAGTTAGCGCATCTGCATGAAACCATTGCAGACCTGTATTATGCATAAGGCACCTGTAGTTGCAGAAAAACTCTTCGGGAGGGTGTGAGTAACTTGAGGGGAAAGAAGAGTAACCTGAAAGGTGGAAGAAAGTGATAAGTGATCACTGTCCAAGTGATATAAAGGTGCATCAATTAACTTGACCACTAATTTCACTGTTGCACTCACCAATTACCAAAGAATTTGATCCTAAGTCATAAGTTTGAAACCCTTTTACTGACTGTTTTATAATTTATTTTTTGTCCCCTGCTAAAAATGACAGAGGCTGAGGAAGGCGAGAAACTTCGCAGGGAGCGGCAGGAGGATTCCATCGAGGCCTATGAGATGGCCTTCCAACGCATCTCCAAGATCACCAACGAGTCGGACCTCAACAAGCTGGTGCACAAGTTCATCGAGGTGGAGGACCGCAACTTTGCCCTCTTCAATTTCGTCAACGAGCAAAACAACGAGATTGAGATACAGCAGGACCAGATAGCTGAGGTGAGAAAAACAGAAACCCTAAACTATAGATCAAGTTTGTCATTTTTTGACTGAAGCGCAGAATTACAATCCCTTGTGGCCTTTTTAGCTCGCCACAACAAGCAGAGTATATGATATATGTAATGAAGAGCTGAAAACTGCTCATCAGCCAAAATAATGACCTGAAAGTTATCAAATGCTTGGAGTTAGGTAGCCTATGTGAAAGACGCACTCACCATACAGCAAGCGAGCGTCTATCACTTGCGTGCAGATTTCCTAATTAATTATGCAAACCAACCCAGCACTTACCTCTCTAAGTTTTGACCAAGCATGTACTATCGTACCATTTGGCGAGTGCATCTATCACGTAGATAGCTGCTGTCCTCCGTTACGATCCTGACGGAAATGTTCTCAAAACAGATCTGATTGGCTGATGTGCTGCATTGCATAAAATTTGCATGCACGCATGTGTCAGACGTTCGTACGTAGTGACACGTAGTAGAATGGGTGATACTCAGACTAGGAGTTGGGAGGGCCTGACACATTTCGATCCTAAGAGGATCTTTATCGAAGGCTTTATGATAAGTTGACTTATTGATCCTGTGTAGATCCAAGAAGAGATTAGCCAGTTCAAGATGCAAGGGACAGCCATGGAGGAGCAGCGAGTGGCCATCCTGAAGAGTCTAGAGGAGAAGCAGACCCAGGCAGCTAAGGATGCCGACAGCCACGATGCCAAGCTGAAGAGCGTGAATAAAATCCTGGATCAACTCAAAGCAGGTATGCATCGATTTGACATCTTGATCAAAGATGGGAAGGGATATGAAGGTGTGATGAGGTGGACTTGTGAATGAAAGCTGAGGGAGATATTAGGTCGATTTCACCAAACTCTTCGTAGCTTACTATCAATCGTAGGACTTTTGATGCATTGAAGCCCTACGTGGGATAGGTGCCCTACGATGGGTTATCCTTCGCAACTTGAGTTACGATCGATCACAGGGCTTTGTGAAATTGACCCCATGCTGTCGAGGAAGGAAAAGACCAAGAATGATTGAGAGCAGATGAGAATGATCTAAAGACTTATAAGAGTTTTTTTTTTTTCTGTGTTTAGGCGTGGAGTCTCTCTTCTCCAAGACCAACTGTGACCGCTCGACCATCAATGACATGTTGGGCAGCGCGGCCGGAGTGACCGACGAAACCATCATGCAGTACCTGGGCCTGATCGAGCAACGGACCAATGAATTGCTTGCAGTCAACTTGTACGTGGACACCAAGGTCAGTACATCATCATCTTGATAACCGGGAAAGCATTTAGAAAGTTCTTAGATTCCAGAAGTTATCCCTGAGGAGCTAAGACACAAAGATGAAATTATTCATTGTGTTCAGTCCCATGAGAATAATAGCTAGGCTTCCTCAAGTATCTTGAAAGTGTGACAAGAATTTGGGGTTCCAGGTCTTAGGGACCTTGAATAAAGATCTAAAAAGGGCAAGGCCACTTTTTCATCGCAAGGGGCACTTCCATTGGAAAATCATAATGTCTATGGAAACATTTGAAAGGGGCAACAAGGCCAAGAAGCAGGGCAACAAAGGCCATGGCCTCCGCTAAATTCAAGGCTTGTCATAGATAGAAACTTAATTATTAAAAAACAGGGTGAATAACGCAGAATTTGGTCTGCAGTTGATGCCAACCGTTAATCCCAATTTCTTTGCCCCGTCCACCACAGGGATCCAAGGAAAAGGACGATGCCAAAGCGCCCTCCATGCTGGGCAAAGGTCCAATCCCGCCTCCGCAGCAGTTGATGTTCATGGCGCCCTCTACTGGCGACGATTACGACAGCGATCAGGGCTCGGAGTTGAGCGATGAGGAGACCCGACCTCTGACCCAGATGGAACTCAAGTCCAGAATAATGAAAGGGGTGAGTGTGGTTTTTGTTTTCGGTATTTTGTTCCTTCGTTCACATAGGTTGTCCGTCATCTGAATTGTAATATGAAGCAGTGAAGTCTGTATACAGTCACTCTGATAAATTCTGTTTGTGAGTCTTAAAAAAATATGAAAGTTTTTATGAAAAGTAAAGAATATTTGACTGGACTTGCACCTGAGACCTCTGACTATCCAAACCAGTTGCTCTACCATCTGAGCTATTCAGCGGCCTTATGATGACACTCTTCATATGATCAAATTTCTTCACTTGATGTTCCACTCAGAAAAGCCACATATCTTATTAACTTTTGGATAAACTGTGATTGAACAACCCTGATTACTCATCAAATAACCAAAAATAATTGTCAAATAATTGATTATTAGGGACACCACCAACATAGGGCTGGGTAGCTCAGTTGGTAAAGGCATCGGTATGGTATTCCTGAGGTCATTGGTTCGAATCCCGCTACAGTAAATATTTTCGTTGTTCACTTTTCATATTATTCCGACGTTTCTTGCAGGTCCTTAAGAAAGAAGCAGCGGCGTCTAAGAAGGGATTCCAGTACGACCTGTCCGTTCCCAGCAAAGACCTGAAACAGAAGCAGGCTATGCCTGATAAGAAGAGGGGTGGCAAGCGATAGATGGAACAGCCAGTAGGAATGTTGTACATAGAATAAGCTGACCGTCCTAGTTCAGAGCGTATCAGGATAGGACAGGGGGTGGGACGGTAATGATTGGAACAGCAAAGAGGAAAGACATTTGGATGGAAGGATAATGTTATTATCCAAGACCATACGGAAAGACGATTGAACCCTGAACTTCAATATTTGAAATATTTGAGAATGGAATGAGAGGCAGTCTGCGTCAAGTTATAGACAGCTATAGTCCATCGCAGACATTGAAATGAAGTGAAAATTGCAAGACAAGATATGGAAGCTGGAATTTTAGCTTACAGAAACATGAGCACAAATCTGGTCAACGAAAAAAAGGCAACTTGTAATCTTGGGGCAGCTTAATGATGACTCCAATAGGGCTCCGCGCTCGAGCTTTTTATAGAATACGTCCTTTATATCGACAGCTATAGTTACCCGGATGTTCGGACAAATTGCACAACGTTTACGTGTAAAATTGGATATATGATGTAGGACTTGTTTGTCCGAACTTCTGAATTTGACGTCACGAGTGCGGAGCCCTATTCACATTTACCCAGTTTCATAGGAATTACAAAAGTGGAAAAAAACGAAACAGTTTGAAAGTTGGCACAACCATCAACGAATCCTGCTGTAGGAGGAAATAAAATCATATTTTTTAGTTCCCCAAAAAAACTTGAATTAATGTAAACATTATTGGGTGAAAAAAGAAATTAATTGAGAAAATTCATGTATGAATGCTTCCGGTAGCATTGTTTGGTCAGTCATTTGTTTGTTTTCAGGATTTTTAATAAGATATAAGATCTTCCCATTTTGCGCCAATCAATGCATATTTTCAAAATTGAGAACTGAGGAAAAACGTCTTCTTAGGCTTGGTTCACTTGTTACAATTGTTTGTTAATCTGAATTCAAATTAGCTCAATAATTATGACATTTGTAAATATTTGTCAGTTGCATTTTTACAACTGGGTAGACTTCCCAACCAGTATTTATCCGTCCGATTTATCCACTTTTTGTGTTTGATTAATACTATATAAAATGCTTTAATGTGAAATAAATGCATATGAATACATGTATTCTCAAAAATAATTTAATTGAAGACCCTTTATTTGTGTGATTTAACATATTGAACTTAAAGGTACATTAGTATCATACTTTGGTAAAACACCAAAACAGAAATGTTCACAAATTTACATATTTAACTTTCAGGGTATGAAGATGACGCTAGTAGAAACGTACCGTTAAAATGTTTCCGCCTGATATGGTGTATTTATCCAGAAATTTGTAAAACAACGACCGAAAATCTTTTTGATCTTTTAAACGATCAAAAATAAAACTGAAAAGACTTAAGAAATCATTGTGGCCGTTTTTCACTGTTTTCTCAAAAAGTGAACAAGTATGGGACTGAAATTTTCACAGATGACTATTACTGAATCTTCCTTGATATTTTTGCCCATGAATCTGTATTTCTTTGACAAAAACCAAAGTGTGATATTACCTTTAATACATGTATAATTATGAAAATGTTTGTGTTTTGGCCTGTGTCTTAAGGCCGGCGCACAAAAGAGCCAAATCTGCTGAAGATGGCCTTGAATGATGTGCATCGGCCTATACCTAAAAGGCCAAAAATTCTAAGGACACTGAATGGGCCATGGAATGTAGAGTTATAGCAAAAGGCTGATGAGGCCATAACATTCAGCAAAACCCAGGACAGGAAAAGAAATTTTGAAAAATCTTTGCAAACATAGTTGGTCGAATAAATCCTTGACAATAAATGATCTCATAATGATTGGATTATTTAGATTATTGAAAAGTGAACAAAGAAATGGCTTGGTTACGTTGGTAGAGTGCCTGTACGGTTTTCAGGAGGTCGCCGGTTCAAATCCCGCTCAGTCCTTTTTTCTTAGTTTTTTCTTAAAAATTTAGTCAGTTTCCCTTGTGGTTATTTGATGATTATAATTAATTGTTTTTATGTTTTTATGAATATTGTCCAAACGTGCAGGGAGAGATGTTATTATTTTGGTCACTGAGATAATATAAAAACACAAAGAGTTAAATAAAGAAAAAGTTTTAAAAGTTGTTAAAAAAGTTTAAAACTTTTTAAAAAGTTTTGTATTTAACCCTGTAAAAACACAAGCACGCCCTCTGTAGTCCAGTGAAGCAAGAACAGGGACTCTAGTCTGGTACTTTGTTGTTCTTCACAGAATGTATTACGATAGAACGTGTGAAGTCTGGGTTAATTTGCTGTGAGTGGGAGCGTTTCAACTTCAAGGTGCGGTAAGTCGAGACATTTGTTTCATTTTATTATTAATATTCCAAATTATTTGAATAGGTGGCCTAAACTACACTATACCATTAGTTACGGAAACGAGGTTTTATCCTAGTCTACTCTAAGTAGAGTTAGGCCTACCTAGACAGTAGATTGATAGTACATTTTTATGATGAACTTCAATCTCAGCTCATCTGTG
This sequence comes from Astropecten irregularis, assembly GCA_963971285.1. Taxonomy (NCBI): domain Eukaryota; kingdom Metazoa; phylum Echinodermata; class Asteroidea; order Paxillosida; family Astropectinidae; genus Astropecten; species Astropecten irregularis. Next base: position 2,910,177 of record OZ020264.1, on the reverse strand, counting down.
TAACACTGCACTGGACTGACTGCACTGGGGTGACTGGGGTAGCATCTGAAAAGTTAGTCCCACTTACTGGGCCGTTAGAGCTCCTTTTTAACGATTTTTGACATCGATCGCACTAACTAACGTCCCACGCTAAGTAATGTAGTAAAACTTAAATCATTAGCATGTACAAACCTATACACAATGACTGGGAACATACACACGACCGCTTTGCCAACTGTTTCATCATCATGATCATGTCACAGTTTGTCGTAGGTTAAATCAAACGTATTTTGGTCCACGCAGGGTCCGTGTGCTTGCCTATAATAGTATAAGCGCGACATGAAACAGTCATTGATACCACTTGTTCGTGTTTGACATGTGTAGAAGCCGTGAGGCGCTTTATGGAATTTTTGGACTTGATTTCAGGCATTTTTGAGGCGATTTGTTTATGATTTAAGTTTTACTACATTACTTAGCGTGGGACGTTAGTGCGACCGATGATGTAAAAAAAATCGTTAAAAAGGAGCTCTAACAGCCCAGTAAGTGGGACTACTGCAAAGTGAGTTTTACGGGGGTGCTATATAGGATCTTTGGTTTTGACCTACAATGATACACTTCAAATGCAGCAGCAGCCATTTATCTTAAAACGCCCTCTGCTGGTTTCATAGAGTTTTGCACAAGTGATGATCGTCAGTGGACGGACGAACGCATCAAATCATCAAGACAAGATGGAAGCCAGTGGACATGATGCAGGAATATTTGACATCAAGAAGGATTCTGACAAGAGTGCATCAATAGGAGAGAAGAGGAGAATAGAGGAGACAATAACAAAGGAAGAACCACAGTTGAAACGACAGGCTTCCTCAGGATCAGGTGAGAGTCAACATGGGCAGTCAGGTTTTTGACGTACATGTAAATAACTCTAATCAACCTCCATACTAGACCCAGTATTAACTGGGGCGCTGAACTCGCTTTTTATTTGTTGGTGGTCGATGGTCGATGGTCGATGGTCGATGGTCGATGGTCGGTCTAGCGCCCCAGAGAATCCCATAACATTCTACTTTTTGTACACAGAAAAAAAAAATCGTAATTCACAGTACATCAGGGCTCGAAATAGTTCTAGCCCGGCGTACAATGTCTAGCAAAAACCACTCTGGGCTAGCTAGACTCGCTTCCTTGGTTGCGCAGTGGGCTAGTAAAACAATTAGAACCTACATGTTAAGGTATGGATCAATACTTCGACTAACTCTGGCATTGTTTCCTTTCAGGTTTGTACCGATTTCAGAGTTTTTCGGCCGAGAGAAAAGGAGAAAGGGATGACATGCAAGATGCTTGTACGCTGCTAGATGACTACACAGAAAGCTTCAACACTCTTCCTTCCACAGTGTAAAAAAGAAACACTTAAATTATTTTCCTTTCACAAACAAAAATAGATTAGATCATTATTTTGTATTTAAGCCACAACGCCATACTCAAAGTGCTGTACCGGGTAGTTGACGGTTTGCTGAAATCTTTTTTTGCTAGTTCAGAAGAATATGTGAGGTGAACGACAAGAACTTAGGCCTACGTGTAAAGCTGTTCCTACCCCAAGATATTAGATGATATTGATGTAGATAATGTTTAAGGGTAGTATCATACTTTGGTAAGAAACCAAAACAGAAATGTTCACAGATTTACGTATAACTTACAGGGTATGAAGATGGTGGTGGTAGAAACATACCATTACAATTTTTCCGCCTGAAATGCTATATTTATCAAGAAATTAGTAAAACAACGACCGAAAATCTTTTTGATCTTTTAAAAGATCAAAAATTTAAGAGAAAAGACTTAAGAAATACTGTGGCTGTTTTTCACTGTTTTCTAAAAAAGTGGGCACCGTATGGGACTGAAATGTTCACAGATGACTGTCACTGAATCTGTCTTGGTATTTTTGCCCATTAATCTGTATTTCTTTAAAAAAAACCAAAGTATGATACTACCTTTAAAAGTAACCTTCTGTAACACAATCCAAACTTAATGAATCCTACTCTAACTTGTCATTTCAGGTCAAGAATCGCGTACTTTGCTGTTTTCGATGGCCACAGCGGAGCCAGAGCATCGCAGCATGCTGCCAAGACGCTGCATCGGAACCTCGTGGGCAAGTTCCCCAAGACGGACACGGGTCACAGTGACAAGGAGATCAAACGTTGCCTGATAGACACCTTCAAGCAGACCGACGAGGCTTTCCTGAAGCAGGCATCGGCGCAGTAAGATTCACACCACCTTGCTTGTTTTGTTTTTCTCCCGAAGTCGGCACGTGCCTTCCTCCACCATTGTCTTTCCCCTAAAACTCTTCCAGAGTGAAAACATCAGACACTTTGTCTGATCCAGCATGTACGTGAAATGATATACCTGTGAAAATTTGAGCTCAATCAGACATCTGAGTCACAAGAAAATAGCAAAAACCTGACTCAATTTTTCTTATAAAACAAAAAGAATGGTTTTGATCTTACCCCGAAATCAAAACTGTTCTCGGGCTTTGTTTAACTAATTTCTGGATAAATACACCATTTCAGGTGGAAGTATTTTAACGGTATGTTTCTACCAGCACCATCTTCATACCGTGAAAGTTATACGTAAATCTGTGAACATTTCTGATTGGTTATGTTAACAATCCTGTACTGTACCTTTAACACCCTCCTAGGGTACAATGGAACTAATATAATTTGAGCGTCAGTACGGACACATCCAAAATTGATTGATTGTTTTCTAAGGGGGAGATACTCTAATACCCAGCCACTGAAAAGCCAGGCCAGGCCCGGGCCTTCAGGCCTGAAAAACTCTTTGCAACCGTTTACTTCACAACTATACTTCAAAAGTTCAATAAAGCCTAGCTTCTGGATACTGTCCATGATCAATGTGGACGCATTCTGTCAATCAGGCTAGTGCCAACTATGATCCAGGACACAGCAGGGGTTTGCAGTTGATAGTTCAAGGCTGGAGGTTATAGAAGCCCAAGAGCCCAGGCAAAGCCCAGGCCTGGCCTGGCTTTTCAGTGGCTGGGCCCGAATAGTAATCAAGTTTCTTTTCCTAAATTGATGTTTCCTAGGAAACCGGCTTGGAAGGATGGCTCCACCGCGGTGTGCGTGATGGCCGTCAACAACGTCTTGTATATCGCAAACCTGGGTGATAGTAAGGTCCTCTACCCAACTCATTCTTCTTAAAGGTATAATCTGAACCCCTTGTTGTCAAGTACAAATCGTTTCACTTCACGCTAGTAATTTGTGGAACTTCTGACAGCTGTGGACACAAAGCCAAAGTGCCGTTAAAATTTGGGCTACAAATTTGTTGAACAGATTTTGGTGGTTTTTTGTGCCAAAACTTCAAGAATTAAGAGGAGAAGTTGGAAGAACCTGCTTTGTACTTGATTGTATAACAAAACAAGGGAGATTATACCTTTAAGTGCTGCAAACTATTCTGAAAAATTGTGTTTTATAATACAAAAATTAACCCACTATTGTCCATTATTTTACTGAAGTGTCTAGACCAGCCCTTCATAAGGGTCCAACCAAACTACGGGGCTTTGAAAAGCAAAGGTGACCACTACAAAGATGTCCAAACAAGATACTGAAGTAATAGACCATCTTAATAGCAATTAGGGCAAAGCGTCTTGCTCAAGGACATGACTGGGTTCCCGACCCACAGTCCCCAGAATCATCAACCAGATGCTAAAATCACTGCGCGAGCTGCACAATGCTTCTTGTACAGCATGCTGTTGCCTTGCATGTTGAAAAAAACCTCCATGCAAACGCAAGAAGATGACATCATCTGCATAAATGGGGGGGGGGGGGGGAGAACAGCCCCGCCCATGATCAGACAGTTCATCATATTGTGAATGACTGCCACATATGGTACTTCAGTGGAGGTTTCATAGTCTGAGTATCACCCATTCTACTTCGTGTCACTCCGTACGAACGTCTGATACATGCCTGCATGCAAATTTGATGCAATGCGGCACATCAGCCAATCAGATCTGTTTTGAGAACATTTCCGTCATGATCCTGACATAATTAAACTTGCATAATTAAACTTAGAGATATTAGTGCTGGGATGGCTTGCATAATTAATCAGGAAATCTGCACGCATGTGATAGACGCTTGCTCGCTGTACGGCGAGTGGGTCTATCACATAGACTAGCAGTTTCAGTGGGCTGGAAGGAACAACCAAGGATGCCCTTGCCTTGGGCTGGTTGTCTTCCCTGGACCTGGCCCATTTGACTTCCTACAAAGGAAGATGATTCCAGTGAAAGTTTTGTCATTCCCCAAAATGGGTCTCAAGCCTCAGACTATCTCTGTAAAATCGCCCGATCTTAAGCCACATCCCTGATCCACTGTTTAACAGCTGAGTGTTTATAAACCAGCCTAGGGTGACGTCTGTGTCTTGATTCTTTTTGTCTGCAGGCCATGCTGTGCCGCTACAACGAGCAAAGTCAGAAGCTAGCCTTGATCCCACTCAGTAAGGAGCACGGTCCCACCATGTATGAGGAACGTATGAGGATACAGAAAGCTGGAGGCACAGTCAAGTAAGTACAGTACCCCACGAGAGCCATAGGCCTTATTCACGGTGCATCCATCTTGTCACCTTCCTTGTATACCCTTGGAAAAGATGACATCAATTAAAAAAAGAAAACTGGTACCAGACTACTTTGAATCCAAGCCTTGGTTTGATGGCTTTGCTTCAAATGCAGGATGGATGCACTGTGAATAAGGCATAAGGATAAGTCGACTTCGTAGACTTGTTACGTTGACATGGCCGGATTCGGTTGCTGTTTTCCTGTCCAATTCCACTTCATTTCCTTGGATACATACCTGTTTTTTTTTCTTACGCACCGAAAGCCTAGTGTTTCTTACCCAACACTTTGTTGCAGTTTGCAGCAGTTTATTACTTGTATTACTTATCAATTTTGTTAACGGATGTCATTTGGTTTTGTGTTTTTCTTGATTAAAAAGCTGCATCCTCTTTAAGTGATCCCCCATGTACTGTTTCTCAGGTTGCAGCATTGCTAAGGCTGCACGTATCTTCAATGATCCTTGGGATATAGTGGTATGTGAGTGGTTTCATGGCTTCTGATTGCCAAACGAACAAAGATAATTGACTATTAGGGACACCACCAACATAGGGCTGGATAGCTCAGTTGGTAAGAGCTTCCAGTACAGTATTCCGGAGGTCGCTAGTTCGAATCCCGCTCGAGTAAATTTTTCTTTGTTCACTTTTTTTCTATGACTTAGAATTAATCGTCAGTTTCCCTTGTGGTTATTTGATGATTATTGCGTTTTTCTTATCAGAGATGGGCGAGTGCAAGGTATACTGGAGGTCTCGCGATCCATAGGAGATGGCCGCTTCAAACACTGCGGCGTGTCCTGCGTGCCGGACATCAAGAAGTGTCAGCTGACCGATAATGACCGCTACCTCCTCCTGGCCTGCGATGGACTCTGGAAGGGCTTCAGCCCCGACTCGTCTCTGGAATTTATACAGAATATACTGGAGGTATGTAGTATTACATATTGACACATGTATTTAAAAACTACTGAAAACTTCAAGTTTGAGTTTGCAGGAGTTTTTAGGAGAATGTTTTCTCTGGAGAGTACACTCGAACCCAGTGGTGGGATTCGTCCCCGGTAGGGCATCCGCATGACACGTGATTGTGTCAGATGGATCGTTATTTCTCTGAGATGGGGATGGGTTGCGTGGCTGCCTGGGGGTTGGCTATCAGGAGACCGAAGGAGTACCGCTCGAAGGTAGATGTGGCAACGCGCTGCCGCGGCCCATGCTCCCACTGATTGATTGATTGATTCTCCGGAAGATGGCTAGTGCATACTGGCTGGAACGCCGAGTTACCTCCAGTTCTTTTCATAACCACACAAACTCCTCAAAGAGTACATTATCACATAATGCTACCACAAACTTTTTCCTTACTCTCTAAGTAAAGTCAGTTTTTGTGTTGGAACTTTCTTGAAACAGGACAAGTCTATCAAGGCCACCACTGGGAGGACTCGGGAGGAGACGGGGTTTGACGTGGCCTGCAACAAACTAGCATCAGAAGCCATCAGGCGAGGCAGCTCGGACAACGTCACCGTGGTCCTGGTCAGTGTCTCCAAGACGTAGCCTTCTGCCGGTCAGGGACAGGATGGAATCCAAGTAGGTGTTTACTAGCATTACAAGTTGTAAAGTGAGCCAGCTTGGACATTTTCAGTGTCTTCAGGACTCGGCCTTCTTCCGATCAGACATAGAGTTGTTGTCAGCTGCTACAAAGTACCGTCCAACTTGTTCTTGTACAATGTCACCAAAGCTCTTAGTGTCTGCTAGACTCATCACCTCCTGACATCGAGAGCTGATATTGTATTCGATTCACTCTGCTGACCCCAGCTAGCTCGGTGGCCTAGCGGTATGGCATCTGCACTAGTAAGCAGAATGTCGTGAGTTCGAAATCCCACCTGAGCCAGCACGTGATTTGTTCACGTGCACTCACAAGCACCAAGTATACAGTGGTCCTCCACGTCGGTGAAGGGCAAGCCTAATGTGCATATTATTCTGACCTCTTAAGAGGAGATTGAACCAGAGTCTGTCAAAAGCCATCATGATTTGAGACTTGGATAATGTTGCCTTGACCCTACCCCACGGAAGAGCGTTTCAGGGTATGTGGAAGTTATGATTCAGGGTCGGAACTTCACTCTCAAAAGGGTCAAGGCAGCTTGCCCTCGGCACATGTGCATCTTAGTGAGGAACTGAAATGTCTACTGGATTAGTCCAAGGGGTAACCCAAGGCAGTGACCAGGGCTACAGAGTCAGTCACCCAGGAACATCATGGCAGCAACAAGGGTATTACTTGATTGCCCCAGCCATTGCCTTGCCGACCCTTCAAATGATCTCATAAAGGTGCACTTGGCGAGGAAATATTGCCTTGCCTCTTTAAGAATAAACTTCCTGCCCTGGGAAGATGATGGATATGGCAGAAGATATGATGTATTTTAAGGGCCTTTTCCAAACCTCATGTCCGACTCCGACTCCGGCTCCATTTTGTGAATCCCTTCTAAAGTAGTGGATACCAAAATAGAGGATTTTGGCTGCTGTTCGGAAGTAGATTCTCTGGTTTGAAAAGGAGAACAGAGCTTCAGCTTCAATGAAAAACCATGACCCATATTTTTAGCATCTGAATGACAGAGACAAAGCCGGAGCCTGAGCCAAAACCAAGGTTTGGAAAAGCCCCAGACTACTGACCTAGTCTGTTTAAGCCAGTGCATTTTGACCTTTAACATGGACACATCACTCGAGTCGGCTTGGTGTGTTACACAGCTATTCCACTGTGCCATTTATTCTTTGTAACGATCGTCCCATTCAGCCTAAATATCATTGGATTTAATTTAATCGACAGCCTTCTGCATATGGTACAGTTCAGCTATTAAGTCTCTTCAAAAGAAGGTATTCCCCATCGGAAAATACCAACTTATATGTAAATATAATGGCTTGCATGTCTGGTTTTGGATTTCTATTTTCAAATTGTAGAAGAAAAGATCATTTCTGACTATGTGGAGTCACTGTAGCTGAACTACTATTGATAAGTGCCCTCGGGTCGATTTCACGAAGCCCTACAAATGATCGTAACTCGAGTTACGAAGGATAACCCATTGCATCCTACAACTTCCCAGTCCTACTTTGGGCTGCAATGGATCATAATTCCTACGATTGATACTGATAGTAAGTTTGGTGATATTGGCCCCTGTACATTTTAACAACCGATATTTGTTAACTGTCAACTGTTTGTTAACTTATTCAGTTGTTTACGTCAACTTTAGACATCCTTGATGTCACATTAAGTGCACAAGGGTAAAATTCAGTGCCAAAAAGGTCACAGCTGCAAAGAAAATATCTAATTTGTTACAGCTTTTATATCTTTTATGAATTTTAATCTCATTTGATGAATTTTGCTAATGCTTTTTTGGTTTGTCTATTACAACAGGAATTTCTCATTCCCTAGTGGCTCATAAACGTGCTGCATATTTTGTGAGATTAATTATTGTGTTTTGAATTAAATACATTACAAAATAATTATATGACTGGTACCCTGAACTCCCTGGTACACACTAGTTGCTGTAAATAACTTGTGCTTATGGCATACAAATGTAACTGGGTCCTTCCGCAAAGTTAGGGCACAATTTTTGACAGTGTCCCTATTGTGAGCTTGCACCATCTATTAATCCTGTTATAAGTATGACTTCTAATTTAGAGTATTTGTATCTCCCTGTTCAAGGAGCAGATTGACTTCATTCTCATTTGAAGAACAGCGAATGTGCACCGTCAAGTAATGGGATAATGAATGTTGCGAGTTCGCTGATGTATACAGGGACACCGTCGCAAATCATGCTCCTAAGATGCTGGAATGACCCATGTACTACCTTCCAAAACAAGTGAATTGAATGCTTCCTAATCACAACACTTCCCTTCGTTTGTTTAAAGGTAGTATCATACATTGGTTTTTGTCAAAGAAATACAGATTCATGAGCAAAAATATCAAGGACGATACAGTAATAGTCATCTGTGAAACTTTCAGTCCCACACGGTGCCCACTTTTTGAGAAAACAGTGAAAAACGGCCACAGTATTTCTTAAGTCTTTTCTCTTTTATTTTTGATCGTTTAAAAGGTCAAAAAGATTTTCGGACGTTGTTTTACTAATTTCTGGATAAATACACCATTTCAGGCCGACAAATTTTAACGGTATGTTTCTACCACCACCATCTTCATACCCTGTAAGTTATACGTAAATCAGTGAACATTTCTGTTTTGGTGTCTTACCAAAGTATGATACTACACGTACCTTTAAATCCAAATGCATTACAAGGAACAATAATTGTGATATTACAGAGGGCAAGGTGATATAGGACACACTGTGAGTAAATGTTACGCTAAGATACAAACCGATTTTTGGACCTGTGTTGTGACGTCACATATGGAAATTCTAGTCCTTATTATACACTAAGTGTACAGTTTTGTGGGTAAGTTAACGTAGTATACTCTATCACAAAGTGTCACAGAAACTCCAGATCTTTCTATTGTGGGAAAGTCTGACATATACATGCATTAAAATGAGGATCAATTGCAGAAAACATCAGTTCTTTTTATTGTGTTTTATTTTTATGCCGCACCATAACTGAAAAATGGCGTGGTATTGAAATTTAGGTTGTTTTTACAGACTACAGTTTCTCTAGTCCAGAAAATTGTATCATTTGAACGTTATACGTAAGTACTGTCTATAAAAACATTGCTTCAGTCCCAGACTTGTTTGGTTAAAGAGTGCACAAGATAGACCATGGAATTACTGGACTTAGTGCATCGGACTTATGAATACTGCAACGCCAGCGAACCTTGGGTAATATTGTACTGTTTTAGAGGACACATGAATGTTGTCCCAAGCTCATTGGCCCATCTTGTGATAGTCCAAAGAAAATGTCCAAAAGTACTGAACAGTGTTCAATTTTTGGTTGATTTGGGGAAATTCCAAGCCAAAATGACCTGTTGATCAAGAATATACCAATAAGTGTCGGTGAGAATTCCTAAAAGTACTATTCCTGGTCAATATAACCGAATTTCAATCAATGAACTATAGTATTACACATTCTTTGCCCGATTGCAATAAAATATATCAGTTTTTATCAATGGTAGATACACACGACTATCACACAGGCACTTCCGTTACTATACAATATAAATACAAATAAATAATGCTTTGGTATCATTCTCTTATATAATATTCATATCTACATCATCCTAATCTCAACGGTTTCACCAAAAATAGGTTTTGTTTGACAATTACACAGGGATGTGTACGGCGGTATGAAACTGGTTTAATTTGGCCTGGTGATACAGGTCACTGAAGGCCATATCACACAAGGCAATAGGGCTCGACTCGAGCTATTTATAAAATATGCCCTTTATATCAACAGCTATAGTTAAATATGTTCGGACAAATATCACAACGTTTACATGTAACTTACATGTAAACGTTGTGATATTAACAGTAACTTGGGGCAACGTGCGACTTGTTTGTCCGAACTTCTAAATGTGACGTCACAAGCGCGGAGCCCTATTTACAGGCAACCAGTTCCAGGCAATCTCCAAGAAGAAATAACATTAATTTTAAAGTGGATAGTGAGGATTACTGCTAGAAAGGTGACTTTTGTGCTACTGGAACATTCCTCTTGCATGTGGTGTAATTGGTTGCCTCCAGGTTACCTGTAAAAACTGTCTTGTATGACATGACTTCAAACTGCATTCTATGAGTACAGCCAGGCCCTTTGCTGCGTCTCGTTGTTGCCGAGCATGTAAAGTTTGCTGAGAAGTTGTATTGAATTAGAATTGTGGCCAGGTTGGGTCTGCAACTTGTGGGGACTACAACGCTTTTCCCTACAGGGTGGGTACGTTCAAAATGTCATTACGGAATACTGTGTGAGTTCCTATTTAACATGTAAAACGCATAAGAGAAGATGTAGCCCCATTTTGTTTACCTCAATCACAGAACTAGCCTACAAATACAGCTAATAAACTGTTGCAAACTGCTCATCGACCAAAAATATTGACCTGAAATATAGAAATTGCATCACAAAATGGAAATTGCACAAATGCTGAAACAGAAGAAACAGTATCAATGAAATAAGGTTTGAAAGAGCTTTTCCAGTGGAATATCGTTGGTGCTGTGGTCCTCTAGAAACCTGATACAATTCAGGAGAGCTGGGATAAGCCTTCTAGGGTCGATTTCACCGAACTCTTCGTAACTTTATCAATCGTAGGACTTTTGATTCATTGAAGCCCTACGTGGGATAGGCCCCCTACGATGGGTTATCCTTCTTAACTCGAGTTAAGATAGATTGCAGGGCTTTGTGAAACCAACCCCTGTTCACTCATTTGTTGATGGTAGCTGATAGGTACTAGTTTGTATTCTTTTCATGTCAATCTTGAAGTTATACAGATATTTTCTTGTCCAGTTTCTGGGATTTTCCCGTGGTGCCAACATTTCTGTTCAGTTTATCAATAAATATCAAAGTTTACGTAAAAATTTAGGTACTACCGTGTCACAAAGTATTGTTCCGTTCTTGTTCCCCTTGGTGTGAGTACGGACTGTGGTTGGTGACGTTACTGGACGAATTAGGGTACACTGACCCGGTCAATTTGAGTCTTCTTGGTCCCGTGCTGACCGTTATTCGGACGTTGCGCTCCGGCCGTAGTAAGATCAGGTAGATCCGCGGGAGGAACAGGCACATCAGACAGACTGTAGCGCACAGGCTGATGGCAATGTATAGGGAGACGATCCTCAGTTCGATGTTGGACGTTGTCAGGACGTAAATGGGGATCATGGCCAGCCAGATGATACAGGAGGAGTACATGGTGAAGCCGATGCATTTGGCTTCGTTGAAGTGGCCGGGGATTTTGCGCGTCATGAAGGCGAATGCCGTGCATAGGATGAGCAAGACGAGAGGAAATGCCAGCCCTAGTAGCGACGTGGACGTCAGGAAGGCGTTGCAGACAATCTGCACCTCTCCTCGGTTGGGATAGTGTCTGACTGCGTCCGGCGGCACAGCAGCTAACCAGGTCACAGACAGGAACCCCTGGACAAACACCAGGATCAACGTGATGACGATCTGCGACAAGGGGCTGATGAAATTGGGCCGTTTGGTCGTGGACTTCCCGTAGGTGAAAATTCTGTACACCCTGTTTGTTTTAACCAGCAAGGAAGCATAGCATAGTGTGAAGGCAATCCCCATTAGGAACTGCTGCAGTCCGCAGGTCACCATCGTGGGAGGGGTCAGGAACAAGTAGGTCAGAGCGTAACACAGGAAGACGCCCACCATCAGAAGCCCGCTCAGCTCCCGCCCTGAGGCCTTCACCACCGGAGTATCGCGGTGCCGTACGTAGATGCACGCCGTGAAGACCGTCGCAAACTCGCCGACAGTTGCAAACACCAACGCCGCTATTGCACTTGACGTGTTAGGCTGAATATACTGCACCATGATGTCCATGCATTGGGTCAGGTTCTCCGTGGGCTTGGTGCCGTTCGGACATTCCTCGCAGGTAAACTCATCATGCAGGTACTCAAACTGCTGACACAGCAAGCAGTTCCAGCAGCACTCTCCATCTCGCTTGAACTTCATCTCGTTCGAGCCGCAGGGACGCCAGCAGGACGACTTCGGGAAGGAGCTTTCCTGCGAGCGATATCGCACGGCACTGGTGTTCAGCTGCAGGCCCTCCTTGTAGTAACCGACGGGCACGTACTTGTACTTGTTAGGTGCAACTTGCTGGAAGTTGAGGATCTTGTAGTGTACTGGTCCATCGCCATTAGGTGTGAACTGAAACATACTGCCTGATACACCTGTTATAAACAAGACCATTTGAAACAGTCAGAAAGTAACTCATTAATCCTATCATTCTAAATGTAACACCCCATCATGGTATTCTCCCAAAGATGACCAGGCTCAATTTCACAAAGACATAAATTCATCTCATCTTGGTCTAAATTGAGGTCAGTCTTAAATATTGGTCACAGTCCTATTCATACTATAAAGCAAAGTGTATAGTCACAATACAAATCACTATGGCGATGTACTATAGCTTGATATTGCCAAATCATTTTACAGACAACTTGGAGGCAACCAACTACACTGCATACAAAATGAAAGATAGCAGTAGCACTAAGGTCATTTTTCTTGCAGTTTCTCACTATCCCCTATGAAATTATATCAAGATCTTTAGAAAGATGGATGCTATTTCTTCTTGGAGATTGCCTGGAACTGGTTGCCTGTAAATTGCCTCGTGTGACATGGGCCTTAAGATCACTCTTTGCATTTTGTGAAATACAATATCGTCCTGACCATAGATAAGATCAATTTTAAAAAAACCAAGGACTGGTTGAATGCATCCTAACTTCCATGGCAAGCTTTGTAAAACCAGATCGTGGCATCTTAGCTGAGATTGAACCTAAGTCTAGGATTGGCCCTTACTCCTGAGGACTGTAAATGCATTACTTGGGAAGAGTTTTGTAAAATCGACTCCATATCACACACCAGAACGTCCAATTAAACATGGTTCAGTTCTTCTCAGAACCACCTAATTTTCTAGATGCCATTGACACGATACTTTGTAGAACTTTCATTAACACCGAAATTAGCTGACCTATCTTCAATGACACTTACAAAAGGCTTTGTTTTCCACTGTCTGTTGAAACTTTCCACAAGGTTTGAGTGCTGTTTAAGAAGAAACTTAACAGATCTTTGAATTTTCACGTGTGTTTCCACTTGATCTCCAATTGCAAATACCGAGTGTCTGGGGTTGAAACTTGATACAAGGTTGGAATACTAGCCTATGTAAGAAAGTCAACCGGGTGTAATAACTCGTCAGGCCTTGATTTTTAAGGAAAGTGAGCGTGATCACTCTCCTCCGCTCTCCTGAATGTTTTCCAAGGAGAGTGAAAAAAGAGCTCCTTAACAATTTAAAGAGAGCTGCCCTTTTTCAAAACATCACATACATTTTTCCAGCCAACATTTACCCTTTGCAGAAAATACAAACATTTTCAACAGGACAAGCACAATTTTTCATGTTTTTCTGACACCAGACACATTCGGAAAATTGGTTTAGCAAGAGCAAACTGCTCTCTTTATTCACTAGTATGAGTAGGCCCTATGTTGATTTAAGGAGTTGAATTTTCAGCTCAAACTAAATTCTAAATGTTGATTTAAGGAGAGTGATTTGCAGCTGTCCTCATTTTTGTTAAAATTAAGGCCTGAATCGTCTTGGATTTGTAAACAGGTTAACAACCATGAGTGTTTCTACTCAATCTCCGATGGCAAATACTGTAAATCAACTAATTCTATCTCACCTTGGAATGAAACATTGCGCAGGAATTCACGGAGCTCATATCCTTTGACCGGCTTCATTCGATCACAGAGACCGTCACCACTGCAGTAGGCACTGTGCATGTTCCTCAGGGCGTGGGCAAATGCCCAAACAGAATCAGCAACAAACTGAATCTGCAACAGAACATTAAGAATATGACTTTAAAAGGTAGTATCATACTTTGGTTTTTGTCAAAGAAATACAGATTCATGGGCAAAAATGTCAAGGACGATACAGTAACAGTCATCTGTGAAAATGTCAGTCCCATATACATTGCCCACTTTTTGAGAAAACAGTGAAAAACAGTCACAGTATTTCTTTTCTCTTTTATTTTTGATCTTTTTAAAGATCAAAAAGATTTTCGGTTGTTGTTTTACTAATTTCTGGATAAATACATCATTTCTGGCGGAAACATTTTAACAGTATGTTTCTACCATCACCACCATCTTCATACCCTGTAAGTTATACGTACATCTGTGAACATTTCTGTTTTGGTGTCTTACCAAAGTATGATACAACCTTTAAGAGTGAAGTAGCAGCATTCTCTAGAGTGGTCTGGAGCCTCAAAGTTAAGATTTTTGGGAAGGCACAGGTATACACTCACTAATCTGAGCTTCCTCAAAAGTATATAGCACGAGACGTAGGGCCTGTTGGTTTCAGGCACGTGATCAGTGATCCTGCTGCTCGGATCCCATTTTAGCGTATCCTGCCTGGCACCAGTGCCTGCGACATAGTTCTCCAAGATCTCTGATCACGTGCTTGTGAAACAAACAGGCCCTTAGCTATTTATCTCAATGGATTATTTGCATATGGCGAGGCGTCTCTACAGGTATCCATCTACTCCTGAGTGGAAAGAGGCGGTATCAGCCTGACAAAGCGTCTTGCTCAAGAACTTTTACCTAATTATAGGCTTGCCCTTCACTGACGTGGATGAGCACTGCGTACTCAGTGCTTGTAAGAGCACGTGAAAAAATCACATGCTGGCTCAGGTGGGATTCGAACCTACAACCTCCTGCTTATAGTGCAGATGCCTTACCTGCTAGGCCACCGAGCTAGCTGGGGTCTGCAGGGTGAATCGAACTTTTACCTAGTTGGAGCCAAACCATGGAATGGTTCTTGAGCAAGACACTTTGTCGGGATAAAACCGCCTCCAGATTTCAAACCCAGGAGTAGATGGATACCTGTAGAGAAGCTTCATCGTTGGTTGTTATGTACAAATAATCCATTGAGATAAACAGCTACACACTCATGCTATGTACTTTTGAGGAAGCTTATAAATTAAGTGTGTGTCATGGATAAACCTGCTTAAACCAGATGGGTGCAGTTCATAGGCCATGTCCCAAATCTCTGGCTGCGGCTGCAATTTACACACGCACCTATGGCAGCCACTAGCCAGTGACTGCAGCAGTTTCCATAGACCTGTGTGTTATTTGCAGTCACAGCCAGAGATTTGTGAGACTGCATAGATGTCCATTACTTGGTAATAAACATGATGGTCCAATAAAACTCAAGCTGATTTTCTTTAAATCTCAGCCTGTACATATGCTTTGACAAAGACTGACTTTTCTAAGTCATCCTCATCAATCACTTTATACAGAAATAGTGAATGGTGGGGAACGATGAGAGCAGATTTTTTTTAACTCTGACAAGAAAAATGTTCCTTACCTGACCCTCTTGCGAGTAGTTGTTATCACTTCCAAGTTTCAGGTTTATAGAGCAGTTGCGGACACCGCTGGAGGAATTTCGGCCAGCCTGTGTCAAGTCCGATACATTTCGGGGCAGGACACAGTCGAAATGTTGCTCCCAGAACTCCTTGAACCATGGGTTGCGTGTGTAGGTCAGGGGGTTGAGGCTGGTGAAGTAATCATCAAATGCTGCCGGGAAAAAATATCAGATATTGAAGGATTTTGATTTTGACGTTTGACACATCGGCATCAGGGAGATTTGGTATCATGGAAATGTATGCATCTTTGTGGGGTGTTGTGGCCTAGTGGTCTGGTGTGTATAGTACTTAAGATCCTGTGGTCAATCTACAGATTGTGGGTTCGAATCCAGCCATGGGCTAGTGCTTGCGTCCTTGGGCAAGATGCTTTGTCACATATTGCTCCTCTTCACCCAGGTGCAAATGAGTACCTGTGAGGGTAGTGATGGCTTTGTGGTTTGATTAGCCTTTGTGCACTGAATACGGTAGCACGGGGCTGTATACTCCCCAGGGAGTTGAGATGGTTTCAAGAATGTAAATTATGGCCCGATGACCAGGGATAATAATAAATTGCTCTTGGAAACGTAGTATTATAAGCGCTATATAAATGTAATTATTATTATTGTTTATTATCTTTGAGTGACATTGAACAAGATTTGGTAGGCATTGTGAAATCTCCCTATGATAGCTATTTCCTTTTAGCCTTTAAGAATTTAAAGATATCCATTAATGCAAAGGCTGCAATTAAACCTGGGAAACAACATAAGGGGATTACCCAATAGAATATAATTATGGCTTCTTTCAATATGAAATGAAATAAACCACAAGGAAAACTTAGTAGATGAATTTAAGTCATTGAAAGGTGAATAAAATTAAGACAAATTGACTTGTGCGGGATTTGAATTTGGGACCCCCAGAATAGTGTACCAGTAATCTACCAACTGATTGAGCTATCCAGCCCTAGATTATTTTAAGCAATTTGAAGGTGAACAAAGAAAATTGACTGAAGTGGGATTCGAACCTGCAGCCTAGCTCTGGCATTTTATACCGTAGTCAGAGCCCATGACATACATGACATGCCTAGTTTAGCAAATGTTGTTGCGTGCATTTCGCCAAATGGTAACCGAACAAAATGAAGAATAAATTCACAATTACTTGCAAACAGCAAAAATGACAAAAACAACAAGCGGTACCCCTTGCAGTTTTTTCAATTTTTGATGAAAAATTTTACGTTCTGAAATGGATTAAATTCTACTCACAGATGAGAAATATACCACTTTTCATACTAGATATTGAGTTATTTGTGAAATGAATTGAATTAAATGAATTGGAACACTTTGGGAAAAAGTCGATTTGGGGCCAAAAATGACAAAAACCACAATTAGGGGTACCCCTTGCTGATTTTTCAATTTTGGATGAAAATTCAAATGTTCTGAAATGGATTAAATTCTCCTTGCAGATGATAAATAGACCTGTTTGTAAACTAGAAATGGTCTGTGACACCTATTAGAATAATTTGGAACAATTTATGACTTTGAAAGTCGATTTTGGGCCAAAAATTACAAAAATGGGCTGGATATTAATTTGCCCCATAGTTAATTGGTAGAGTGCTAGATTATATGTATGGTTTCTGAAGATCATAGTTTCAAATCCCGTTTCAAAGCAATTGTCTTTGTGCACCTCTACATGAATTGAATTAACTTAGCCAGGCAGTTTCCCCTTGGGTTTTATCATTTCATTATTCCATAGATGAGTTGATTAGAAAAGCTCGATCCTCTTTGAGTGATTGCAGATCCAATCAAGAAATGTTTGCAATCTGCCTGGGTTTGCATCTATGATTGCCAAAAAATGTTGTATCCATTAGGTAATTCTTGGGATAATTATGATATGAATATGGTATGTGTAGGGTTTCATGGCTTCTGCACTGATCAAACAAAAAAGTAACTAACAATTCAGTGGGGATAGGGCTGCATAGGCTCAGTTAGTCTTGGTCCAAGACTGTAAAGCTCGATAACGGACCCCATCGTGCCACTGCGCCCTCTCGTGACTTCATTTGACCCAGCTGCTCGCATAATGCGAGCAGCTGGGCGCAGTGGCACGATGGGGTCCGTTATCGAGCTTTACAGTCTTGGACCAAGACTAAGGCTCAGTTGGTAGAGCACTTGTACTGCATTCTGGGGGTGGCAAGTTAGAATCCCCCACAGTCATTTTTGTTGCCCTGGTTAGTTTCCCTTGTGGTATGTTTCCTGGCTGAGCATTTCATTGATGCACATGTCTGAGATCCACTTAGCTTAGTGGTATCACCATTTGGTATATCTTTAAGCATTTGTGCTTATAGGTCTTAGCACTTTTGGCTTTTTGAATTAATTAGTCAACATTACACCTGGGGCCAATTTCGGGGCGCTGCTTAGCACAAACATTTGCTAAGCATGACATTTCAGTCTGAATAAAAACAGGGTTAACAACCAAATATCCATGTGTTGTGTATCACTTGTGATTGCTCTTTGGATGTTGTTCACTGACCATGAATATCAAATGAAATTTTTAACTGTGGTTTGTTTTATTGGGCAATACATTTTTTTGCTAAGCAAATTTTTGTGCTTAGCAGCATCGTGAAATTGGTCCCAGGTGTTAAGTCTGAGAGCTTTTGCAATTTCAGCAAATTAAAGCTCTGTATGGACCCGGCCGTAATTATTTTCACTAATCTTTCATTGAGCCTTGTGCTGTGTAACCTTAGAATAAAATTGAAGCTCCAAAAAAATAAAATGTGTTTTTGGTATAGACAAGGAGCATGGACCATGAAAAACATTTGAGTTCTCAACTCCGACTACATCTAAGGTCTGACTTAAGAAACTGATGGAATAGACCTCAGGGAACATAGGTACTATGTGGCCTCAAATTGTGGTAGCACTTTTGTGTAATATCACAAAAATTATTACAATAGTTTCAAAACAGTATTATAAAGAAAAACAAAAGAAAATTTATCAAATGGGTTTAAGCTCTTGCTTCTGACTTATTTTTTGTTAATGTTATTTCTCTGTGAATGGATTATGAATTATATAATCACATAATCATTCACCGAAATACATATCAAGGACTTGGTTGGTCAGAAAATACAACCACGCCCCTTTTTTCAGTCCCATTGTGGGAAAGTGAACTTGTTTTTTGTTGCTCCTCAAATGATACCACATTTTCTCAAAGGTGATACCACAATTTGAAGCCACATACTACCTAGCAAAGTTGTTAATGTTAAAAAATTCCATTTTATGAAGCCAAACCATAGATGTAGGGGGTGTTGAGCTAACTCCTTAATAAGAGGGTTTTCAGAACTCCTTGACTAGCATACCTGGGATTGGAAAAGACATTGGCTGGATGGTAATAGCGCCCTCTACTACCTCCTCGTTGCCAATGGTAGATAGTTGCCTGCCGCTCCACGAGTCGCTACCGATCCAGATGAACTTGTGTGTGGTGTGGGTGCGCTTGACGGCTTTGAAGAACTTGGCTGCAAACTCATCCAGCGCCCATACTATCACGGCTGTCAAAATAAAAGCAAGGAAGATGTAAAAGGAGAAGAAAAATAGCATTTTAATATATTTTTAATTTTGTTTAGCCTGCTCAGCCTTTACACAAGTGAAACTGACTCCTGATATGACTTGTGTGCCTGACCTGCTTTAGTTAGCATCAAATGGAACTAAATAGAGCGCGAGGCTTTTCTAGGGGCCTTTACGAAATGAGGCTTGCAGAGGCTAGGCTTGGGATTTATTTTGCTCCTTCCATTTTGTGTCCTAAATGAAATGAAGGACTTGAGATACATGACGGAGCTGGAGCCTTTCTTCGGCTTCGTCGTGTGGCCCAATCCCTTCATTCCCACTTTACCTGTGGCTGAAATGAATACAAATGCCTATTTACAAAGTTGTATTCCGGACATTTGTAAATAAAAGTCGTGCTTTTCACAATTTGGGAAGACAGTTTTTCCAAAGTCTTATGACACAGGCAATCACTAACCGACTACATGGTTAGTTATATTCTGGATTCTACAACTCAAGATAAATTAAATGTCACACACAATACAGATAAAGTATTTGTTGCCAAGATGTTATGGTGAAATATAGCGTGCATTGATCAATTGATGATAATAATGTTAATTAATTTCAAAATCACAATAATTTAAACGAACCTCTGCTAAGAAAAAAAATCGGAGTGACAAAATTATCTGTTCGATCTGAAACATCATAATTATTTAGTGTAATGTTTATATCATCATCAGATCTAATAAAATGGCGTCATAGTGTCTTTATTGTTTTTTATCACTCAGCCCCGTCCGTGCTTAATTGTTAGTTTTGAAGCGGCACGGCGGCGGGAAAGAACATCCGTCAGTCAGCCGTGAATTGCAGCCCCGTGACGGGCCAGTCTGACCTGGCACACCACCGCGGTGCCTGCCCTACAAATTCACGATCAATGACCGGTGCCGCCTTTGACCGATGCCGCCGGGCTTACAGGTCGTGTGAAATTATTATTATTCAAAGTCTGATGTTCGGTCAGTCTACGGTCAAATGACGGCCGTGCTTGAGACGCGATAATCGTGATTTTTGGGGAGGAAGGTTTCAATTACAGCTAGGTATAAAGGTATTAGGTATAACAAGAGTGAAAGGGTCATGAACGCAAAATGATGACACTTTTGCTGTATGACCACTATGATCTCTCGATCCTGACGATGGACAGGCCGAAACGTTGATAGAGTTCAATTGGTTCTCAGGTCAGGGGCCGATTTCACTAACGCTTTGCGATCATCGTAAAGCCCAAATCCATCGCCAAACGGAAAATCGATCGTTACTTTGCGTAGCAATTTTCCGTATCGCGATGGATTTGGGCTTTACGATGATCGCAAAGCTTTAGTGAAATCGGCCCCAGGGGCCGATTTCACTAACGCTTTGCGATCATCGTAAAGCCCAAATCCATCGCGATACGGAGAATCGATCGTTACTTTGCGTAGCAATTCTCCGTTTAGCGATGGATTTGGGCTTACGATGATCGCAAAGTGTTAGTGAAATCGGCCCCTGGGGTTGATTTCGCCAAACTCATCGTAACTTCCTATTAATCGTATGAATTATGATGCATTGGAGCCCAAAGGAGATGATGGGTTGTGTCCTTCGTAACTCGAGTTACGATCGATCGTAGGGCTGGCCTCAGAAGTTACCACGAGTTATAAAAGTTCGAAGGCCACCGCAAAGTATAGTATCATACTTTGGTAGCATACCGAAACAAAAATCTCCACAGATTTACCTAAGGCCTATAACTTACAGGACGGTATAAAGATGCTGATGGTAGAAACATACCGTTAACATTGTTCTGCCTTAAATGCTGTCATCTCCAGAAAAGAGTAAAACCAAAGACCAACATCAATTTTGATCTTTTAAGATACAAAAATAACTGTGAAAACATTTTAAAAATTATTTAGTTGTTTTTCACTGTTTTCTCAAAAAGGGGCACCGTATGGGACTAACAATTTCTGTATTTCTTTTGACAAATACCAAAGTATGATATTACCTTTAAACCGGGACATCCCTGTCATGTAGGCTACATTCACCATGAATAAATTTAAAGCCTACAATCTCACATAGTCAGTTCTCGTAAAAAAAAGTCATCCCCGTGTTTATAGCTTATGTGCGATGTGCAGATATAATTTTCACGCCAGTTGGTCTAGACTTGCTAAGTGTGAACATTAAATGCTATAAACGTCGTTATATGGACATCCTCTGCTGAATATACTAGCAGTTAAATGAAATCAGTCGTGAAAATGTCAGGCCCAAGCCTTCAAAGATGGATTGTATCCGTTTGACTACATTCGACTTTCCACTATTATAGGCCTATTATACAGTTTGGTTGAAAGGTATAGTATCATACTTTGGTTTTTATCAAAGAATTACAGATTCATGGGCAAAAATATCAAGGAAGATACAGTAACAGTCATCTGTGAAAATTTCAGTTCCATACGGTGCCGACTTTTTGAGAAAACAGTGAAAAACAGCAACAGTATTTCTTAAGTCTTTTCTCTTTTATTTTGAACTTTTAAAAGATCAAAACGATTTTCGGTAGTTGTTTTACTAATTTCTGGATAAATACACCATTTCAGGCGGACATATTTTAACGGTAGGTTTCTACCACCACCATCTTCATACCCTGAAAGTTATAAGTAAATCTGTGAACATTTCTGTTTTGGTCTCTTACCAAAGTATGATACTACCTTTAATACCGAGATTGTATCAAATGCATGGAATGAAGACTGTAGCTGGTTGCCAAGCAATGATGTTTCCGTGCTTGCTTGGCAATTTGCCAGTTTCTAATGGCATTTCCATGAAATCGTCCTCCACGTTATTATAACATCAACCATTGATGAAAGAGTTAGCACCTTTCCTCCGGATGCAGACCAAACTCAAATCAATTGGGACAGTCCCGGATGTTGACAAATAACAACATTTAAATGATTTAGTGTAGACCTAACAAACACGGAGCATTCTGCACGTCCCAATTTGCTTTCAAAAATACACCGTCGACGTCATACAGATATTATGTATCACCCTCATTTCTTGGAATACCAGAATCAACAGATGTATAATTCTTTCACTTCAATTTTAATTAAGCCGTGACCGACCCAACTCGATCTATTTCAAAACCGGATCCTGCCTCCCTCATGATTGCACGTGTATAGCTTTGTCATTGGTTTGCCGTGAATTTAGTTGTTTACCGTGTAACAAGCATGACAAATTGATGAGGCGCGATTTTCAAGAACTTGGTCTAGGCCTATATAATTATATACTGATCTCATAAACCGATATGTTTCGACAGGAGTAAGGGACTCATTTATAAAGGATGTCTACATGTAGAATTGTTGCTGTTCAATCGCCCAAACCCGATTCACAACAGTCTCATGACGGCTGAGGTTCTAACATTACTCTTATTATCATAGTTTGGTATAACCATACTAGAGCTATAAAATGATAAGAAGAGATATGGGTATATGGTATATTAACCATAGAGCTATTTGTAGTTCTAGCGGTATAACACACAGGGGCCATGCAGATACAATGAAACTGGCAAAGAGTTATAGACTAACATGGGCATCGACACGGATTCATTTGGGATACCCATTTCGTGGTAACGTACGTTGCAATACGGTAACTATGAGACTGATGGATTTTCGTTTAAAAAATGAGACAATTGTTGATGATGATGAATAATTCTAGGGATTTTTTGAAAGGATTTTCCGTCTAAATATGATATCAAATGTTTAACAACAGGGGTCAATCTCGCAAAGCTGCTTAAACTTAAACATGTATCATTTTTGTTTTTTAAGCATGAAAAGATTTCCTCGGAAAGAGGAGTTACAACCAAATTTTCCATGATTCGATGTTGACTGCTCCCAACTTGCACCCAACTTTAGCTTCTTTTATTTAGTCATCAAATAACCATAGGGAAACTGACTGAATTTAAAGTCATTGAAAAGTGAACAAAGAAAGATTGACTGGAGCGGGATTCGAACCGGCGACCTCTTAAATACCGTACATGCTCTCTGCGCACGGAGCCACCCAGCCCTACGTTGGTGGTGACCCCAATAGTCAATTATCTTTGTTCGTTTGGCAGTCACCAGAAACCATGAAACCACGCACACCACCATAACCCAAGGATCATTTCATACGCGCAGCAATGCTGCAACCTGGGAACGGCACATGGGGGATCACTCAAAGAGTGATTCTTTTATTTAGCATAACATTCACGAGGAGTTTGGTCCGGCAAAATTTCGCCAAACTTCTGAGTTCTGTGCTTAAGCAAATTTTCAGTGCTTATCACTTTTATCAGTTAAGCCTACTGGCTCTGATGAACAGAGTACTGATCCTCATGGCTGAAACTGAACCTGACTTTGAACCTACAACGATGACACTTAGATGCCAACAGTATAGACATAAGGCCTAACTGCATAATGAAAATAACAGCTCGTGTAACAGGCCTGGTGACGTCAAGTTCAGAATCCATGGACCTTCATCTGGTTTGACCATCATGGCACCGTGACATTGAAACCACGTACCAATCGGGAACGACTCATTACTGCCTACAGTCGCCCCTCGCCAGTCGCCAAAAAGACGCCAATACCATGAAAATGAAGCCATGCTCCTACTGTGTACTCCAAATTATCATCATTTATCTCTGCTTTGTTTTTAATTCCAGCTCAATATGTTGAATTATAGTCCGGGTTCAAAGTCGAACCTGATCCGCGGAGAATTTTCTGAAGACGCCGCGAAGGCTGCGCCGATATCGCCGCAATGTCAGATTGGTATATTACCGTAGCTATATCTTGATGCATACCGCGGTGTGCATGTGGTATCGTTTCCATGAAATAAAAGGCACGACAGAAAGACGTACGTACGGTCGGAAATTGGTTGTGTCGTGTTTGTGCGTAATAATAGCTTCCGTTTATAGCATTGTGGACGACATCAACGGGTGTGCTCGGTAATTATGATCACCTTGGGCCCTTTCTCCTGGGTGGGAATTCTGTTAGCGATATACGAGTGGACAATCTTGTTTTCCTGGAGGCTGGCTTGAAGGCCTAATTCATTTTTTCTTCCTCGTCTATCTCATTCGATCATATCATCACACGCAAGCAAGACATATGGGCTCCATTGTCGAGTTGTACTATTCTAGAGGTCAGCTATATCGGGATCGCTCCAACGAGAGGACATGAAGTTAAATTCCAGATGAACGTCCATATCAGACGAGTACCCTCACCAGTATTTTTCATCAACCAAGGCGCTGTTTTTCCTTCTACTTCACCATGTCCAACATCCGGATCCTGATTGCTCTCGAGGTTTCATAAATTACGACACTTGAAATGATGTTGATGTAGTCTTGAGGACCGAGGTTGTACGCCTATCAACTTCAGAAGACCCAGCTTGTCGATAGGTTTCACACATCTCCTCAGTTCTTAAGGCCAAATGTCAGCAACATTAGCACGAATGGATTCTATACCAGCCAATCGATCATCCAGGAGGCTACCTTACACCAAAGCAATCACTCCATTTGATTGCTATGTACTCGTGTGTACATCAGTCTAAGGCACCTATAAAGTGCATTCGCCACAGCCTCCCTGCGCTGCATGCTATCCACTTCCATCATCCTCTGCTTTCAAGCATTTTGTGATGACGCCTTTAACTAGGTCAATAAAAGAGCTTAATTTCAGTCGAATGCTTTACTTTTGAAAACGACGATCTCTGACAGAAGCTATTAAGGCCTACCTGAGCCTACTATACGTCCCCCTGTCATATGTCATTTATCGTCTACTTTCGATTACAGCACCCTCAGTTCAAATGCCAACTCGTGAAACGGTGAGGATGTTTTCAGTAATCACTATGCCATGTGGGGTGTCATCTGGTGCTCCAGAAGGTCTCAGGTAATCTGATGCACATCGCTTATAATAGTCTGAATCGCTTCCTCCAAGAAGACCCAAACCTATCTGCTTGCGACTCATGGTAGGCATTCAGTGCCACACAAAGAGAAAAATTAAGGATCTGGGTCTGATGTTAAGGGGAACCGAAAGGCTGGTCTTAAAATAGAGCCTGATGAAGAACACTCGACGCACGATCTGTGCTGCTCCAAAGTGAGTTCAAGGTATTATGTACAAGAGTCTTTTATCCGGTGGCATATCCTCAAAGGAACAGAAAACACAATTAACTTGAGGCGAACTTTTGGTCAGATCCTTTCATTGAAGCGAGATTCACTGGCGACGCCACAAGATTCCACCTTCGAGAGAAACATTAATGTTTCATCGCGTCACAAGATGAGTGCCAATCATCCATCAGATGTTATTGCAGACATACCCAGCCCTACCAACATAATTCATGTTGACATAATCCATTTAACAGCCTGCGAAACTTACCAAGTAATGTTCTCAACAGACGTATAGGAAAATCTTAATGTTCCGGGGCCAATTTTGCAGAGCTGCTTAAACACAAAAATGCTTGAGCATGAAAAGTCTTTCTTGATCAAACAGGATTACCAACCAGATTTTCATGAAAGATTTAAGGCTTTGAATGGTGATAATGTGGATCGGTTTGCGGAAACACCAGTGCAAGAATCGTTCGTACTTTCGCGCTTCTTATTTCGTTCGCACTTCTCGCAATTAAGATCTCAACGTTTCGACTAGTCTGCTCTAGTCCTCATTAGGACACAAATTTTCATGCGATATTGATTGCTTTTGACTTGGATTCTTTGTTTGCTGAGCATAACACTCACAAGGAGTTTTGGCTAGCATACTGACTTTGGTGCTTATACGCACATTTTGGTGCTTAGGCAGCTTTATGAAATTGGCCCCAGAGATTGGGCCTGTGTCTAAGTTCCTACCTCTGGCATCTGTAGCTTTCAACAAGTTCTCCACGATGCGGTCGTAGACGGACGCGTTGCCGTCCCTTGGTATCATTTCCTTGGCTGCCAGGCAGACGTCGTTGGCGCTGGCCAGCTTTTTGACCTCCTCGATGCCCTGGATGCCGTAGTTGGAGCTCTCGTGTACGATGGAGATGTAGGTCCAGTTGAAGTGGAGCACAATGTCGATCATGGCCTGCGCCTGGTACTGGTCTGAGGGCACGGTGCGGAAGAAGTACGGGAACCGTAAGTTGTTGCTGAGGTCCGGGCTGGTCGACCAGTAGCTGATCTGAAAGAGATCACAGAGGAACATGACTTACCAGCTATAATTATGAAGAAGTTCCTGCAAAGTCTTTACTATGATCCTGGTGAGCGTTAAAGCTCATGCCAAGTTTTCCAAAATGGGGTGTTTTAGTAGGAAGTTTAAATTGCATGCCAAGGTTTTGAGCGAAAATGTAAATTGTAATTACTTAGACATCCTTAGTGTCTCAAATAATAAAAGAATGATAAACGTCTATACAAACTGCTCATCAGCCAAGAAGATGACCTAAAACATGAAATGGTCACATGAGTTGGTTATAGCTGATAGATGGCGTTTCGGTATATACTAGAGCATGATCTGTGTCTAAGGCTTGAAGTACAAACTGTGACCAGCTGAACAAAGATGAGCCATGTCCAAAACGGGCTTTGAGCACTACGGCTAATTCTATCATCGTGTTCCAATGCATTTGCATTAAAAATTGCAAGACAGAGGGTCGATTTCACGAAGCCCTACGATCGATCATAACTCGAGCTACGAAGAATAACCCATAGTATGGGCCTTCTTCACGCAGGGCTTCAATGCGTCAAAACTCCTGTGATTGATAGTAAGTTACGAAGAGTTTGGTGAAATCGACACCTAGATCTAGCTCCATCGAACTGGTTACGGATGCAGCTATAGATGGAATAGTGTTCTGCTCCGGGCTCACTCACTTATGAAAGATCCTGCTAGGATCAAATCATTAGGCCCTCCTAACCCTGAACATTGAATTAAACATTAATGGATTGATGTAGAATCTATATACGAATAAGAAGCATCACCAATATTGTGTGGCAGGTTGAAGGGGCCTGGGGTCGATTTCACGAAGCCCTACGATCGATCGTAACTCGAGTCACAAAGGAAAACCCATCGTATCCTATGACTTCTACGTGGGGCTGAAATGCATTATAAGCGCTACGATTGATAGTAAGTTACGATGAGCTTGGTGAAATGGCCTGGAAGCATAATACGAAAAGGTAATAGCCGCACAGACCCGAAACTGAAGCTACCGATGACTTCAGACGGAAGAGAACCTTCCAAACGGACACCGTTTTAATACTCTCGGGACGTATAGTTGAAATCTGAATCAATTCGATCGATTTCACTGGGATGAGTCGGGATGGCTAGAGGCCACACACAATTATTGAAATGTGGATGTAAAAAGTGCAACCTAAAGACCTCGCAAAGCTGAAGGAAATGTACCACGCCGTCCCATCGTTACTTCAAACATTTACAAGGGAGGAGAATAAACACAGAAATGGGACATGGTGCTGGCTGGAAGCAAGACGTATAGGAGGCAGAAGGATATCCACTCGGATACTCAACTCTCCCGCTGGGAGAGTTACAGTGGATCGATAGTTAATCTACATGCAAAGGTTTGGGAGAGATCTTTAATTTCCCCCGGGAAATTTGGAGGTTTGTTGAGGATGTACGTTTCTGGAGGAATGATCAGGAATAATAGAAGAGGTTTGGGACAGAATTCAAATTCAGAATGTCGGTTTTGAGGATGTCAAGCAAGGCTGTCTAGACCAAGGATTGCATCTTTACTTAATACGGAAATGGAAGAAGATGACAAAATCACCCTCCAGCAATATGACTATCCAAAATCGAGTTGAGATGAAGTAGCAAGTAAGGTTTGCGGAGGCACCATGTATTACACTCTTCTTTGGAAGATGTGTGGTCCTGAGAAGGACCGGTGAGGGAGAATATCTCGACGTTTGTGCTCTGGCTGTCCTCAGGAGAGAGAGAGAGAGTACCTGAAGAAGAACAGAGGTCAATTTCACCAAACGCATCGTAACTAACTATGATCGTAGGACTTATAATGCATTGCAGCACTACATAGGATTTGTAAGACACGATGGGTTGTCCTTCGTAACTCAAGTTACGATCGATCGTAAGGTTTCGTGAAATCGACCCAAAGCTTATAATGTCGGCTGCGGCTTATTCAGGTGTGGATAGTGAATTGCGTTTAGATGAAGAATGAGATAAATTGGCAAGCATTATTTCACAGACCACAAGGTTTTTCCAAGTCCAAGCATAATCAATTGAAAGATATCTTTTTTCAAACAATGAATCATGGATCAGGGGAAAAAAAAAATTCCATGTTTTAGAAACACAAACGACTCTCGATGGAGTAAAACTGTAAATAATAGTCTTCCGTCAGCTGTGCCTCTCGTTCCAAAATTAGATGACCAAATGCGGGACATAACCCATCCGAGAAGATAGCGGTATCTTCCAGTGATGGCACAAATTTGTTCTTAGAACATGAAACGGTAGATAGGGCATCGCACAGCAGTAGTCTCCGCGGAGGTATTTTTCTGGAATGCGACCGGAATCGCCTGTGATTCCGTGTGTCGTGAATCACAAGGAGTCCGTCCGTTACGGTTGTTTGTCCGTAGAGACAGTGTGTGTTTTTTCCCGTCATTGATTTTCGCCCACGCGCGCCTCTTTTCGTCTCAGTCGCTACCGCGCCTGATCATCAGTGCGTTTACCGAACTAAGGAATCGCGAATTACTAGGTCACTAGAAAATTTGGCCAACAGTATGCTTGTAATTAACATTGATTGTTTTTTGGCTAGTGCTCTACCACTAGGTCCCCATACGTGCCATATTGAGCAATACACTAAGGATGGCACACTTGAATGAGAAGGACATCTGAATAGACGTTTAGACTGGCCTGCTGCAAGGGCTTTCTCTCTAAATGCCAGTCGTTTCGTTATTTGATCCCCTCTTCGTCAAATGGCATGATATTGGTGGGACCGCTAGAGCAGAGAGATTGAAAAGGGTATAGGTATATAAACTCTGCAACTGACAGCCAAAGTGGCCATAACAATTCCAAATACACTCGCTTTTCAACAGCAACTCTTCGATCAATGTGAGTTCGCACATTGACGAGTTGTTGAAGTTGCTGAAAACAGCTGAGGTGTCAAACGTGTGAATGTTATCGATGGCTTCGAATACACGATGACACAGTCGGGTCTGCACAACCAATGACACCTTTGACTGAAAAAAAAACCCAGAGTCACCTCATAAATTTAGTCTTTCAGACTTAATACATTTTTTTCACACTATATCACATCTTCTGTATATCATCGACTTAAAGGTACAGTACATTGGCTCAGTAGTTTGAAAAGAACAACCTGCAGAGCTTCAGCTTTAATGACAAACCATAACCTATATTTTCAGCATGGATGACAGAGCTGCAGCCTGAGCCTGAGCCCGGGCAGCACTCACACTTTGTCTGATCAAACATGTACATGACATAATAAACCTGTGAAAATTTGAGCTCAATCGGACATCTGAGTCACGAGAAAATAGCGAAAACCCGACTCAATTTTTCTTATAAAACATGAAGAATGGTTTTGATTTATGGTTTTCTTGTTTTACTAATTTCTGGATAAATACACCATTTCAGGTGGAAATATTTTAACGGTATGTTTCTACCAGCACCATCTTCATCGTGACCTTGAGTGAAAGGGGATAACTAAAACAACTCAAGTGGGGGTGTCGTTTATGTTTGTTCCAAAAATCGTTCGGACGAACGATCTTTGGAAAAGACACTACATTGATTTGCTTGAAAAACCCAGCATCTGATCATGAACCAAGATTTCCAATGGTGACTGTTTGCACTGTTTACAAACTGTTGAGTCCATTTTCTGTCTCAAACTCACTACAAACATTTTGGAGGCCTTGCAAATCCTATTATGTTTTCACCTCTAAGTTCACATTTCCGATACCCTGGGACTTGAATATCCAGAAGCTATTATTTTGTTTTCTGGGAAAGTCTTGAGTCTATTAAGTATACATTTTGCCGCGGCCTTCAATTTACGATAGAATTATACCCAGTGCGGTGCGGGACTAATGGCAATAGTGGATGTCTTTCAAAATGAAATGGCGTGTCCGTTGAAATGTTTGAAGTGCCACGTATACACATTATGAATCTAGGCCAGATGGTTCAGACACGAAGCGGGCTGAACAAATAAAGGGTCCCCTCCCCCGCTGAAAGCATCTTGAAAGTCGAGAGGAAGATCCAACAGATTATTGGATGGAGGAAGGCGCATGACAGTGAAAAAGGAAAACATGACCCCGTATTGAGACCGAAGAATTAGAATTAGTTAGGCCCTAAAGGTACAGTACAGGATTGGTAACATACCAAACATAAATGTTCACAGATTTACGCCACTTTCAGGATATGAAGATGGTGCTGGTAGAAACATACTGTTGAAATATTTCCGCCTGGAATGCTGTATTTATCCAGAAATTAGTCAAACAAAAACCGAAAACAGTTTTGATCTCGGGGTAAGATCAAAACCATTCTTTATGTTAATATAGGTTATAAATATTGAGTCGGTTTTTCGCTATTTTCTCGTGACTCGGATGTTCGATTGAGCTCAATCACATGTTTATTATTTCATATACATGTTTGATCAGACAAAGTGTGATCGAGTGCTGTTCTGTGACTTTACCAATAATGTATTATGCCTTTAAAGAAAAAAAGACGGAGAGAAAGCAAAGGGGGGGGGGGTGTCCAGCTACGAAATAAAAACAGTTAATACGGGACGAGGAATCGTATCTCGTGTAAAACGATGCCAGGACGTCACGTCAGAGATTGGGAATCGATACTTAAGCAAAGCCATGCAGGCTAGATCCTCAGGACACTCACTGTTAACCGTATTATCCCCTGACACGTTGGCCCAAGGCAGTTCAAGTCTTATACACTTTTGATATCAAACTTCGGCATAATTTCCCCTCTGGCTCTTACATACATAAAATTGGCGGTGGAACTTGAAAGTTGAAACCTTTCCTTTTAGAAACTGTTACATTGTATATCATCGGGCGTGTAATCCAATAGACGATCCTTTTACAAAAGGTTTTCACGTCAATAAACCCTTCTCGTGTAACTGGAATGGCTATTTACCAAAAAGAGAAACACTTCCCTCTAACCGTAGGGCTGATTGCACAAAGAATAGCTACCTATAGAACGGTGTAAGTTTACCGGTACCGGTTTGGGGAGCTAGCAGCAGGCTTATTGACTTTGATAAGTCTTTATATGTATCGAAATATATATAATAAGATACCTAAGAAATGTTTATGCCTTTGGCATTAAGCAGTTTGGTCTTGAAGGTATAATACATGATCGGTAAAGGTCACAGAACAGCACTCACACTTTGTCCGATCAAACATGTACATAAAATGATAAACCTGTGAAAATTTGAGCTCAATCGGACATCTGAGTCACGAGAAAAATAGCGAAGACATGACTTAATTTTTCTTGACTTAAAGAATGGTTTTGATCTTACACCGAGTTAAATTCTGTGTTCGGTCTTTGTTTGACTAATTTCTAGATAAATACAGCATTTTCAGCCGGAAATATTTTAATGGTATGTTTCTACCAGCACTATCTTCACATCCTAAAAGTTATACGTAAATGTGTGAACATTTCTGTTGGGTATGTTACCAATCCTGTTCTGTGCCGTTTAGCCTGCGGCAAATGATGATAAACGCGGTTGTACATCATGTACATCATTACAGACATTGACACGGTGTCCTTTGCATGTACAGACCCAAAGAAAATACACATAAAACGCATTCCCTCAGAAAAATACACACATGGATGACCATGGCTGAACTGAGTAATTAATCACAATATCTGAACTGTCATGCTTTCTGATCATAAATCAAGGCAGAGCAATTCCAAGCGGTTGAGCGGTGTTACGGTCACTGCGACCTGAAACCTGAACCCCAAACAAGCATCAACCCATCACGACTAGACTGACGAAGCCGGATCTGGGGGGCGTTTACAAAACGGAGGCTCAGGCTCCGTCTCAGGCTCCGGCTCCATTTCGTGAAAATGACGGGTATCAAATTAGAGGTTTTTGGCTGCGATCCTGGTGTAGATTCTCTAGTTTGAAAAGAAACTAGAGAGCAGAGCTTCAGCTTTAATGAAAAACCACAACCAATATTTTCAGCACATGGTTGTCAGAGCTGGTGCCTGACCCTGAGCCTGATTCTGAGCCTGAGCTTGAGCCTGAGCCTGAACCTGAGCCTCCGTTCCGTTTTGAGGTCGACACTCGACTGCACGAGTCTTGGGATGTACTAGCACACCCATCAAAGAAAACGGGCACGTACAAGGTTAACTCACAGGTCAACTCACCGGGTACCACACCGAACCGCCAATACCATTAAGACGTTCCGAAAGGCATAGTTTGTGTCGACAGTCGTTGCGTCTGTCGACATTCCATGATATCTGTCGTCAGGGAATCTCTGGGCAGGGAAGCAGACTAGGACAGACCTTGAATAGAATGTTGATTGTGTGCAAGGCGCCCGTGCCTCGATGCTCAGGTATAGATAGATATCAGACTACGGGAGTTTCCGCCCAAACCTACGTGACACGCATATCAATAATAATGTGCGATATAGGTATATGTGCTCGGTCAGCCCGAGGCATAAAGGTAGATTTCACGACCTTCGGAATAAATCACTTAAACATCGACGACATATTATTGCAGCATCTAGTGTCCCCTGTCTGCTAACGACCCTCCGTAATATCATGTTAATAACCCTTTAATGGCACCTGGGGTCGATTTCACGAAGCCTTAAGATCGATCGTAACTCGAGTTACGAAGGATATTCCTACGTACGTTGGGCTGCAAAGCGTCTTAAGTCCTACGATTGATAGTAAGTAACGATGAGTTTGGTGAAATCGACCCTTCGAATATTACTGTTCTGACCACACGATAAGCCTAAACCGAGCCGTTGCAAGAGGCGATTTCAACCATTAAAACAGGCTCAAACTGCCACAGTTCGCTTCATTAAGTTGTCTAAGACTATACCCACTAGCCTAGCTTACCCTTTTCGTACTATAAGGTCAAGTGACATGGCTCTTGTAATTTATGTTGTTTAGAAAACCCAAATGCTTGTGTTTTCGTTCCAATGATTTTGTACCAAAATGATGTTGAGCCTGTGCCTCCAAGATAAATGGCGTCAAAAGGGCGCCCTCAAAGGTCAACAATAATCATGGCTTGTTCGTGGAGCATGTCACCCAAGTTTGACTTTATAGTGTAGCGATTGCAATACAGAGCACAGACTCAACTGCGCACGGGACATGATTAAACTCAGTGAAGCATAATGGACTCTGGACAAGACGGTTAATTAGCGGTTCTTACTTAGTGGCCGAGTATCCGGCTGCTTTAATTAATTAGGATGACCATACGTCACGTTTCCTTTCAAAGAATCGTCAGTGTCACACTGTGAACCGTATACCATTGTAGGGCCTACCACGTGAACAGGTGGGTTTCGCAATTTGCCGAATGCCATATCGCCAATTCTCGGAAACATGGTCATTCGCTCGAACAGAATATCACCGACAGTTCCTCTTGAAGAAGATGGAGCATCAGCTCCGAAGACGTAGGATTCGACGGTATCGCCTCTAGACGGATGTAGACAACAACAACAACTTTCACACTGCAAAACCAAATCAACGTGGGTAATCTCGGAGGACGTGGGGGAAGATCGACTGACGAGGAAGTCAGATTTTGAGGTTTTTGTCAGACCGGAGATGAGGTGATGACGCACTCGAGTACGCGACCCAAATGCCAAATCGCGGGCCCAATGTGAATGTTTTTGTTCTCACGGGGAGAGGAGACTCGAATGTTCGCTCCGTATAACTGGATTTATCTTTTACGGATCGACAGGCAAGGGTGATCGATCGATGTGACCCTCCTTGGAGGGAACGGGATGAAAGGTCAAAGCATGAAGACAAGTTCTGAAAGTGCTTCGTGGTCCCAACAATGTTCAACGATCAACAAGATGGGGATGCTGATTGGTATACACTCCCCTAACCTCAGCCGATTCGCGGATCCATTACGTTTATGACAGCAACATTTTTATCTCTGACTCCATTAGGCGAAAGGGGAAATCCCTTCTTCTGTAGTTTGACGCACATATTAGATCGATCTACCTGATAGGTCATGCTAATTTAATGTTTTCGGTCCCTGATTCAGAAAGGCCACCACAGCGGTAAAAAAACTCCGGATTCCTTGATGTTGTTTTTATGTCGAAATGTAGACCACATTGTCACGCTCCAAATTCTCAGCCGAACTTAAGTCCCTCAAGTGCCTCTTTCAGAATTAGGCGCGGTGTGGGCCGCAAGCATGGCCTTCGCGGAAGCTTTTAAAGCTTTTAAAGCTCTCAGACAGTCCAGCCACCAACCTCTTGGGCTCTTCCCCTGATAGAAGGAAGGCAGCCCTAAGTCTTCCTCAAGGACCCGTGAAATGAACCACGATCCTCCCTGCTGACGACCACTACACATGGATCCCCAGGCCCCGTCTGACCCGGTCATACCCTGATATCTCAACCATACCACTCCTCATCCATTTAAAAACATCTTACAAGACAAATCGGCAGAGAAGTTCAATTGTAGGTCAAGTATTGTCGATATGTTTACAACAACATCGCAATTAACCTCATGTTGGTACGCCACGTTCCCCCTAAGGGAAGCCGTCTGAAGCACAGAGACGTCTGCATTCATATTATCACTCAATCTTGATTCCCATTTGGACTGCCTCTATGGTACAATTAAAGTAACCCTCAAATTGGATGTAATTGTTGCAGGCATCAACAACGCAATCAGTTTGATATAAAATTACAAGTTGTCCAAAAGACGTACGTGCGATCTTGCACGACGCACCGCCATTTTGTGACATTGAGAAGACAACGGAAATGGTTGGTAACTGCTGATCAACTTAAAAAATTTTTACCAGAAAAGCAGTTTCTTCTCATTATCCTGACTTCCAGTAACTACATGCACTCACCCATCAATTATTACAAAATTGGTGAAGCTGGCCAAAAGTTGTTGGTCTTTTTCAAGCTTGTCGACCCAATACACATCTGGAAAGGGTCTACAGATTCCGTGCACTGTGATTGGCCAACGCGTAGCAAACTCTTGGAGTCGCACTATTTGGAATCGCCCCATACGGTGCCGACTTGTTGAAAAAAAAAATACAGTGAAAAACTCCCACGGAATTTCTTTAATCTTTTCACCGTTATTTTTGATCTGAAATATTAAAGATCAAAAATATGAAATATTTTCGGTCGTTGTTTTACTAAATTCTGGACTATTTATACCCTGTAAGTTAGAGGTAAATCTGTGAACATTTCTGTTTTGGTTTCCTACCAGAGTATGATACCTTCAAAGATGTTCTATTTTTCGTATGCAGGTCACCATACTGTGGTGAGACGATTTTTATTACATGAGGAACATCACTCAATGCATGTGCACCACCAGGCGAACAAGCTAGAATGTCATCACTTTCAAGATTGCTTCCCCGATGCGCCCTAAAACATAGTTACATGTGGTTAAACACTTACAGACATCACGACGACTTCACACAACAGTACTATCAACGAAATCAGAGCAGTCTTTCGCCAGCTCCCAACAACTGTCGTCTGCCTTCAACATCCGAGTGTATTAAATCTAATCTTAGTCTAGTTGCCGTGTGACATGTTGGGATTTCAAAACGGTCCCTAGTTTTGGATACTAGAAAGCTTTCAGGTACAGTGTTATGACATACCCTGGGTGTAAGGCATGAAGATATGACATTATGAAAATTGAATGAATGAATTGCTTGACGGAATAAGAGCGTGCCACGACAGCCGACTATTAGTGCAATGCAAAAACGCAAGAAGCCCTTTAGGCCGTACGAGAAAATGTTATACCAATCGGTTTAGCGAATAATACTAGCCTCCATGAGAAACCTACACCAAAATCACGATCCAGAATGCTTATTAAATTTATAGAATAAAGCGCATTCTATCTGTTTCAATAGGCCTATTTGTGACTCGAAATGACTCGATGTAAACAATTGACTCGACTCGACTCGACTCGACTACACACTGTGACTTGACTCGACTCGACTCGACTCGACATTCATGACCAAATGACTCGACTCGACTCGAGTCACTTCTTTAAAATGACTCGACTCGACTCGAGTCACAAATATGACTCGAGCCTATATGTTCACTTTACGGGTGATCGTGACTACGCTGTGATACGGCGAGGAAAAGTAGGTCAATTCTTTGACATCACTGGAAAAACAACTCTAGAAGTGTTTGCTTGTTTCAGTCGAAAAAACCCAAAATTGCTTTTAGTAAGTTCGATTTTTGGACACAAACACACACGTACATAGAACCCGATCCACAACCTGAGACCCACACACGTTGTATACATACAAAGCTCCACATCGAAATCAAAGAAGCTTTTAGATTTACAAATCGTGTAAATATACAGAAAGCTGGGATCTACCGGCAAATGAATATCCACGTACGGAGGTTTCAATCAGAGGGCAAAAGCGACCGAGCAATCGCCGATAATATCCAGCATTTGAACGGCCACGGCAAAGCACTGATCACGGTCTCGGAGACGGAAATCGACTCAATCCACTCAACGGACAATAAGGAAGTCTGGATTCGCCCACGCAAAAAAAAAACCCTAAGACGGTATAAAGAGAGTACGGTGAAAAGACAGTCCATCCATCAGCCTTTGACTTGTAAATGAGACCACAAACCTTATTACTTGCAAAAACACGAATTTTAAAGTGGGGATGTGTACAAATTGCTGGTTGATGGTTCAAGTGAGTGATGGGGTACAACGGGGTTCGGAATTGACATGAGAAAAGGGAAAGGCTGCCTTTCTTTTGTCTCAGGGTACTTTTTAGCCGCAAGAGTAAGGGTTAATTTGCACTTGTTGACTTCGTGCGTCGTGTACTACTACAGTTGTACACTGATATTACTGGGGCCTTTATCAAAGCTCGGCTCCGGCTCAGGCTCCGGATCCGCCTCCATTTCGTGAATCCATTTCAAACTGACCGTAGGTATCAAAATCGAGCCTTTTGGCTGCAGTTATTCTGGTTGAAAAGTACAACAGAGCTTCCGCTTCAATGGCAAACCACAACCTATATTTCCAGCGTATGAAAGACGGAGCCAGAGCCGAGCTTTGAGAAAGGTCCCTGGTATACTAGTTGCAGAGGATCAGCGAAGCGTCTACCTATTTCTGTTTAAGGTGATTCTGAATGTCAAATGAATAGCGAGTCAACACGGTGGTACACAAACACACACAGATTCAAAACCGTTTACGTAAAGACTGCGACGATATGTTTACTGATACTTTTTTTCATGATGTAACTTAATTTGAAGGCCTTAACTATTGTCTTACAATTCCAGACGACTGCCCGCTCCCAAACTTTGCCACAACATAGAGTTCGCATTCACGAGTAGCATTGCTCTGGAACATAAAGCAATTGCAAAAGCGAGGTGCTTGAGCTCTGCAGTCCTCACATACAGTATATGTACCTCTTCAGACATGCAGGCCAATTTGAATTAGGTACCACGTGGCAGACTACATGATAGGCCTACACTACTTCAATAGCAGAAACTGGGCATGCCATTAAGCTTGGCCCTTGAACAAACTTTGACACTGGCTCTGCAGCTGCCTGCCAATGACAGACCCAATCACAAGTCCAGCACTGGCGATAACAAAATGGATAAGCATGGCGAAGGGATATAAGGAAGTATATACGAGCTAAACACGTGCGCTTATTGTATGCAGTTAATTACTAACAGCTCCCGGATTTGGGCGAAAGTTTCGGGGTGAAGTTTCGGCATTTTTTAAAAAGATGTTTCTATTTTTGTTCACACCAAAGGCTGAAAATTTCAAGTTATGGAATAAACATGTGCTGGGTGGTTGGATTTTCTGTCTGTCTACGGTATGCCAGATCCGTTGCCGTATTTGGTTAAAATTGTATTCAAACGTAAATAGCGCCCTTATAGTTTGCAAGTCATTATGTAAGATAAAAAAAATGACAATTTTGATTTTCAACCAAAAACTAGGGGCCTGTGTGTTTATGACGAATCCTGCGGATCCGGATCCCATTTTAGCGTACCCTGCATAGGACGTGGATCCGAAAATTTGGGAGAGATCTTCATTAAAATACTCAACATTTTACTGGAAAACAAAATCATGGGAACACCTTTGGTTTGTGACAAACAGAGAGGGTGATGGACAGTATTTAAAGGCAGCGTACAGGATTTGCAAGGCCTCCAAAAAGTTGTTGAGTTTGAGACAGAAAATGGACTCAACAGTTTGTAAACAGTGCAAACAGTCACCATGAGAAATCTTGATTCATGTTGGGTTTTTCAAGGAAATCAAGATTTAGTGTCTTTTAAAAAGATCGTTCGTCCGAACGATTTAGTAGCATTTCAAAAGCATGGTGTAATCGTGAAGGATTCAGAGGGGGGGGGGGGTAAGATTATTTCGGCCGTTTTTCTGCTATCCAGATGAACAAAGCGTAAAAAGGTACATGAAACAACGTCTGTAAGGAAGTTTAAGACCTTCACTTCTGTTTAAGTACCAAATTCAGCCCAAACGCACATCTTTGCAAATATGTCCCCTTTGAGTTTGATTGTGGAGGTAGGACGTTAAACTATGGGGTTTGATACATCATGAGGTTGATAGTACCATGGAGATAGCTATACCTCGATGATAGTACATAAACCATACGGTTGATAGTACATGGTACGTACACTATTCAGTCGTACGGTTGGATCACCGCAGATAGTGTCCATTTGGGGTATTCGTCGTGTACATCCGGCATCAGCAAATGTGATCGTAGTAGTTCGAGCATGACGTATGGTTCCCACAGCCCTCGCACTGACACTAATTACAACCAGTGACAGACGTTTCATGTCCTGCTCCGTAAAAAAAGGCTTTATTATAGTAATTGCAGATTCACTTTGACTAATGGTCGTGTTTTGCTCGTGCCTGATTGGTTTTTCTGCTCAGTGAGGTCGTGACCCCAGAATGACCGGAGTGGGATTTGCCCTAGATTTATAGACGGGTTGTCGAGAGACAACTGCAATTGGACGGTGCTCACTGAATTAATTAAAGGTAGTATCATACTTTGGTAAGAATCGAAAACAGAAATTTTCACAGATTTACGTATAACTTACAGGGTATGAAGATGGTGGTGATAGAAACATACCGTTAAAATGTTTCCCCCTGAAATGGTGTATTTATCGGGAAATTGGTAAAACAACGACCGAAAATAAAAGAGAAAAGACTTAAGAAATACCGTGGCCGTTTTTCACTTTTTTTCTCAAAAAAGTGGGCAACGTATGGGACTGAAATGTCCACAGATTACTTTTACTGTATCTTCCTTGATATTTTTGCCCACGAATCTGTATTTCTTTGACAAAAACCAAAGTATGATTACTATGATATTATCTTTAAAAAGAAAGTGTTTTTCCGTGAACACATAAATTTAAGTTTGACTTCATCATCACGATATGAGTTCCTTTTCTCTCTCTTTGTTTTAGAATACATGTATTGTTTTAAAGGTCTTTTTGTGTCTCTTAAACGGCAAAATGCGGCATTTTTTCTTTAAATTTGGTTTGCTATTTGTTTGCAATTTCAGTGACGTCGTGTTTACCCCGCGAATACATTGACTTGAATTTCTATTTAATCAGTGAATGTCTTGGGCACCGCAGAAAAAACCTTTAAATTTATGCAGTTTGAACGTTTTGTATCGAACACCCAACGCAGTTTGTTTGCTATACGTATGATCGTCATTTATGGACTTGTGGTGCTTTTTACAACTTCAAATGTGCTTCGTGTTGGTATGTGTGTGTCGGTCGCTATTTCTATGTGCCAATAATTTGGAATTCCGCGATCCAAGGTTTTCCTTTTTTCAATGATAACCGTTGATTGAGCGAGTACAGCAACCCCCATTTGCTCTGGTTCTATTATTAAGCGCGAGTTCTTCTATTTCTGCAATCTCAACACGGATCAATAAATCATTCCGTACGTTTGATAAAAAAAGACATTTTTTCGTATACATACAGCGCATAGCAGACATGCCGTTTGTTGAAGTTCTAGATTTCAGGGTTGGGACAAATTGCTGAGTGATCTCGCTTCCATGATAGACCGTGTTTGTACTTGCACATCTTCAGTGGACCCTGCTGTGCAAACGCGTGTTGGAACTGCGTGGGATGCTGGATGATGGAGACGACTGACTAGCCCACTCGTGTCTATCACCAGGTCTATATTTAGCCCTCCTTATGGCTCCCGCTGTTCTGTTCCAAAAATCTGATATCACAAGAAGGACCCTCTTGAGATGAACAGGATAATATTAGCACTCAGCTGCATGGTCGCATTGCCTAACTATGTCAAAGGTCGACCCCTGAGACGGAAAGTCAACTAATTGAAAATAATGCACATAGGGGCCTATAAGTATAACCTAAATAATTACAAATGGGGTATAAGGGAGACATGTTAGCATATAAAAGTGGACATTAGGGAGACATCGGGACTTAGAGAGACTTTTTGATGTCTCACTAAGGTACCAGCTACCTTTTAAAGACATATTTTTACTGCCAATATTTTAATAGAAGACATGCTCTCAATATGAACATGTCAATTTCAAGTAGTTTTTTTCATAGCAATTTCATAGTACAACTGTCTTTTCGTTTTACGCACTTATTAAGAGAGGCCTAAAATTAATACGAAAACAACGGAGTGTCCTTTACAAAAACTACAAGTATGTACTACAGTATTTCGATTATTTTCAACATGAATTGGATGAGACAAGAGGGCGCTGTTCGTGTGACGTCACATCGGAAAATATGCTGAAAATGACAGCACTGTATACTGCACTATAAAACAAAATGCAGCGAACTTGCAAAACTACATTATTAGGAGAGTCGAAGTGATACAGGCAATGAATGCATATAGTAATACCTTGAATGACAACCGGAAAACTGATCATGAATAATGAAAATACTGCAGGCTATCTGTTTCAGTCCGAATAACTCAGCACATTTCGGTTCAAGTTGATGTTTTTGCAGCCAAGTGGAACTGGAAGCTACAAATATCTCATCGCGCGAAGACGGTGAAAGGTTTCAAAATAT
The DNA here is from genome assembly GCA_963971285.1 of Astropecten irregularis. NCBI lineage: Eukaryota > Metazoa > Echinodermata > Asteroidea > Paxillosida > Astropectinidae > Astropecten > Astropecten irregularis. The sequence goes on along the minus strand of OZ020264.1, from coordinate 2,868,910 downwards.
CAAGTGACACTCACGGTGATATCTCAGAGGGCTGGGAAAGCAATGTTATATCACTTGAATGAAAGCGAAGACGGAAGGTTTTATTTCTTTCTTTCGCTACAAAACAATTTTACTCGATGTTGAACATAAACAAGAAGCTTGAAAGTATCTGTGTAAGATAAAGGGTTTTCTTGCAGCACGCCCCACCAGGAGGACAATTTTTACGGAGCCGCACTTTGACCTGAATTAGGAATTATTAAAGGTACAGTACAGGATTGGTATAACACACCCAAACAGACATTCTCACATATTTACGTATAACTTTCAAGGTATGAAGATAGTGCTGGTAGATACCGTTAAAATATTTCCGCCTGAAAAATGGTGTATTTATCCAGAAATTAGTCAAACAAAGACGGTTTTGCAGTTTTGATCTCGGGGTGAGATCAAAACCATTCTTTTCGTTTTATTTGAAACAAGAGTTTTTTTCGCTATAAATTATCGGGACTTAGATGTCCGAGTGAGCTAAATTCAAAGCTTTATTATTTCATGCACATATTGGATCAGACTATAAGTGTAGGAGTGCTGTGTGTAACCTTTACCACAATCGTGTATTATATTGTCTTCAAAGGAGACTTCTCAGGATTATTATTCCATTTTCTGTAACGGCTTTTCGATATAGGCAAGTTTGTGTTGGAATAAAGAACATAAGACAACTTTGTGAACCTCTACCAACCGTGAGCTGAAAATTTCAGAGCCCTCATAATAAATATGCCAAGTGTAAATAGGCCTCGCTGAACAAACATCACTCACCAAAACAATCGTCAAAGACCTCAGTGTTACCCAATGAATTGCCGCCCTCTCTGCGGTTTTCTATCTTTATATGGTTTTGCACTTTATGGTACGTAACCTGAACCATTTCAAGAGGAAAATTTTCTTAAAAGCACCGGATTTTCTTTCTGTGGTTCTGTGAATTAAGTCCCATGACGTTGATACACGATAGTCTGCTCGCTAGATAATGTGATTACGCGGGAAATATTGTACAGTATATAGCTGAACCTTGTGAAATTGTATTTGTTCTTTAGAGTTCTCATTTCTTAGTCTGGTTCCCTGCCCAAAGATTTCCCGACGTCTCTTATTAAAAAAGCCTATATTTGACAGACAATACACGGGTTTACACTTCGGAGGCCATCTTGGATTTTATCGCAACTTCAAAACGAGGCACTTCTACGCATGCGCACTTTTCGAAGTGTAAGCCCGTCCATTGTCGAAGACAATACACGTGTTTACACTTCTGCGGTTTTTATCGCGACTTCGAAACGAGGCACTATCACGCATGCGCACTTTTGGAAGTGTAAACCCGTGTATAGTTTGGCGCTTTTTGGGTCCGGGAACCAGACTACTCATTTCTAAGGTCTGCGAATTCTGAGCATGCGCGAGAGGATGACTGTCTGCTGCCACCAAGCGTCTCATTATGTAATAACCTCCATCGTTGGACGGAGGCCCGTTAAGGACAACACATGTTAATATTTCTCTGATAGGCTTACAACTCATTGTAGTCATCTACACAGGCAAAGTGATTATTCAATGTGTACAGTAATACGCTTGATATTCAGGTCAATCTCATTCTGAAACCATTGTTATCCGTTACAATGACACGAGAGAAGGTTCAACAACAAGATTATTTCATTGACGACTACAAATAGACGAAACAGGTACCCAGAGAATAAGTAACGTATAGACAGCAAACAATAATGAAAATTAAAAAATAAATAAACAAGTAAATAGAATAAAAAACTTAATAACAAAATAAAAATCATTTTAAAAATGAATAGAAAATATTTGCTTTCAAACTCTTGGTGGCAGCAAACACCTTTTGGTTGGTAACTTTGTTTTTCAGTTAAAATTAATTATTGATAATTTTGGTTGACGAAGGTTTTGGGCTTCTCCTAACCCGAATACACGTCCTATTTCCTGTACAAATTAATCGAGAAGTATAATGAATAATCGAGCCGATACGCCAAATGAATGGATACCTTATAGAGCAAAAACTACGAAAAAACAAACCTAGTTTAGCTGACCCGGATGGCCTAAATTTCCCTCCCAGTAGTGTTTTGCTTGAAAACACGAAGCGGGCTGGACAAGAATGCGTTTGCCATTTTGCCTGCAGTATTTATGACACAGGTTCTACGACAAGACGCAACAGCAACTGACAGCCAAAGTGACCAAGGTACATTGCCGACTGCCCAAAAGCACAAACAAACACAGTATAAAAGGCTTTTGTGCCATTGTATACAGGGGAAAACAGCTTCATATGTTACACCCTATACTAAATCACACGACTGAGGTGATTGGAAAAAGCAGGTACGTCACAAGCATATTTTTGAACCAATAAACCCGCGATAATCGACCAGTGTGTTTTTGTCGTGAGTTCCCCCGAGGGACTTCACGGGGAAAAAAACAGTCTCAAACAGGTTTGTGTCGACGCCACTAGTAACAACGGCAAAAGGTCAGACTTTCGCCTTCACAAATACCATCTACGTCACTGTGACGTTAGACCTATTCTTTCCAATAAGTGATAGTTGTTGTTGTTTAATCTTAAATGAAAACTTGCCCTTAAAGGTAGTATCATACTTTGGTAAGAATCCAAAATAGAAATGTTCACAGATTTACGTATAACTTACAGGGTATGAAGATGGCGATGGTAGAAACATACCGTTAAAATGTTTCCGCCTGAAATGGTGTATTTATCAAGAAAATTAGTAAAACAACGACCGGACATCTTTTTGATCTTTTAAAAGATCAACAATAAAAGAGAAAAGACTTAAGAAATACTGTGCCCGTTTTTCACTGTTTTCTCAAAAAAGTGGGCACCGTATGGGACTGAAATGTTCACAGATAACTGTTACTGTATCTGTCTTGATATTTTCCCCTAGAATCTGTATTTCTTTGACGAAAACCAAAGTATGATATTGCTTTTAATACTTAAACTACAGTGCAGTTCTTCATCGTAACACATTATGATTTTGGCCTGAGCAGGCTTCGCATATAAGATGAGGCTGGTCCTAATTTCGCATAACGTCAACACGCGGTCGCAACTGCCCACTTACGTATCAGCCAGATTGTAAATCGAAGACAGAAATAAAAATTACCGAAGACCAAAAAAAGCTTTCCATTAAATCTCCCTGACCGTATACTCGAGGCTTATGGGATCTTAGATAAGCCATTTCACCCGAGTGACTCTTTAGTATCAAAAGCAGCAGCTGAATGTCCATCAAGAAATGAATGAACTCGATGATGTATGCATGGTTAACGTTAGGCTTGATAGGAAATCGGATCCTCGCGTATAGTCTTAAAATGCAGCCTTTAAATAAGACTAGGCTAATGGAGTTGAGCCCCCGTGGAAGATCGTAAAAAATAATATTATGTTTCAGGACTCTATATTTGCTAGTGTTCTGATTGCGTGTATACGTAATTCCAGTCGTGCAATTTGTGCACGTACACGATAGCGCACATCTCGCCATAAAGAGCAAGAGCGACCAGCAGTCACACACTCACACAGGCTTGATATATGTCTAACTATAGCTGCAGTGTGCAGCGTCATGAAATGATACTACACTGTACCTCCAATTATGGTCATACTGAGTTTTTGGACTAAGCAGAAATGAAATCATTTACAAGCGACCTGGGGCAAATTTCAATAGCCTGCTTAGCACACAAACAAAAATTGCTAACCATGAAATCTACTGTGTTAATACAAATCAGGAATAACAACCGAAATGTCCATATAATGTTGCGTATTACTTGTTCTTTGGCTGTTGTTCGCTCACCATGAATACCAAATTTTTGATGGTGCTTTGTTTAACTGAGCAAGATATTTTGTGCTAAGCAATTTGTTGTGCAGAACGGCTCCATGAAATTTGACTTTTTATTCTATCGGCTTTTACGAAACGGCGGATTAGGCTCCGGCTTCGTCTCTGTAATTCATATGCTTAAAAAAGGTTGTGGTTTTCCATTGAAGCTGAAGCTCTGTTTTCTTTTTCAGACTAGAGAATCTACTTCCGAACCGCAGCCAAAAGCCTCGATTTTTATACCCATAATTTTAAAATGGATTCACGAAATGGAGCCGGAGCCGGAGCCGAGCTTTGAGAAAGGCTACATAGGCTTATTTACAACAGTGACATAGGGATAGGAATTCCTTCAAGCAACCAAACAAAAGTATGCAGTTTGCTGATTAACATTTCTTTTAAAAATCTATTAATTAAAAAAATCCATAGGTCACATTTTGGTCAAGATTTGAGAAATAAACAATTCATTGAAATACTGTATGGTGAAACTGGCCCACGGCTAAACGGGCGTCTCTGATACTAGTATTTGCATACCCAGCTTGTTTTTGTTTTTGCAAACGGCTCCGTGCTCCGTTTGCATAGCAAACAGAAACCGCTCATCCATGTACTGATAGAATATTAAAGTGCCCCCTTTTGCAATCAGCCACGGTAATCTGTACCAATCCATATTGACTGCCTGTCATTTTCATCATGCTCAAACCTGTCACGCTCCATTTGCACGACATAAAAAATTGTGGTGGTAATAAAATTACACAAAAGAGCATATGAGACATGATAATGTATCATATGGAAATGTGATTGCTTGTACTTTTCACAGCGTTAAACGGCCATAATTTCTATCATGTGTAATTCCAATAGCCTATATCGCCAGAAGGCAAAATCCGAACATCACACAAGCAATACCAATCGTTTATGCACGATGTATAACGCATTAAATCAAGTGTTAGACATCGTTATGCATGATTACTCGTAGTTCCACAGCATTTACCTTGTAAAATGATCGGTTTATTCAAGGGGACAAAATTAATTTCCGAACCATCTAGTCCCGTGACTCCTATATGAGGGTTGCAGTGGGCAAACAAACCGGCAAACTACTTGATAATAATGAATTTTGTTCAAACAGATTATCAACCAAATTCTCATGTGATGTTTACTGCTTTTGACTTGTATTTGGCCAATGTTTGCTGAGCATAACATTCACAAGGAGTTTTGGATGTCATACTGATTTTTATTTACCAAGGTTCTTGGTGTTTAAAGGGATGGTACAGAATTGGTTAGACAAAATACACTTCAAGATCACAGATTCACATAAAACGTACACAGTATAATGGTGATGATAGGAGAAAACATCCCATGAAATGTTTTTGTCTGAAATGCCATATGCGTTGAGAAATAAATGAAACTATTTTCCGATTGGAATAAATTGCTTCGAAGCGTTTTATTCATTCGTTGAAATGTGTAAACGGGTTTTCACAATTTTCTCCTGACCCAGATGGCTGATTGACCTCAATCTTCTACAGGTTTGGCAGTTAAGGTATATGATGGATTACATAATGTGCTTTCACTGTCAGCAACGGTTTTGTCGCAAAACCAGTTCTGTACCATCCCTTTTAAAGGGATGGTACAGAACAGCAATTTAATTTTGGGTGCTTAAGCAGCTCTATGAAATTGGCCCCAGAGCAGAAACATCGGTTCACGTTTTCAACGAGGATGAGGGGTACCCCTCCTCCGTTAGTGGCCGTGATTTCTAGGCAGCACGAGAGATGCATTCTCGGTCGAGAATGCCCGAATCAGTCCTTCGACAAGTTTAAGCGAGAGAACGTCATAAAACAAAACCCTCGTTAAACCGTCGATGATTATAAAACAGGAAGCGTATACACATTTCACTGCACCTGATTCCGTTTTGAATTACACTTGGGCCGCCTTTAATGACATTTTCGAGGAAGGGGACAAAAATATGAAGCGATTTATCAAGCTTGAATGCAAGGCATAGAGAAGAAGAAGAAGGTTGCGTTGAATTCATTTCCTTTTCATGGTCGGTAGGAGGGAAGCGGGAATTAGACTTTGGAACCGCTCGGCGTGGCATGTACGAATGGGCTTATGCATGGGGTGGATGTTTACGTGTTGTATTAAAGTGGACATCAAAAGCATAAGTTGTATACCACTAGGATCAGGGGCCAATTTCACGGCGCTACTTAGCACAAAAATTGGCTAAGCATGACATTTCTAAATAAAAACAGGATTAACAATCAAATTTCCATGTGCTGTGTATCACTTGTGATTGTTCTTTGACTGTTGTTCACTGACCATGAATATCAAATGGATTTTTTAAATGGTGGTTTGTTTTATTGGGCAAGACATTTTTGTGCTAAGCAAATTTTTGTGCTTAGCAGCTCCATGAAATTGGCCCCAGAACTCTGACTCAACAGCTAGCAGCATCATGACTCAATTTCACGAAGCCTTGTGATCGATCGTAACTCGAGTTACGAAGGATGACCCATCGTATGGGGCCTATCCCACGTAGGGCTTCAATGCATCAAAAGTCCTACGATTGATATATAGCAAGTTACGAAGAGTTTGGTTAAGTCGACCCCGGATGTTTCTAACTCTATATGCTCAGATCAATTCTCCCATGCAAACGTCTTTCATTTTTAAATTGGTAAGCGTCACTCACAAACGCAAGAGAAGCATGTCTACTAAAAATTGTAGGTCACTAAGCCCCTGGGAATGTCGGGCATGCAGTGCGAACGCGTATACGTGATTTGGTCTAGTCAGGGTCAGATTCTGCTCAGGCCAGACATAACTTTGGTCTGGTCGCGTCTGACCCTTAATGGGTTCAGACGTGACCCTGGCCAATTTGGTCTAGATTATTTCACTAGTTATCTTGGTTAGACAAAACACTGACTCAAGTGGGTCAAATTACGTCCGGATCCGGATCAGATTTTACCCGGGATGATTCTTGTTGACAAATGAGGAGAACTCTCGTGAATTACGGATCTTTTCGTTATCGAAAAGATATTCTCTTTACGTAGGCCTACCTTTCAATATAACGCTCACTTTTTAACATTCAACTTGGATTCAGACCACAGTCTGCGATAGGAGCATGAGGGACAACTCCGGTGTCAAAGAGCAAGACCAGTACAGACAGACTTACCTGCGGTATCTTGAAGAGTTTCAGCAAGTTGGCCACGGTGATTGAATTCAGACTTGATGCCGAACCCACCACGCCAACCAGGTTGGCGGCACCACCCTGCCGGTGGCTGTCCCGCCCGGAATCGTTGTCGCACACCGGTTTCTGGACGAACTGCAGCGATCTCTCCAGCGACTGCGATTCCTGATTGCAGTCGTCCAGGGCACGCAGGCCCAGCTTAAATCCAGGCAGGAACGTGGAGTTGTTGATGGTGTCCACCGTGTACAGCATGGTCTCTAGGGCTTGGATGCCCATCTGACCGGCTAGGTTGCCGCAGCTGTCCCCCTCACCGGCCTGGTGGATCATGAAGAGCCCGCCCAGGATCACATCCCCGGGCTCCACGGCCGCGATAAGCTCCTGGTCCTCCTCGGACTCCATCTCCCCGGTGCCACCTACCGTGGCAGCGCCCAGAGATCCAAAAGACGACAGTGACTCCGTCCACAGAGGTGTGGTCATCCCACCCGAGGTAACCACCACTCCCCAACCCGCGGTCAAGATCGCCATCCAGCAAACATTTGTCCAGACCAGCCTCCAAGTCGTAGACTTAGTACGCGTCAACACAGGCATCGCGATGTCAGTCCCCATTTGGTTCAACTTCCTTAAAACACGGTTTTAAAAGCAATCCAACTTCCTTCCCTTGCGTTCGCTGCAACTGCAAGCAGCGTGCAACACGGATGTAGGCTGATGACTCCCAAACACAAGCCAGTCACTCTTAGCTCCTTCACTCACACAAGCGACGAGCCTGTACTCCGTCTGCGAAGCTCATTCGTCTGCTCGGCTCATATAAATCCACACACAATTTGCCACAACCATCAGCTGCCGTACTGCGCCGACTCGTCATAAGTGGAGGCATGACGATGCAGCTGCTCCGTCGTCTGCAATTATCATAAAATATCGGTCGCTCGCCGCTCGCCGCTCGCCGCTGAGCAAGCAGGGGAGAGATCCGATCCTCCCGCCCAGGGTATCAGTGACTTTGTCCCCACGGGCAACCAGTCTCGCGTATCGATATGAAAATGGATTTTTCTTTGTCATCCATTCACGTGCTCACATCCGACTCGAAGTTCCGTTGCCTTCAATTCCTTGTTTGTCCGAAAATTGTGGTGGAACTCTCACCCAGTAGAGAAGGCTCTCCATTTCCTGGAAAATTAAAGAGAGAGAGATAACAGAAAATCACGAATTTGGACATAATTTACAAGAGGCTCGTGTTCGCGAACTCAAAACCGTCCGTCGTGATGTATTTTTAATTGGTGCGACTCACATGACATCTGTGGTTTCCAAGCTTCAAAATGACCACGTTATAACTTAATCATCTGTGGTATCTTTCACGTCACTGGTTTACGTGGCGATATACACTCATAGCACTTCACGATGTTTAACCATCTGCTGTTAAAATGACCTCAAAATATTATCAATAATATGGTTTGTAGAGATTTAAGGCCGTTTCGATCTTTCGACTGAACCGGTTTTTGTGAGGATGAACTGCTGTTAACTGTGTTATACGGCAGCCAATAAATGACCGTTCAAGCCAGTGCGATACTGCACACACGGAACTCTGGCCTTCCAAAGAGAACCTTAAATGTACTATCATATTTTGGTATCATACCGAAACAGAAATCTCCACAGATTTACCCATAACTTACAGGGTATAAAGATGGTGATGGTAGAAACTTCGTTTACATTTTTCTGCCTGAAATGCTGTACTCATCCAGAAAAGAGTAAAACCAATGACCGAAACCAATGTTGATCTTTCAAAGATAAAAAATAACAGTGGAAAGGTTTTAAAAATACCGTGGGCGTTTTCCAATGTTTTCTTAAAAAGTGGGCACCGTATGGGACTGAAAATTTCACAGATGACTGTTACTGTTTCTTCCTTGATATTTTTGCTCATGAATCTGTATTTCTTTGGCAAAAACCAAAGTATGATACTACCTTTAACTGAAACAGTACCAGAGCAAAATAAATGATATATACATGTACCTGGTGAAATAACATACTACATAATGAGAACAAAATCACCCACGTGTGAACGTATTAAACACAATGGACGGCGCAAGACCTCATTGATATAGAGTTAAGGCACACTATTCAATAAACAACTCTGGCATAATTCCGATGGCCTTTTCATGTTTGTTTTCAGCACCGCTGATTTAACATCATACCCCTCGTGTGTGTTTACACTAGCAAAACCAATAGAAATGCTGCGTTTTATTTGCTGAAAGATATTTGTTTAAAAAGGGATGCATCGTGATCATAGAAGAAAAAAAACAGAGTCCAAAATTGCAATATATATTCTTATTCCCCAGAACGCAAGCTTGATATTTCCGGCCTATTCAAATTACGCAAATACGCAAATTCCTATGAAAAAATCTGAAAAATATCTTCAAATTTCAAATTTTTTTTCGCGAGATACCTCCTTTCACGCCGCACCGCGAATTAATTTCCAAGACTGGAATTTCAAATAATGACTTCTTTCCAGCACAATAAATTAAAATGCAATTCAATTTTTAATATGAATTTAGAGCAGTTATATAGGTCGATGTATAAACAAAAAAAATTGCATGAATAGAAATTTTTTCAAGGATTTTTGTTGTGTAGTTGGTCGGTCAAATTGATTATGGTGAGCGGCTATGGAAAAATTAACCGGGTCCACGTATTAATTGTTGAGAACAGAAAAGAATTATCTTTAATATAAGAAGTATCGAGAACCAGGGAAATCTTTACGCGATTTATGTGATTACTTTTAACTGGTGCCCAGTATGGCAGTTTGGTTCAGCACGGCCCAATTACGATTGTATGGCATTGATTAACGTTGAGACTGGGTACCAGACCTTAAAAATGTAAGTTATGATAATGTGGAACACGTTACATAATTACATATAGGCCCCTAGTTATTTAATGCCGTGCCAAACAATGCATTAATTTGCCCGTAATCGCTCAGGCTTCGAATTAATTACTTTGAACACAACAACATCCTGAGACGAGTAGGCCTACTCCGCGATTCGAATATATCTTGCACTGCCCATCTATGAAAGGAACAATGGGTTCAATCCCCAGGGGTCGTTTCCCTGGCAACACCTTTAAGAGCAATTCCAATGATGCGGGTTGGCGCGATTTTGTCGTGCATACGCTGAAAAGTAAGGAATCTGACTGCCGAAAATGGAGTAAATAACACTAAGCAGTGACGTTTATTCTAACGTATCAATTATTTTGACTCGTGCATAATTCATGAATTGTATTTGAATATAAGGGCCTATCCCAGAGATGAAATTAAGTAAGATAGAACGAACAACAAGAGACTGCGCAGGCAATTAAAGGTAATATCATACTTTGGTTTTTGTCGAAGAAAAACATATTCACGGGAAAAAATATCAAGGACGATACAGTAACAGTCATCTGTGAAAATGTCAGTCCCATAGGGTGCCCACTTTTTGAGAAAACATTGAAAAACGGCCACTGTATTTCTTTAGTCTTTTCTCTTTTATTTTTGATCTTTTACAAGATCAAAAAGATTTTCGGTCGTTGTTTTACTAATTTCTGGATAAATACACCATTTCAGGCGGAAATATTTTAACAGTATGCTTCTACCACCATCATCTTCATACCCTGTAAGTTATACGTAAATCTGTGAACATTTCTGTTTTGGTGTCTTACCAAAGTATGATACTACCTTTAAATGGCACTAGGCCTATAGCAATCTCCAGTTATTTATTCTTCCAACACAACCGTAATACGATGCTGCTGGGATTGCTGTTGTTTTTATTGTTGCTGCTATTGTTGTTGCTGTTATGACTGTCGTTGGAGCAACAGCACTTATTGCAGCAGCTGGCATAACGAAAACTTACTAATTATTACCGCGATTACCGCCCATCTTGTTAATTAAATTATAATCATATCAACCTTGAGAGAGAGAAGAAAGATCGTTTACGTTTTATGCCAGATGTAAATCATAACCAGCAGAATAATACCATATGATATTTAAAAAATGAAATAATGATAAAATTATAATAATTGTACAAATTGCACAGATGACTGTTACTGTATTTTCCTTGCTATTTTTGCCCATAAATCTGCGTTTCTTTGACAAAAACCAAAGTATGATATTACCTTTAAGCCTCGTTTCGTTAGTGAGGCCATAATAGAGGATTCAAATTTGATCCACCAAACCATTTCAATATTCGTCTGGTACCAAACCGTCTCTATTAATGTGACCATAGTGCCTACATCTTCTATAGATCCTCAGATCAAAAAGGCCGTAAAGATTTACGTCAACAAAGTTATGATGAAGACATCCTGGCCAATGACGTATGTGATTCACTTCATGATTGTACAACCATCGATCGGCACTGTTCTAATTGGCCTAATTCGTCCAACATACCCACCCACCTCCGCTTGGTATAGCTACGGCAATAGCGCCGATGGAGTAAACACACTGGCACAATAATGAATACGGTCTTTATAATTAAACATAGTTCCCTCTCACTGCATGGTATGTGGTAAATTACTTGATGGAGTTCGATTCCGTGTAGCGTTTTTATATTAACATGAGCGAGAGAATCATTGCATAGGCCCTATGTTACGTTCATGTGTCTTAAACAGCTGTTGATGTTATTATTCAGCCTAGGCCTTCGGTAACTACCTGAAACTCCGATAATTATGGGGCAAATTTGGCTCCGTGCTAGATAAAGACCTACCAGCCATGTTCACCGGGACAGTGTTCAAGTAACAATGAACCATGGAGGTATGCCCTACCTCCATCGGCGCAAGCAATTGAAGATGGTCGAATCATGATCGAATTTGTTCTTTGAATTATGCCGTTTACGGTGTACAACTTTGAAAAATAAAAATATCTTGACCCTTACAATATTGTAGAGACCATCGTTCGCCAAGAAAGAAAAAAAATGCATTCATATCCTGCCACTTACAGCCAAATCAACCACGATAACTTATCTCTAAAGAGCATGAGCCTTCTTAGAACCACGCCCATTAAAACTCTGGTGCCGAACTCAGCAGTTGATTAGCACCAAACTATGCAATTCACATCAAACCTATATCCTGGAGGTCGATTTCACGAAGCCCTACGATCGATCGTAACTCGAGTTACGAAGGATAACCCCTTCGTATCCTATGTATAGCTGCAATGCTTCATAAATCCTACGATTGATAGTAAGTTTAATTACGATGAGTTTGGTGCAAACGACCACGGTGGTCTGCATTCTGGTGAATTACTAGGTAAGTATTGTGTGCGGTCTTGATCTACACCAACATGCTATGCAGAGAACGGGTTTATCCAATCAAGTTGGACTGAAAGCTTTGGAGATTATTGGCCAATGCATACAGGCCTATACCAAGATTGTATAACTCAGAGAGTGTGCTCTGTATGCAATTTGTTCCATCTAAAATTCAAATAAATCCTTCAGCACAAAATACACTGATGAATTTTCATGCCAATACAATTTCAGAAAATGAATATGGGCCGACCAGTCACAGGCGCTATGAATGTCGGTTGGTAACCAGTATCTACAGGTACCAGTGAGATCTGTGCTCAGCAAAAGACTCTCTACACTGAAGACGAACAGAACACACTGTTCGAAACGTCGAGTGTTCAACACCGGTTCTTCTCAGAACCACACACTCATAGAAGAGATTCCTGTACATGCATGGTGCCACCGCAAACCTTAATGGGAGACTTTTGGGGAGTCGGTCTTGAGTCAACAGCGCACGCGCACGCACGCGCAATACAACGCACGCATGCTCACAATTGCGCAAGCATGGTTTGCGTGTGCGCTGTTGACTCAAGACCGACCCTCCAAAAGTCTCCCATTACTTCCACTATTCGTAGCTTCAAGTCTTACATAATATACTCTAAAGCTTTCCATGATATAAGCGTCTGATAACCCGAACCTAGGCCTATTTATGGCTTACATAAAACACTATTTCCTCATCCCTTTTATATGAATGAATAAAATGCATGAAGTAGGCCTATTCTCAATGCCTCGCGACATTTCCATCAGGGGAAATTATCAGTGTCCTCCATAATGGGCTGTGTGTTTGGCTTACCAACACGGCGAACAAAATCCGCAGCTGATATGCGCTAGCCAACCTCACAGAATAACACTCTGGATTTTGACAGCCTTTTAATTAAATGCTCAGATAAGCGAATGCATTATACAGACTGATTGAGCTTTTGCAATCCGACAAAATATGGCCACGATATCCATTTTAAAGGTAGTATCATACTTTGGTAGCATGCCGAAACAGAAATCTTCCAGATTTACTTATAACTTACAGGATATGAAGATGGTGATGGTAGAAACATACCGTTAAAATATTTCTGCCTTAAATGCCATATTTATCTAGAAAAGAGTAAATCCAGTGACCAAAATAATCTTTTATCTTTTGAGATCAAAAATAAAAGAGAAAAGACTTAAGAAATACTATTTTTCACCGTTTTCTCAAAAAGTGGGCACCGTATGGGACTGAAATTTTCACAGATGACTATTACTGTATCTGTCTTGATATTTTTGCCCATGAATCTGTATTTCTTTCACAAAAAACAAAGTATGATATTACCTTTAAGGCACGAAGTAGTGAAAGCACTATACACTGTTTACCAAGCGGCATAATGATCCATTAATGATGCATTAAGCCGATTTGAGCGTAGGACAGCGATGGTTAATTAAAATATGTACTGTCCGTTGTTTCTGTTTGAGCCGGAAACAATAGATTTAAATGATATTACAGGCAGTCGGGATCATTTCCATTTCCAAAAACAAAATCGCGCCCTTAAATGGGGCAAAGAAGATAAAGAGTTAGTTAGTGGAGCTGAAGATGGTGACAGTCTTCAAAAATGTAAATAGGTCACACAGAACATTACATAATAAACATCAGATAGAATCAAGTTATAGCAAAACAATGGATGTGACGACAATATAAACATTTCACGAAGCCCTACGATCGATCGTAACTCGAGTTAAGAAGGATAACCCATCGTATCCTCCGTAGGGATGCAATGCATCATAAGTCCTACGATTGATAGTAAGTTACGATGAAGTTTGGTGAAATTGACCCCAAGTTTCACGAATGTGGGGGACCAACCGACAGAACAAACACACAAACAAACAGACACGATGTTGAAGGTGGTATAACGCCATCATGGTTCGTCTCACCATGGACGTAGAGTTCTACCTCCATGGTTTCACGGGCAGAAAAGGACAACTTGTGTGTCCGGGGTCGATCTCACGAAGCCCTGCGATCGATCGTAACTCGAGTTACGATGGACAACCCATCGTAGGGGGCCTATCCCACGTGGGGCTTCAATGCATCAAAAGTCTATACGATTGATAGTATGTTACGAAGAGTTTGGTGAAATCGACCCCAGAGCCAAATGAGATCCAATGGGATATTCCACACAAGTCAATAGCTATAAACGAACGATTTTTGAACCTACTACAAGATCTAGCTGTGACAATACATTTCGTCATACCATGCACGCGTGATCAAGAAAGCCAATATACGCGGTCACGTGCTGTCGTAAACGAGCAGACGAACAACTTTTAAGTAGCTGCAAGTTCAACCCTTTCGACTATCACGCGATGTATTCCTATGAATAATAATGCACACGACTACAATGATGTAACACGACTCCATTACGAAAAGCAAGTTTTGATGAACTTAGGTAACGTGAGCATAGGCCTATTATCTTTGCTTTACAACAGAATGGTGAGTTTTCGCTGGTGCTCGTGTCGGTGAAGATACACGCACTGGAATACGAAGGGAACAGTGAAAGCGATATGTTCTTGCATAAGTTTCCCCAACAGACCAGCAACTAAATCTATAGAGGAAACTATTCAATATCCTGATAAGAGTGAAAGCTAGATATTGAAGAATTTGTGGTTTTCAAACAAGACAGCTCCAATACTATAACGATTCTAAGGGCGTCTCACGAAACGGAGGATCGGGCTCCTGCTCCATTTCATGAATCCATTCTGAAATAACTGGTATCAAAATAGAGGCTTTTGGCTGCGGTTCTGAAGTAGATTCTCTGGTTTGAAAAGGAAAACGGAGCTTCAGCTTCAATGAAAAATCACAACCTATATTTTCAGCATATGGGTGTCAGAGCTGGAGCCTGAACCGGAGCCTCCGTTTCGCAAACGCCCTATGAAGGCAGTAGCTAGTCTTTATGGGGAGTGTGTAACCACTGCCGATCAGAGACAAAAATGGCACCTTCGGCGTATAGGGAGGCAAATTGTCGCCTAGTCAGCTCATGTGTACACGAAACAAGCTCCATAAAAACATCTGCCGAATTGTGGATGTATAGGCGTACGCAATCATCTAACAAAACCTTCACTGTAAGCTCCATATAGCTTAGAGCACAAAGCAAGGACAGTTATTTCCATATGCTTCGAGGCATCATTTCTTCTGTTCATAATACTTCCATACAAGGCCAAAGGAACGTTTTTTCCTTATGAAACGGGAGTAAACCTGTAATTATCTGTTCAATAACTTGCGTCATAGGAGATTGGAACAAAAGGGCATGGCCGCAGGACACTGCAACTCGACGCGGTAAAAAATGACCAGACTGGGGGAAACAGCTGCGGTGAAAACGGATGTTAAAAAATTAATAATGACCGCAATCTAGCTTGCTGGCCTCGCTTCAGGTAAAACAAAAATGGTCTCGAAGTACGAAAAATATAATGGCCGAAGTAAATGATTATTTCTGTGATCGGGACGGATTTTACATGAGGTTTGGGTTAATGGCTTATGAACCATGCAAAACTTCAAACACTAATAGGCCTACATCATTTTTTTTTGGCTGATTATTGGTGAGGCTTGTAGGTCTTTGAGAGGTTTAATCCCTCGCGGACAAGACGAGACCTGGGGTCGATTTCACCAAACTCATCGTAACTTACTATCAATCGTAGGACTTTTGATGCATTGAAGCCCTACGTGGAATAGGCCCTACGATGGGTTATCCTTCGTAACTCGAGTTGTGATCGATCGCAGGGCTTCGTGAAATCGACCCCTGTGCGTGGAGACACGGACATCGCTCACAGGCCTAATTATGGTCGCTGGTGTGTCGTTACGTGTATACGATGAGCTATTTGATGTGGATAACCTTGTAGCTGCTTATTTAAGTACTGTATAGGTGGGGTTTTTGTTTCAAGAAGTTAATGACTTACTTTAATGATCTCGCGTATCCACTGAATTCAAAACTCACTGGGGTTCCAAGGCTTGTGTAGAGCGCAACTTTAATATTGGACATTATATAGGCCTATACATGTATTGGTCGCTATACCAAAATGTGCAGCAGGCTTCCGATTGGTTGATCAAGTATTTTACCATAACTCATGAATATTCATTAGGCAGCTTCGGTATTTGATTGGTTCATTGGTCTGACTGGTTTTGTTTTACCGCAGTTTTCATGTTGAATTCAGAACACAACACGAAGTTTGATATTGATAATTAAAAAAAAAATATTGAGCACAGCTTATCTTCAAAACCAACAGATATGTTTTCTTCTTCAAATCTAAATTATTGTGATCATTTTTGTGACTGGTTATGGGCAAAATAATTTGTTTACCACTCTTGAAAACTCTTCCGTTTAGGTATAATAATGCACATTGCACATCAACCCTTTCAAGCACATGGAGGCTCAACTAACATCATGCACGGTCAAATCATTGGTGCCCCATTCACACACAATCTGGGCGGGAAGATGTAGAAACAAAGAGGGATGGAATCGACCACGATCGATTCTCATGGAATCGAACCCACGACTTGTGAAATACTGGTCATGGGGTTTTTATCTATGGCCCTGGGAAACTTTCCAAAAAAGTTAATATGCAATGAAATTAGGCTTGCCCTTCACCGACGTGGATGAGCACTGCTTGTGAGTGCACGTGGAAAAAAGACACGTGCTGGCTCAGGTGGGATTCAAACCCATGACCTCGTTATTATAAATGTTATTATTAATGTTATCTTGCACTTCCGTCTGTGCTATTGTTGACCAAGGAAGAAAAAGTATTCGTCATGCGTCCATAATATGGTGACCCTTGGCCGAATTGCTTTTGTCCTAGTATCAAGAAACAGGAAATGTCACCTGGGCCAATTTCATGGTCAGCGAACAACAGCCAAAGAACAATTACAAGTGATACATACACAACATGTGGAAATTTGGTTGTTAACCCTGTTTTGCTTGGCAAATTGTTGTGCTTAGCAGCGCCGTGAAATTGGCCTCTGCTTAGAATGAAGGGGTCAGGTGGCACAGCGAGAATTACAAAATGCAAAACATGGACGTACACACCTGATTAATCAGCTCGACGCATCAATACGCCGGCAGGTGAGAAAAATAATGATTGAAAATAATTCTACTATCAAAACAGCGGCCACGTACACGTTTGTTTTTTGGTTATCCTAAAGGGGCTGATTAGTTTTCAACCTCGAATGATGTAAATTTATAGCATCGAGCAAGGACAAGATGTGATGCTTCTGGTTATATCATGGTATCATCTAGTAGAGGTCAGGAACCTTTTGGCTTCTGACAGGCGATGGTGATTTCTTGTCGATGTTTAAACCGAGTCTGTTGGTCACGTACAGATTTGGGACAATATGAAAATCGATTTTTAAAGTATAATCTGGTTACCTCTATGTCATCAGGCTCTAGCACCTATTTCACCAGGTTCTACCCTTGTCTTCTTCACCGGGTCCTACCACCAATTCTACGACCTACTATTTCACAGGCGTTTGTATCCCCAACTCATGATTTCACCAGGTCCTACCATCTTCCGATTCAACTGGTTCTATCCCTTTTGTATCACCAGGTTCTATCACCTCCTATTTCAATGGGTTCTATCACCTCCTATTTCACCAGGTTCTATCACCTCCAATGGGTTCTATCACCTTCTATTTCACAGGCTTTTCTACCACCTCCTATTTCACTGGGTTCTATCACCTCCTATTTCACTGGGTTCTATCACAAGCTTCTATTTCACTGGGTTCTATCACCTTCTATTTCACTGGGTTCTATCACCTCCTATTTCACTGGGTTCTATCACCTCCTATTTCACTGGGTTCTATCACCTCCTATTTCACTGGGTTCTATCACCTCCTATTTCACTGGGTTCTACCACCTTCTATTTCACTGGGTTCTATCACCTCCTATTTCACTGGGTTCTATCACCTCCTATTTCAATGGGTTATATCACCTCCTATTTCACTGGGTTTTATTGTCTCCTATTTCAATGGGTCATATCACCTCCTATTTCAATTGGTTCTATCACCTCCCATTTCACCTGATTCTAACACCTCAAATTTCACCTGATTCTAACACCCGCAAATTTCACTGCATGGGTTCTAACATCTCCTATTTCAATGGATTCTATCACCTCTCATTTCACCGGGTCCTATACCTTCCAATCCACCGACTTCAGTTTCAATGTGATTGATTTCATTGAAACTTGATTTCATTCAAAAACCATCATGGACTCGTCGGGCCACCGTCGCAAACTTTGGCACGAGCTGGTTATAAAACCAATTTTAATCTAGTCCATGATGACTAGAAACATTATCTCGCAGTAAAACTTCATTTTGTCAGTTCCCTTTAAATCTTGTTTCACAAGTTGGCGTTCGTGGTACAAAAGGGGATTCGCACACGATAAGAATTTCCAAGGATTCTTTGATTATATGCAATTACCGGTACTCTAAGGCGTAACCTGGACATCCGTAATGCAGGATTATAACCGGTAATTTCAGAGTTAAAGGAATTTTTTCGCTAAATTATGGAAGACTCAATTATAGAGAATTCGAGGCACGGATCGGGCCAGAAATACGTCAGTGTCTTCCGCAGGGGCAAGGCCGTAAATTTTCTGTTTCATAGTGAGGGGCACTATCATTAAAGGCATTGCATACGTTTGGTAATGACTCTGAAAATTTATGGCAATAAAAACTTACTTGGTGAGAAGTACAGCTGCTTTGGATAGTATAATGCATGTTGAGAAACGTTCAATTCGAAGTACCGCGGTTATGGAAAAATATGTCACTTTTTATCTCCAAAAATTATGAATCTGAAAACGTTATGGCCGTAACGCTTCTAAGCTATTGACTAACTGTTCTCTGGCGTGAAATAACCGCTCTAGTTTGTCGCCAAAATCTCAAAAACGCTACCACCTTTTGAATTGAAACTTTCACAGGTTAGTTTTATGGTATATATATTCAATTATATTGGTTTGAAACAAACAGTAGGCTCAAATTACCAAAAGTATGCAATCCCTTCAAACAATAATTGAAATATCTAAGGAGTGGTTAAATGAGGTACACCAAGTCCGTTAAACAAACACCACATTAAAGGTAATATCATATATAGGCCTACTTCGATTTTTCTCAAAGAAATACAGATCCATGGGCAAAAATATCAAGACAGATACAGTAACAATCATCTGTGAAAATGTCAGTCCCACACGGTGCCCACTTTTTGAGAAAACAGTGAAAAATGGCCACAGTATTTCTTAAGTCTTTTCGCTTTTATTTTTGATCTTTTAAAAAATCAAAAAGATTTTCGATCGTTATTTTACTAATTTCTGGATAAAAACACCATTTCAGGCGGAAACAAATTAACCGGTGTATGTTTCTACCAGCACCATCTTCATACCCTGTAAGTTATAAGTAAATCTGTGAACATTTCTGTTTTGGTCTCTTACCAAAGTATGATACGGTACCATACCTTTAAACTACACACAGAGAGGAATTCGAACAAGTATTATAGAGAATTTGAGGCAGAGACAGAGATAACGGAAATGTGCTCGGCAAGGGGAAGGCCGTTTATATGTGTAATTTTCTGTTTCATGGGCACTGTCATCAAACAATAATTGGAATATCTAAAAGAGTGGTTAATTGAAACAACCATCATATTAAACTACACAAAGAGAGGAATGTCATCCTTCAATTCACTGACATAACCTCATTTTCGATAATTCACAAAAAAAACATAAAAAAATATTATAAAGAGAAGAATGTCGTTCCTGACAGAACTAATTAATTTTTTAAGAATTCCAAAAAAGAAAAGGCGTGGTTTTACCAGAGGCTTCGAGATATACGACCCGATCTTTGGAAAACAACAAATTTATGGGTGAAGATAGGAGGAATTTGTTTGGTGAAATGTTTGCCTTTAGTATCAGCAGGGAAGTGTTGAGTGGCCACACACGCAAACAAATCTGAAAACAACAAGGAAATAGCTGAGATTTAAAAGTTCCTATCAGAGCCGGTTTACAAAAAAGCTGAAATTGTGAGCTAAAATATAAACCAAAAATCGGAATTCAGATTGAAATTTGAGCGGAGTCTCGCATCCCTGTATCAGGCGAGCCCGTTAGAAGGTGTACCGAACGTGCCTTTTTGAAAAATTTTCACTAGAAGTATTAAGTGTATTTTAAACTGTCACTTTGCTCAATCAAAATAATCAAAAGAATGGCTTTAAAGGGATTGCATACGTTTGGTAATTTGAGCCTACTGTTTGTTTCAAACCAATATAATTGAATATATATACCATAAAACTAACCTGTGAAAGTTTCAATTCAAAAGGTGGTAGCGTTTTTGAGATTTTGGCGACAAACTAGAGCGGTTATTTCACGCCAGAGAACAGTTTTTTTAAAAGATGAAAACTTGTTTACAGTAAAATTGCACATTTCTAGAATTGATTCTTAATGTTTATCAGCTTTAAAATGAAATAAGATACTGAAGAGCAATCAAAATCCAATACCCACCAAAGCAATAATGCTTTTATTTTGCATGATTATTTGAATATTTCATACAGTTTTTAAAGTCTAATTTCTACCGCACTCTAATTCATCATTAATTTTTACATTTATTCAGACAGCACGCACAGTAAATGAATTTGAGCAGAATAACCAAAATCCCGTAGAATGCCTTGAAATTGACAAATAAAAAAATTATCATCGTAAAATGGCTACGCATCTTAAATTCAAGCTATTATTTGGATGGCTCAATGCAAAATCACTACTGCCTACATTAATTGAAAGTTACCCCTTAGGGAAATTAACCTATAACTTCGCAAACCAAAGAAAAACCCAGCTAAGTAAAAGGCACAGTGCTTGGTAATCTAAGGATTACAGGTAAATGAATTCAATAATCAGTACTCAATGCATTCGTTACGGGTTTCTACGCCAAAGATCAATTTGGAAAAGGTCAGTGACTAAATTAGTGCGCTAAGGTTAATTCGAAATATTTGACAAAAACTTTAAGTGCTCAATCCATGTATAACTGACTCACAAGGCTACTAAGTTATGTACACAATATCAAATGACATTTTTTTTTGACTGATTTTTCGTTTTCTTCAAAGGTACAGTACAGGATCGGTCACATACCCAAACAGAAATGTTCACAGATTTACGTATAGCTTTCAGGATATGAAGATGGTGCTGGTAGAAACATACCATTAAAATATTTCCACCTGAAACGGTGTATTTATCCACAAATAAGTCATACAAAGACAGAAAACATGTTTGATCTTGGGGTAAGATCAAAATCATTCTATATGTTTTATACAAAAAAATGAGTCAGGTTTTCGCTATTTTCTCGTGACTTAGTTGTCCAATTGAGCCCAAATGTTCACAGGTTTATCATTTCATGTACATGTTGGATCAGACAAAGTGTGAGTGCTGTTCTGTGACCTTTACCAATCATGTATTGTATCTTTAAGGATGCTTCTGTACATTTGTGTAATTGAAATCGCTGAGATTCCATCACCAACATCACAAAGTCAAAACGTCTTGATACTTTTATATACACTTTTTTAATAGAGAGTTAGTAGTACTTTGTGGTGTCTTCAAAATTATGTTTCTTGTATAGGCACTGAGGGTTTATTGTTGTTTTAATCATCAAATAACCACAATTGAAACTGACTGGAGTGGGATTCGAACCAGCCACCTCCGGAATACCGTCGCTCTCACTAACTGAGCTATCCAGCCCTATGTTGGTGGTGTCCCACAAAGATAATTGACTATTTGGGACACCACCAACATAGGGCTGGATAGCTCAGTTCGTAAGAGCACCGGTACGGTATTTCAGAGGTCGCAGATTCGAATCCCGCTCCAGTCAATTTTTCTTTGTTTACTTTTCAATGACTTATTGATGTTTTTACAGACTTATAAATAAACAAATAAACAAACGAAACAAGTAAGTTTCTCTCCAATTCTCAGATCAAGTTCCCTCTCCAACAGTTTCCCTCTACACAAAAAATATTTACAAGACAAAAGAAAACACTACAAGCTTATTTTACATGATAATGCTTTGTATGTGCTTATGTAGACTAAAGACTATGTTGCTGTATCACATGATTTGGGGCAAGCTTTTGCATAGCGATACCCATCTCTGGAATGGACTGGTTCCTTTGTGCCATTCTTATATATTATGAACAGTGCATTGGTGCAAGACGTCTGTTATGTAACTAAGCAAAAGCTTGCACCAAATCATGTGATAAAATAGTAACAGTGTCTTTAGTCTGGGCCAATTTCATAGAGCTGCTTAGCACTAAAACAAATCGCTAAACATGACATTTCTGCCTTAATAAAAACAGGATTAACAACCTAATGTCCATGTGTTGTGTATCACTTGCAATTGTTCTTTGGCTGTTGTTCACTGACCATGAATATCAAATGGAATTTCCAATGGTGGTTTGTTTTATTGGGCAAGCCATTTTTGTGCTAAGCAATTTTTCGTGCTAAGCATCTCTATGAAATTGGCCCCTGGAGAATTCGGGTTTTGATGGTTTTACATACAGTGAAAGAATTCAGTGTACCAGAAATTGTTCACTTTTAACTTGCGAAAGGCTTAATTAAGTTAATTGTAATAATATTATAACGAGTTTTGATGGTGCATTTCAATTGATGTGAGCCTGCCTCTGATGTGACAGAGGGGTGGGGGTTCCCTTGGGTGTCCCCCTGGGGTTGTGCAGTCTTCTCTTGCCTCTCTTCTGGGCACTGGCGTTGGGGTCTTCATTTTCCGCGTCGCTAACGGCCTCCTCCTCCTGTGAATCTACCGCCAAGTCTAAAAGAAAAAAATCAAAACAAGATCGAACCATATAAAAGTCAAATTAGAATAATATCAAAAACGTAACATCGAAAATAATGAAAATTCATAAAAATAAGGCCACATACATGTATGTACATCAGGCCAACCGCCTTGAATTTTGTTCTGAAAGGGGCAAGGCCACTTTTCCAGTGCAAGGGGCACTTCCATTGGAAAATCATAAAGTCTATGGAAACATTTGAAGGGGGCACCAAGGCTAAGAACCAGGGCAGCAAAGGCCATGGCCTCCGTTAAATTCAAGGCTTGGTACATATGTACACACAACTACCTTTGTGCACAATCTGTCAACATTTTCAAATGGAAATACACAAAACTAAAACATATATCTGTAAGTTCCCTGAAAAAAAAAAGAGAAAGCACACAAAACAATTTTGTTTTTAAGGAAAAGATGAAATGAAATTAGTCAGCGAAATCGAATTGGGAGAATATCTGGTGAATTTGGCGTTAATTTTCCAAGGCCATCCTAGAGTAATTAAGCTATGTCTGATGTCGTATAGCAGATAATTTTCAAAGAAGGCAATTTCAGAGAGGGGGGGGGGGGGGGGGAGGGGGGAGTCTCTCAGCATACAATGCTTGTAATGGAGACACAGCGAGCATAATGCATCACCGAGCATTGCTTTATAACACACGACTGCCTCGGCCTTTAGACAACAGAATTGACCGCCGGTTCACACACAAGGAAAGCTTCTTATTTTCTGGACTGGAAACTCAAGGAGACACTCCATCAGTGAAGAAGCTTCCTATTCACAATCCCAAGTCGGCAATTTTGTTTATTTTTTTTTGGTTTTTCCAAGCTCCGAGCTCCGAACAACGGAAGCACTTGTCATATTGTCATGTTACCGTGGCAACCGGCACTGATGGCTCTGCGGGTCGAGGGAAATCGAATCTGTCCCGGGTTGCCATGTCGGGAAGACAAGACAATTCTTACCCGGGCAAGGTTTAATGGATTTTCGGACGAATAAGCAGATTAGACACGCGTGGAAGATGCACGTGGCATCTGGCGTCCCTGGATCAAAACAAGTTTGTAACCCCCCCCCCCCCCATCCCTTCTGATGAGTGACTGCTTTTCTTCTGAGTGACTGCGTTACATTTCTTCTTTAATTTTTAAAATTTGGTATGGCTTTTTAAAGGTTATATCATACTGTGGTATAATCATACCGAAACAGAAATCTTCACAGATTTACCTACATGTATAACTTACATTTACAGGGTATATAGATGGTCATTGTAGAAACATACATTTTTCTCTCTGAAATGCTGTATTTATCCAGAAGAGAGTAAAACCAGTGACCGAAATTTTTTGTGATCTTTTAAGAATAAAAAATAAAAGAGAAAAGACTTCAGAAATACTGTGGCAATTTTTTTTTACTGTTTTCTCAAAAAGTGGGCACCATATGGGACTGAAATTTTCACAGATGAGAGATGACTGTTAGTATCGCCCTTGATATTTTTGCCCATGAATCTGCATTTCTTTGACAAAAACCATTACCTTTAATACTTCCAAAATGAAAAAAAAAAAGATGACTCGGGACTTAATGAATGTTACGTACAAAAGCAACATTTTAAAAAAGTGCAGGCACCCTACCAACTGAGCTATTTAGCCCTATAACAAAGATAATTGACTTTTAGGGGCACTGCCAACATAGGGCTGGATGGCTCGGTTGGCAAGCCCACAGGTACAGTATCTCGGAGGTCGCTGGTTCAAATTTCACTCCAGTCATTTTTTTGTCTTTGTTCACTTTTCAAAGGGAATAACAACATTTGTCATCATGACTGGTATTCAACCATGGTTTAAAAGTAATATCATACTTTGGATTTTATCAAAGAAATACAGATTCATGGGCAAAAATACCAAAACAGATACAGTGACAGTCTGTGAAAATTTCCGGTCCAAATGTTGCCCACTTTTTGAGAAAACACTAAAAAAAACAGCCACATTATTTCTTAAATCTTTTCTCTTTTATTTTTGATCTTTTAAAAAAGATCAAAAAGATTTTCGGTCGTTGTTTTACTCATTTCTGGATAAAAGTACACCATTTCAGGCGGAAAAATTTTAACGGTACGTTTCTACCACCACCATCTTCATACCCTGTAAGTTATACGTAAATCTGTAAACATTTCTGTTTTGGTTTCTAATACCAAAGTATGATACTACCTTTAACCGAGTCCAAATTAATTTGTTTCTCAGTTCTGTTTTTTTATATCTGGAATTATGTAGGGCATAGAGTCAAGCATGGGCTCCTTATTCCCCTGTAGGGTATTGATGGATGGTCTGATGGCCCACGGACGTAGTCGCTATGATCACAGAGAAAGAGAGAGTTGAGCCTTTAATATCAGTTTCATATTTTGCCAAATGTTCCGCTCCCTTGATTGGGAGAAGGGAGAAGACTCGGTAATTGTATAAATAGCCTGGATAAAAAAATTCCTATCATAGCATTAATTATTGGTGTGTCGGTGTGCGGCTCGGACGGGGTGGCTTTTAAAGCCAGCGGTGCGTTGCCGCGACTGGCTACAAGCAAAACGACCCAATTACAAGCCAAATGGCCCGAGTAAATTCAATCAAACCGAGGGGGAGAGCCTGGGATGGAGAAGACATCGAGATATTAATGTTGGTATTACGAGGGTAGACGGACAGGGTAATCCACACCCATCCCCTACCCTGGGGGTAATTTGAGAGGGGGCAGGGGACGGGTCTGGCACGATGTTGCACGGACAGTGAACCGAAGGCTCAGAGACAAGGGGTGCATATAACATATCAGTATGACTTTTGTCGTGACATGTCGCGACCACATTTCAGCTGTCCCGCTGTTTTTTAATCAAAAGTGAACGAAGAGCAAATTCCAATTTCTTGCAGATAAAAATCGTCCACCCTCCTTCATTTTCTCTGCAACTGACCCGGATACTTGAATTGAACAGGCATGAAATAGGACAATCAGCGCTTTAAATATGAATGAAGTAATGAATAGTAGGTTGTGCTGTGCTGTACAAGCACAAGTTTATCCCTGGATTGCACACACTGCAGCTTCTTGATATATCGAGGAGACTAATATGAAATGAAATCAAATTATTCTTTGAAAAAGTTCTGGAAAGGCCGTCACAAAGTGAAATTATCCAAACGGTGCCCCCACATTGCAGCATCTTGTTGAAAAGCTCTTTAAGTTTTACATTTAATTTGAAATAATAATAATATCAACTCATATAGTGCATAATAATTACAAATGGGGTATTAGGGAGACACGTTAGCATCTAAAAGTGGACATTAGGGAGACATCGGGACTTAGGGAGACTTTTTGATGTCTCCCTAAGGTACCAGCTACCTTTTAGAGACATATTTTTAATGTCCATATTTTAACAGAAGACAGAGAATGCTCTCAATATGAACATATGTCAATTTCAAGTTCGTTGGTTTGGAGGATGTTTAGAAATAGGTAAGTAAAGTTTGTGCACGACCCAATGAGAAAGTCTCCCTAATGACCAATTCCTGGTAATTATAATAATCAAAATGATTTTCTATGCGCTTTACAAACATTTTTTGTAAATAATAAATGGAAAAAGATTTTGCATTTTCCCTAAATTTGTGTGACTTCATGACATTTTCTGGTTCAAAATCAGAATCCTGTCGAAATTTTGTTAAAAGTAAGAATTATTAAAACAGATTTCGAAATAATTTGAAATAAATTTTTAAAATGAATAAAATCAACAAAGCAAAACAGAATGCCTACCTTTGGATTTCTTTCCGACATTTTTGGTCGCAAACAATTCATCGCTGTCATCGCCGTCTTCATCACTGGAGAAGGTCACTGCTCGTAGTCTCCGGCCCCTGCCTGACGGAGCCTTGCCCCGCTGGCCCGTGGTACCCTGCCCGGTCCTGTTGCCGCCTCCTGTCCGGCGGGATGACCGGGCTGGGGTCACGGCTGCCCGGCCTGACTCTTCTTCTCCATCCTCCTCGTCGCTGTCCAACGAGGACTTGCCACGGCGCCGACGCTGGCCGCCCTTCTTCTTGGCTGTTGAGGACAGATTAAGAGGAATGTGTGGTCAAGACTTGTCAGTCTTGAGATGATAAAATTATCAAGGCAGGTGCGCCGGGCTTTGGGGACCAAAAATATTTGTCTATTTCTGATACCATAAATTTGATCAGGAGGCCAGAGCTCGGTAAAAAAACCCAAAAAACCAAACACCCCCTCCCCAACAAAAAAACAAAATGTAGGTTACAGTATTGCAGGGATCTGAGTGGCCAATCACAATAAAAATCTAAAAACACCAAGCAAAAAAGCTGAAATTTATACATTCCTATACTTTCGTATATTAGAGGAAGTGTACCAAAAGCTGAAAATCTTATTTAAAATCTAAACAAAACAATTTGAAATCAGTTTTTAATTTGAACTCTAACATCCCTGTGTATTATCAATGCAATGCAATGCAATGATTCTCTACAATTGTGTTATTTTTTCCTACTGCTAGTGTATGGGTGCATTCGTTTAGCTAACACGGGTCAGCCCTTACTGGGAATGGTCGTGCTAAACTGCACAAAACAAGCGAGAGAATGGGGACGAAGTTGACTGGTGTCGACCCGGGGGAGCTAAACGAATGCATCCTAAGAAACCTTTATGACCGGGAATGCAATATGAATTTAAAAATGGGGTCAAATTGGGCTTGCTTTCAAAAAAAGAAAGAAAAAAAAGTGGATGTCTAAATATTTATTTTGCAGTGGCCTAACTATGAATGGGAGGGGGCATATATGTACATCCCCCCACTTGATGGTCTACTTGTCATATGATATTGAGCTATTAGGCTTAAAAATACAGCACTGCTATTGTTTTAATAAGTATCAGTTCCAAATTTTTTTACTAATCACTTAAAAAAAAGTACTGTATTTCCATAAAAATTTGCCACATTTGAGAAAAACACATTTGAAAACCATTTGAAAACAAAAATCCAAACATTGAAAGAAAATATCTTAAGAATAAACTCCATTGGAATGGGACTGACCTTATGTATACATTGATCTATGGGCTTGTTAACTAGCATGCTGTAAGTTTGGCAGCGACTTTGGAGGTACGTCGCGTGAGCTTGACAGCATCGGTCAAAAGGTAAGCCTTTACGTGCCGCAGTTGCGAAGCTTTTAAGCAATTATCAATCTCCGAAAAAAAGAGAGTAAATTTTCCCGAAGACAACTCCCAAGGGATTTCTAGAGCCGTCATTTTAATACAGCCAGCGTTGGAAATCCGCGTCTGTCATGACAAATTATTGCAGCATATGTGCACTCAGCATACCTAACAGAAATCTCCGAAGGGTCTTGTATGTAACTGTATTCATGTACGGACAATTTGATTTTCTTTTTCAGTCAGTCACACGAACGTGGCTGGTTAGATCATTTCACAGGACTGTGACTGATCAATGTGTGCAATGAAGTAAATGTTCACAGCCATTAGCGGTGTGAACGCTGAAACTGCAACTTAAATTTGTCTGAGTGCCACATAGGCCTACATGTAATGTACAAGATTCTATTCCTTTTCAATACAAGGTACAGAGTCCCTGCATGCTGACAGAAACACAATGACGGTTGTTCAGCTCTTATTAACACAAGGCTCACAGAACAACTGCCAAAACAATCTGACAAGCTGGCAAAAAGGATGTGAAAGTCTTCGTTTTTCTTTTAGGGCAATTCCAGCAAACAATTTTCACTATTAAAAGTGAAAAATTGAAATTTGAAATTGCTCTTCAGCTCTCAAAGATTCTTAAAAAGTAATGCTTTGAATTTTCATTTTCTAAAAGACAAATCATTCATCATGACAACATTTGATATTTTTTTTTAATGAAAATGTTGTATGTATTGTAATGCAGAAACACAGAAATGTGGCATTTTTTGAAGGGTTTTTGGTTCAGTTAGTTGAAATTCTGACCATCTTGTTCTTTTTGAATTCAGAACAACTGAAATCCAGGTTTTGAATTGAACAAGATGGCCATCTAGCTACCTAAATTTATGGAAAGCTATGAATACATGAATATAATTAACTACGTCTGCCGACTGACATGAATTTTGATTACTTTTTTTTAAATTAATTTTGATTTTGGTTTTGATATTTTTGTTTCCAATTTATTGATGGCCATTATTGTCAGAGGAATATTATAAAGCACTAGGACTTATTTCTACGCCCTCATTGTGAAGACAATCATTTTTTGGAATTTTTAATTTTTAAAAATGTTTTAAAGTATTTTTTTTTTATCTATCATCTCTACATGATTCTTAATTCCAACTACTGGTACAACCACAGCACAAGTCTTATTTTCGTTTATTACTGCCATTGCAACGCTTCACACGTTTCATCCAAAAACTCATTCATTTCTAATACAAACCCCAAAGTAAACACTGAACAATTATCAATTCAGAATTTCCGCAAACCGATCCACATACATTACATGTACCAATTGTCACCATGCAAATAAGCCTCAAATCTTTCTCAATTCCCTACAGTACACAATTATAACTTTCCATCTCGGAAATAAAAACGCAATATTACCTCAAGAAACAAATTGATGTCAATTGAGAAAGAGAGATACTGCCATAGGGACGTAAATTGACAGATTATTGACAAATTATACAGAAAACTAGTCCTTAAATGGTAACAAGAGGGCTCTCCCCACTGCGTACAATAACTGCAACCTCGGCCATGTCAGCTGAAGTATCAGGCTTGTAGCCACTCATAAAAGCAATAAAAACCCATATTCAATCCCCGAACCTCCCATGATTCAAGTAATCTTAGTTCCCTCGGCACTATTTCAGGAAATAATGATGATAATAATGATAATCATGAACAAAATCAAAAATAGATGGGGAAAAATTCCGCGACTGATCTATTCTGACGGAATGGGGGCATTCCAGGCAATTTTGACACATTATTGGGACTTCCTGGGGGTTTTGTGAGGGGGCTGACGTTTGTCGCATCTGGCGCCTGACTAAACACGACGCTGTCTGCCGGCGCGGCTCTGCATCGGCCAAAACCTACACATCGGTCATAACAAATTAGAGAGATGCTCTCCAAACACTCGGTCAAAATGTTCAAACTCCCACCCCCAAAAAAACTGATAACAAAATGCAGGCTTATAGGGCCTACCAATTGAAGCATTTTATTTGTGTCAGCCAAATTTTTGCCGAGTAAAGCTAACTTTGGTCGTTGATGTTTTTGACTTTTTAACCAACAATTGTGGAATATTGAATAAATTCTTTAAAAGGGCCAGCACTAATGCATTGTCGGCAATGGGTATTGAGACCAGGACAGCAAACTGATCCCTCCCAAGCTGTGGAATTTACTCGGCAAAGACCGTGGAGCTCGCCTCGGATCAGCAAGCTTAGAGCTCAACAGAACACAGTGATGAAAGGATGGAATCCAAATACAGACACATCACGTGCGTCTTACGTCAAGCCAGTTGTGTAGGAACTTGGATGTTCTCCCCATTATTGAAAGACTGGTAATTAATTACGGAGAGACATGAATTGACCATGTTGAAGTTTTAGGAGGGAGAAAGAGAAAACTAGAACAGCAAAGCTGTCATGGTTCGCTGCAGCCGTACGTGCAGTTACAAACATGATAGCAAATTTGAAAAACAAAACAAAAAAAAACTGTAAAAATTTTCTATTGTCTTTCCGGATTAAAATAATCAATTCCAAGAGTATAAACTCTAATGTGAGGTTGTAGAGATGAATTTCATTACGTTCCTAAAAATATGAAGCACTGCAAAACTTCAACTTTTCATCCGAATAAAAAAAGTTTTTAACATTTCACGCGGACGGACGGAAATCGGTAATTATAATACATATACTCGCACTGCTTCGCAGCAGCTCGCCAAAAAGAGGTACACATTTTTTTCAGGAGGATGCAACATCAAATTAACGATGCAGGGATGAGAAAGACCATAGACATTTGATTGATAAATATATCTGAAAACAACTGACAGGGGCATTAAAAAAATCTGAACTCTGTAAATCATCTAAAACTTTTGTACACAGCCTGTGAGGAAAAATAAAACTGATATCCAACATGTCCAAAACAAACCTAAGAAATCCCACCCCTGATGATATATGTTCAGTGCTGTTTGAGTTGAAGAAACAGAAATCTTCACATATTTACCTACATGTATAACTTACAGTCATATAAAGATGGTGATGGTAGAAACATACCGTGAAATTTTTTTGGATATTTTTGCCCATTAATCTGCATTTCTTTGACAAAATAACGGTGAAAAGATTTGAAAAATACCGTGATCATTTTTCACTGTTTTCTCAAAAAGTGGGCACCATATGGGACTGAAAATTTCACTGATGACTGTCACTGTATCTTCCTTGATATTTTTGCCCATGAATCTGCATTTCTTTGACAAAAACCAAATTACGATATTACCTTTTTAAAAAGAACATGTTAACCCTATCTAGAGTGTGTACCATGCTGAGCTATCGACATACAGGCAAGCGATCAAAATCTCGTCCCATTCTCTACTTCTAACACAATTACCCCATAGCAGTGAAGGTTTATGAATTATGACCGTGTTACTGAGGACACACGTACATTGCAATCATTAAACACCATGTCCTTCAAGGGTAACCTTATCCATCACGCAGAAAATGACATCGCTGCCGCGCAAAATGATTCAATATTAATTGGAACCTGTGCAGGTGGGATAAATCTTTCTCTCTTTTTATATATTTTTTTAATATGAAGATGCCCTCGTTTCAAAGAAGGCGAGGGAGCAAGGACGTGGGGAAGGGGCCTTGATTAAAGCGTGACAGAGTCAATACAGTGTCATGCCGCTGTGTAACGAACAAAACGGGATCCACAGATACCGTCTTTAATAATATTAAATGCAACTCAGACTTCACCAAAAAAAAAAAAAAGGAAATTCCAATCTTTACAAGACTTTGTGCGGTGTCTTTCTATTTTCAATGGCATAAGACCGAAGAAAAAAAGAAAGAAAGGAAATCAGCTGATCCGAGGAAAGGTTTGCCTGGCCTGTCTTATGTTTTAGCGGCCATTCCATTTGTTATAGCAATTTTAAACAACAATGTTCGGTATGTTTTTAGGTCACACAAAAATTGGGAGCCAAGGATGGTGTCTGGTACAGCTAATGTTCATTATAAAAGTAGAGTTCATTTTAAAGGATTCCAGTCCACTTTAGGATTATTTAAAACTCTATCCCCCTACGTGTTTGCGCGTGGTACCATGCTCAATCCAACAGAGTCCAACATTTGCTAAAATTGAGTTAACTGCTGAATCCAACTCTGAAATAACTACTGGCTGTCTAGCACTTGACTGCGGAATCCAACAAATCCAACTCATGGCCAGAAATGAGTGTACTGCTGATTGCAACAAATCCAACACTTGGCCAAAAATGAGACAACTGCTCAATCCAACATACCAACTTTTACATATTGTAGAGTAACCTGCTTAGCAGTCAGAAGCCACGTAGAACTGCTAATTGTAAAATGATAGATCTCGGACTAGACTCACCAGTTAGACGTCCGCCATTGTCCTTGGCTTTGGCTGCGGCTTTGCTGGCCTTGTCTGCTACGGCCACGTCGTCCACCCCTTTGTCGTGGCACTCAGCCAGCTTCTGCTCAAAGTCCTCTACCATCACCTATGGGACATAAACAGCGACAGGAGAACCAGATATGAGAAGACAGTTGGCTAGAAATGCCTCCCAATACTTCCTGGGTTATTATTTTGGCCAAGAAGCTTCCTGACAACCCAAACCCTTACAAAAAGTGTGAATGAAATAGAAGTGCGAAAGTATGAACGATTCTTACATGGTGTTTCCGCAAACTGATCCACAAATTCCACATACCAATTGTCACCATGCAAAGCCTCAAAACTCTCTAGAAACCCAAACCCTGTATGTGTAGCACCAGGGACCAATTTCATATAGAGCTGGTTAAGCAAAAAATTTGCTTAAGCATGAAAAGTCTTTCTTGGTCAAACAGGATTACCAACCAAATTTCCATATGTGATGTTTACTGCTTTTGACTTGTATTCTGCCATTGTTTGCTGAGCATAACATTCACAAGGAGTTTTGGCTGGCATACTGATTTTATTTACCAAGGTTTTCCGTGCTTAAGCAAATTCTGGTGCTTAAGCAGCTCTATGAAATTGCCCCCTGATTAATGGATGACAGTTGCTGCATCTCGTTTTTCAAAACTTTGCAAATTCAGTTCGGAAGATTTACGAACACAAATATTATTTACACATCCAAATTTTCATCCGATAAATTATAAGGTCACAACAAAAAGCAAGACAGCACATTCCAACTTCTGCAATGGGATGACATCCTTGAGGCAAATAACAGCTCCCTGGGGAGCGTGGGGAATTCTGAAGGAGGGATATTTATGGTCAAGCTCTGATGCTGCTGTTTGCGTCATCATCTCTTCGCTGGGGACAGACATTTAACAACGGCCAGTCTTCTCCTAGTTTGCTCATTCAGGCCAGCGGGGGTGTTGCTCTTGTTTCTTTGGGGTTATTTTCTCCAGGCGCATGATCAAAAGCTTGGATTGCATTTTACTTGATTATGTAGGGATTTATCGGGTCTTGAACTTCACAGAAGGAATGCAGGTGATTGCCTTGGTTGCCCCTGGCCATTCATTGTCTTGGTGCCCCTGGCCATTCATTGTCTTGGTGCCCCTGGCCATTGCCTTGGTTCCCCTGGCCATTGCCTTGGTTCCCCTGGCCATTGCCTTGGTGCCCCTGGTCATTGCCTTGGAGCCCATGGTCATTGCCTTGGTGCCCCTGGTCATTGCCTTGGTGCCCCTGGTCATTGCCTTGGTGCCCCTGGATATTGCCTTGGAGCCCCTGGTCATTGCCTTGGTTCCCCTGGTCATTGCCTTGCTGCCCCGGTCATCACCTCGCCTCGCCCTGCCCGTGGTTTGAACCCCTGGTCATCAATGCCTCAATGACCCTTCGAATACTCCAGCACATTTTCCAAGTTTCTCTAACAAACACAGCTATCACCAAGAGACTAATCAACCTTACCCCTGCTCCAGGTCAAGCCCCAAGAAAAATGATACAAATTCCAAGAAGGCACATGGGCCCCACTCATGAGCATACCATATCAAGACAACTCTACAGAGTGTTGATGGGCCATGAATGCACATTTGTGCAAAATTTATCTTCTCTGTTAACCTAGACAGGTGGCACTTTCCACGCTACCAAAAAAACGTTTGCTATGCAGATTAATTGTAACATCTGACAAAGGTTCATGCAGCCCTGCCATTTATAAGGTCTGATGCACACACTTGCTTATATCATTAATACGCAGTACGACATCTGCACTAGTAAGCAGGAGGTCATGAGTTTGAATCTCACCTGGGCCAGCGCATGATTTTTCCATGTGCACTCAAAAGGCACTTTATAGTAAAGTGCTTATCTGCGTTGTTGAAGGGCAATCAATTGTTTGCAATATTTTATCTTTAATTAACAATGTCATTGATATTAAGATCCATCGTACATTTTGAATACAGATCCTGTCATCAGATTTTATTTTAATGTTTGGCAACTGGCTTAGTTTCCCAAAAGGCATATTGGTTGCATCCGAATCTGTTGTCTAGAGCTAGATCTTCGCTCTCTTGAAAATACGCAGAGACACCAAGATAATATTAGACCTAGGCATAGCTCTGGAGGCCCGTTTCAGACACGGCCTAAGTATAAATGACCGTCGGAGCCAGATGCCTCATGCATCTTTAAGGGTTTTGAGCCTAAGCGGGAGGAGGGATTGAACCCTGTTTTCAAATCCATACCTTGGTCTCCGGCTTGGAGAACTTCTTGGACTTGGACAGGATGGAGGTGAAGCAGCCGTAGACCTCGGCGTCGTGGAGCTTATCGGCAAAGCAGGCAAAGTTCTCCTGGAGCCGGCGGACGCCCTTCTCGGTCATCGGCAGGAGGCTCAGGCAGAAGGCCAGGTCCTGAGGCTGCCGCTCCGTCCTGGACACAAAAAACAACAGTGACAAGTTGGTGACAAATTGACACATCTGATATTTTGTTCAATTGTTGGGATTGATTTGAGGGTGAATGGAGGTATTTCTGAGTTTTAAGAGGTTAAAAACGGGCACGCAAGGATGAAGGATGCAACTCCAATTGGCCAGGTGGGAAGCTAAAGACAATAGCCAAACATCTAGTGAGTGTCTGGGCATCATTTTAATACGCATAGGCCTACACCCTGCTTGGAGTTTTGCGACAACCTGTTTCATCAAGTAGAGGTCAAACATGTACACCAAGGGGTACATTTTACCAAACTCATTGTAACTTAATATCTATCGTAGGACTTAAGATGCATTGCAGGGCTACGTAGGATACGATGGGTTATCCTTTGTAACTTGAGTTGCGATTGATCGTAGGGCTTCGTGAAATTGACCACAAAGCGCCACTTCAGAGCATTCAGAGCTCACATCAAGCGTAACGTTATGTTCTAGAAGGGAATGGGGCAAGACTCTGCTGTGAAGGGGTCTTCAAACAAACAATCATCGCCCCTTGGGGCTGTTTAAAGGTAGTATCATACTTTGGTAAGAAACCAAAACAGAAATGTTCAGATTTACGTATGACTTACAGGGTATGAAGATGGTGGTGGTAGAAACATACTGTCAAAATTGTTCCGCCTTAAATGGTGTACTTATCCAGAAATTAGTAAAACAACGACCGAAAATCTTTTTGATCTTTTCAAAGATCAAAAATAAAAGAGAAAAGACTAAGAAATACTGTGGCTGTTTTTCACTGTTTTCTCAAAAAGTAAGCAACGTATGAGACTGAAATTTTCACAGATGACTGTTACTGTATCTGTCTTGATATTTTTGCCCATGAATCTGTATTTCTTTGATCAAAACCAAAGTATGATATTACCTTTAACCAAGATGACGAAACCTGAAATAATTGTTCAAACCTTTAGGCATGTTAGGTCTGCAAACAAGTGTAAATAACAAGCGAATATTGCGTATCTAGACCACAATTTCAGTAATTTCCCTTGAGAAGATATCACAGCACGTCACTATAGCGTGATGTTTTCGTGTTTTGCTATAGACGTGTCAAAAACAGCGACAAAGGGCAAGTACAGGACTGGCCTCTCCATTGGCACAATCTAGCCATTAGTGCAGGCCTTTATTGACACAAGTCACAATTTGATTACAAGTCCCCTGTGAATCCGGGCAATTACTATGTCTCTGCAAATGACTCCATTCAACTACAAATCTTGTTTTCGCCGTTTCTTTTTTTCGCTCAAGGTTCTCAGTTTTTAACAAAAGTGTTCTTTTCCAAAAAACAAACAAATTACTTCTGTCTTCACAATTTTTTTCCGTAGAATCTCGATTCTCATCTGAAAACACGTCACTTACATGTACATGATAAGGTCATAATGCCTCAACTCTATAGGTTTAATTTCCTCCAGGTCTATGTTTAAAGGCAGCGTACAGGATTTGCAAGGCCTCCAAAAACAAAATGATTGAGTTTGAGACAGAAAACGACTCAACAGTTCGTAAACAGTGCAAACAGTCACCATGGGAAATCTTGGTTCATCAGATGCTGGGTTTTTCAAGCAAATCAAGATTTAGTGTCTTTTACAAAGATTGTTTGTTTGAAGGATTTAGTAGCATTTCGAAAGCATAGTGTAACCGTGAAGGATTCGGAGGGGGACAAGATTATTTTGGCTATATTTCTGCTATCACGATGAACAAAGCGTAAAAAGGTACATGAAACAACCTTAGTAAGTTTAGACCTTCACTTCTGTTTAAGTACCAAATTCAGCCAAAACGAACATCTTTGCAAATCCTATATGCTCCCTTTAAATACTCAAATTGTTTTTCACCCTGCATACCGAGTGCCTTCTTCACCTTCTAAAAACTGACAAAAGCACGGATAGTTCAAATCCATTTGTGTTTCATTTTCAATATCAGCTGCCATAAAACTCAGACAATTCAGGTGTTTTTTTTCACTGTCCGCTCTGCCAAATGTTTCTGTATTTTTTGTTTTGTTTTGTCTTGACTAAAGTAAAGAAGAAGGGTACGACCCGCCGGATCCAACAATTTATTTTCGGCACAACTTTGATCCCATCTTGTGAAAAGCCCTTTGCAAAGCAAAGGCAAGAGCAAATCACTACATATGAATTGCCCAGGTATAAACAAACTTGACAACATTTTATCACCCCAGTTTTTTTCCCAGGCCGTCCCCGATAAAATCAGGAGACAAAAATAAGGGTCCTGGACGAAAATAAATTCTCAAAAGAAAAAGAAGGGAACTTGTTTTCCGGATTTTCATCACCATCTTGCGAAAGCATGTCACATACAGTATGCCGGGCTGTGTAATCATGGGTTGGGTGGGGGGGGTTGCAATTTTTATAGGGACAACTCGGATGAAAGGTACACAGGCCAGGGGAGAATGTGGCAGGGAATTTGTGGCAAAGAAAGAGAGAGAGAGAGAGATGATCCATCCCTGTCCTGCTGGAAATGATCACTTGCCCATTTTAGCGGCGAATATATGGTTTTGTGAGAGGAGATAAGTAAGTGATTTTCAAATGTGGGTTAAATTGCAGGGTACGTATAGCCTATTGAGTGAAATTGAGATAATTTAACAGGCCTTGAATTTGGTTCTAAAAGGGGCAAGGCCACTTTTCCATTGCAAGGGGCACTTCCATTGGAAAATCATAATGTCTATATGGAAGCATTTGAAGGGGGCACGATGGCCAAGAAACAGGGCAAAGAAGGCCATGGCTTCCGCGGCCTCTGTTAAATTCAAGCCTTGATTTAAGAAAAAAAAGAACCAAATGAAACCAAACAAAACAAAACACACAAAATTAATGATCTTCAAAGAAAGAAACAAATTCTACGAAAACAAGTAAAAAAAATTGGAATCTTACACAACTTCTTACACAATTTTACAAAACACAACATTAAGCCTTCGATAAAGATCCTGCTAGGATTGAAATGCGTCAGGCCCTCCTAACTCCTTGAAGCATTTTACAAATTTCAGGTCATTATTTTGGTGGATGAGCAGTTTATTACTTGTATTTAAAACACAACATCATTATAAGAAAGAATGTTCAAAATGATACTCAATTAAATGGTATTACATCATGTACATGTACATGTACATGTACATTGTCTACATTCTAGGTTTAGTTTCAGAGTACTATTTCTCAGTTATTTGTCGGAAGACAATTCAGCGTATTTGATTTTTTGATTTTTAATTTTTTTTTAGCCTTTGAGAAAGATCCTGCTAGGATCGAAATGCGTCAGGCCCTCCTAACTCCAAGCATTTGATATATATTTCAGGTCATTTTGGCCGATTAGCAGTTTGCAGCAGTTTATTACTTTACTTGTAATATATTTTGATTTCGCATGTGGTTGCTATTTTTTGCGAGAGAACCAATCCTAGAAAGCTGTGACGGTACCTTGAAGTAAAAAAAATAAAATTAATCCAACACTCATTTCATTGCTGGACATCACATGTCAGGTTCATAACATACGCCATGGGCCAAACTCGCTCTACATTAACTGTAATTCATCACAGTTCTTTGTTCACAGTGAATGTTATTTCCCTGAGACAATTTCAGACTTGGCCCAGGAGAGAGTAAGATTTGTAAGGAATGTGGACCAGTAGACGGGGTAATGTTGCAATTGCGATGAAAAATGACGGCGGGTGTTGACTACCGCCGTTGTTGACTGAGTGGGCTACGTGCGTGATACAATGGTAACCGGAGTCTATTTCTACCTCGATTCCCTACCGTCTACGTCTCACAAAGCATAAGAGATGTTGCTGGGCTATTTCTGTGTATACATTGATGGAGAGGACAGTAATTTATCATGATGGGCACGCAAAGAGCCACCAAAGCACTATGAACCCATCTGAAATGACTCAATCAGTATGTAACATATTAAGCACTCCATGTTCGTGTTCGAAACACAATTTGTACGATGTCTGATTGTACACCGACTAACTGGGCCCAATTTCAAAAAGCTGCTTATAAATTTAATGGTATTTATTAAAGCAATGCTTCTCTGCTTACTATAAGCAGAAAAATTGTTAAGCATACACTAAACACTTTTTGTGTTAAATGTTATGCAGTGCTATGGAACAAAAATCCATTACTAAGCCAAATTCAAAAAGATTTTGCGATAAATACAGGTAAGCATTTTGCTTAGCAAAAAAGGAAAAATTTTCAGAATTCAGTATACAATGCACTGAACTTTGGAATGGTTGGAAACTTGCTTTAAAATTTGCTTTGCAAAAAACTAATAACTTTTCGCAAATTTCTTGTGAGCTTAACAGCTCTAATAATTGGATTCTGGTTGCTTTGTATTCACGGAGCAGGTCTGCTTTTTAAATTCAGAATAATATATTTCCATGCAGCTAGCCTAAACAGAAAAACACAAGTCACACAACGTAATTTTCTAGAAGCTTCTGAACAAAGTAAAATAGAAAAGAATGCAGATATAATTAAAATGCCTCAAAGATGAAATATTTGAAAAACGCATTGCTAAATATGTTGGTCGTCCTTGTCATTTCTGCTTGTATGACTGACACCCCCCTATAATTATGTGTCAATTTGTGGCAAAACAGCTCCTCAACTGAAAAAATATGAACTTCATATGGAAAATCAAGAAAGAACAGTAGAAAAACCATAAATTGTTTTCAAAGAAATAATTGCTTGGAGAAATAATGTATCACCGGGACAATTATGAAAATAAATACTGCAGACCTACAAGACCTGTCATGACAAAACAGATTCACTGTTTTGTTTTCTATTTTATTCATCCAACACGTGTGATACATGTATTCCTTGATCAGCAATTTAAAGGTAATATCATACTTTGGTTTTTATCAAAGAAATATTGATTCATGGGCAAAAATACCAAGACAGATACAGTAATTCATCTGTGAAAAAATTCAGTCCCAATACGGTGCCCACTTTTTTTGAGAAAACAGTGAAAAACAGCCGCAGCATTTTTTAAAGTCTTTTCTCTTTTATTTTTGATCTTTTAAAAGATCAAAAAGATTTTCTGGATTTTAATTTCTGGATAAATACACCATTTAAGGCAGAAAATTATTCTAACGGTAGGTTTCTTTCAGCACCATCTTTATACCCTGAAAGTTGTATGTAAATCTGTGAACATTTCTGCATGTAGTATGATACTACATGCACCTTTAACAAAGGCTATTTTACATGTACAGTATAACAACACACAAGAAAAGCCTCCGTTTCTGGTTTTAGACCCTCAAGGGTTTCCAATCCATTCTGTCAGTGGCAGGGATAAACATGATGCGCGGCTTCTGAATTCACGATAAAGATCGGTGACAATTTACCGGTGAAATCCAGGAGAAAATCTTGCGGGGGAGAGCAAAACCGCACAGCTTAAGAGGCCAATTCACTTGTTTCTTTTTCTTCATTTTTTTTTTTTTTAAGAGGGGGAATTGCAAATTGTGTTTGTTTTTGATGAGCTGGTAATCCTGAAGTGTTTGTGATGTGTCGTGTAGGCCTACACATGCCTGAGGCTAAGGAACGGGGACTATAATAAGGGAGATAGTTTAACAGTCTGATAGTGTAGTAATATATTAGCCTCAATATAATATTGCCCCAATGTAGGTTCTGTGAAATGGCCATGTTAGGCAAGATGAAGCCATTCTTTTATGTCCAGTTTGGTTTAAGGGTGCTGTTTCGTGTGTGTTCTGTGTAGGGTTCT
Organism: Astropecten irregularis; assembly: GCA_963971285.1. Taxonomy (NCBI): domain Eukaryota; kingdom Metazoa; phylum Echinodermata; class Asteroidea; order Paxillosida; family Astropectinidae; genus Astropecten; species Astropecten irregularis. Next base: position 2,828,094 of record OZ020264.1, on the reverse strand, counting down.
GTGTACATGAGATAAATTTAGAAATCAGTATTTGAAGTCTGGGCATCAAAGCAATGACCGGACCACCAGGGGTACCAAGGAAATGAACAAGGGCATCAAGGCAATGACCAAGGGGCAACTAGGCAATGACCAAGGGGCAACAAGGCAATGACCAGGGGCATCAAGGCAATGACCAGGGGCACCAAGGCAATGACCACAGGCACCAAGGAAATGACCAGGGGCAACAAGGCAATGACCATGCAAGGGCATCAAGGCAATGACCAAGGGCATCAAAGCAATGACCATGGGCACCAAAGCAATGACCAACATCGATCAAGGCAATGACCAAGGACATCAAGGCAATGACCAAGGGCATCAAGGCAATGACCATGGGCACCAAGGCAATGACCAAGGGCACCAAGGCAATGACCAGGCCACCAGGGGCATCAAGGCAATGTAGGCACTAAGACCAGTGATATGATGCATGCACTTTCAACTACAAGAAGATGCACCGACTCCTCGATGGAATGACCAGGGGCAAAGAGGCAAAGCTGAGGGCACTGGGGGCGCAATGCCCAGGGGCATCAAGGCACAGACTAGACACTACCAGGAACACAAAGAAGTTCTGCTATCAGCCACTACTCATTGATGAGATATCATGCCTCATCTTCCAATACGCCACGGCAATTACCGACTACTACCACTGGCACCATCATTCACCAGGTTCAAACAGAGGTTACAAGGCAATGACCCTTAGGACACTGAAACAACCGTCTCCACTGCCTCCAGACAGTTCAAGCCTGGAGCACTGAGCCAATGACCAAGAAGGCACCCAAGCCTGCATTCATCCACTGCCACGAGGCAAAAGATCCAAGGCACAGAGGCGACAACCATGCATGCAGCCAGAGTTCATGATGAACTCAGCTGCTTCCATCTGAGTTCAAGGCACCAGACACCGAGGCAACAACGTGCCCATGCCAGAGACACCAGTCATCCCGACAAAGTGCCTGCCAGGGGGCTCCGACCGTCGCGGCATCCGAGTTCAAAACCCCGGATGAAACCGCAACTCGCGCCTGACCTACTTTCTTCCCCAGCGATAAAACCCTCCTTTTCCGACCGGTAATCCTTGAAATCCTGGTCATCACCGCGACACCGATCGATGGTTATCATATTTTAGCGCTCAGTGTTTTCTGGCTATAAGCATCCGGCCCCGGAAGTTGAGTGACCGGGGATACAAGTGCACTGGGGCATTCAACAGACAGCCACAGGCAGGGATCGGAGGGATTTGTACCAGTTAGCGAAAACAACATCGGAGATACATGTACCTAATTGATCAGATTATTGCCCCCTTGCCGGATACATATATATCAGGGCGAAATTTGTTATAACAGACTCTCATGCATTAGGCCGAAAAAAAAAATTGTTGTGTTGCCCTCAGCGACCGACCGTAAAATGCCAAAACTGTAGGTCGGGATTTTTTTCTTTTTTTCTCCGAGTCGTAATGTATAAAAACTCACAATTTTTGACAGAAAATGTCAGATTTAGCAGTAAAAAAGCGTGTCTCCTCAAAACGACCCAAGACCGTTGATTTATAAGCCCTGGTGACCATACATCTTGCTTGGTATTCGCGATAAAATCACGTTTGAAAGTCGGCAAAAAAAAAAGAAGAAACCGCCCAAGAATTTTAATTTTTCCACTTGAGGGCAACACGAAAAAAAAAATTTGTTCGGCCTTATTAATGAATCAGATACAATTTTTCTGTTGGTACTAAGCTTAATTGAATCTTGTTCAATGTGATACCTTATTTTTATGAATAATAATGGAAAAATGTAAATTTAGGCAAACTGTAATCTTTGAATCTCATACATTCCCATATTGCTAACAACAGCAAGGATATGTATGAAACAACCAAAAACCATGAAATAAAATAGATTAAAAAAAAAAAAAAACCAGCAAAACTTTACGTTCATTTTTTGGTCAACAGCAAGACAATAAAAAAAGAAAAGGACACAAAACAGACTGAAGATGTTCTGAATAAGAAGAATGAAATATGGAATGAAAAAAAAATTACTTCCCTCAGTCTTTTTGCAGTATATATTTAGACTGAGGTGGGGACCCTGCTTAGCAGCTACATGAAATTGGCCCCTGGATGGTTCATAATTACTTACAGGGTCACATAGAGCCGATAATTAGAGGCTTCAATTAGACCTACTGTAATGCTTGTTGTTTGCACACTGCCTGATGGGCTCACAACGGAGGGAGATCGTTTGCTGGTTCACTGCGTATGTACACACAGGAATTAGGAGTTAAGTGAGAAAGGATTTGGGCTTTGGATGATTATAGGTGGCTGAGGGTCCTGAAGCTGCCCTGATCATGGAGGCTCCATGCCCTGATCAAGTCTTCAAGAAGGGGCCTGTTTGCTTTTTGCTTTCCTTTATTGGATAAGGCCTGTAGCTGTGTGAATTAGCTGCTAAATTTATCAAATAGGGCAATTGGACTGCAAAATAATAATTTTCGACATTATCTTTGATTAGGTTTCCAGAGTTGTCAATTTCTCACCAGAGCAACATTAAAGAAGGCTTTTAAAAAAAATAACAAAATAAGCAAACATACTGTAATGGCAAGCAAGAAAAACAAATAACATCATCACACCAGCAAATTATGCTGTTTTAATACAGGGGAGAAAAAGGTAAACAAGACTCCCCCCCCCAAAAAAAAAAAAATAAAAATAAAAAATAACAGTGTAAGGAAAACACTGGTATCGAAATTCACTTTAAAAATTAACAAAAATTCAAGCAAATTATGTATTTAAGATCAGTTATTTGTGCCACCTGTCTTTACTAGTCCATTCAAATTTGTCTGTATTAAATGTCCCGATGACATCACATGCACTCAGCCATGAATATGCAAATGATATGCAAATATATATATATGAGCAATACTTTCAAAAAATTGTAAACCTACACTCAGCGTTGATCAGCTATCATGGGAAAAAGAGAGGGGCGGGGCGGGGCGGGGGGGGGGGGGTGTTTGGGGAAACTGTGCAAGAACTGTTTATATACGTCCTATATGTGTAGGCTTAATTATTTTGAGGTATAATGGTATGCCTACGACATACATTGCCTGAACCCCTCTGTATTTAAGTGTTTCAATTATTAAATGCATTTCTTTGTTTACCTGGTTGCCCGGAAACGATGGCAGAGCTTCTCCACTAGGGACTCGGCCTGTCTGTCCTTCTGGATGAAGGCAAACACGTACCTGTTATCAACAATCAAAACCAGAAATGGTTAAAGGTACCGTACAACATTGTTAACAAACCAAAACAGCCTGTTCACAGATTTATGTATAACGTACAGGATATAAAGACCGTAATGGTCGAAACATACTGGAAAAAATGTTTCTGCCTGAAATGCTGTATTTATCCAGAGAAGAGTAAAACCAAACAGCAAAACATTTTTGATTTTGCAAAAATAAAAAATGGGACAGCTATATTCTCACACAATTTGCCGTAACAATTGCAATGGTTTTTCGCTGATTTCTACTGTTTCCAATGATCAGTTGAGCTGAAAATTTCACAGGTTTGTTTTTATTTCATGACAAATCAAATTATGAGCAGACTGCAGCTGCTCTGTCACCTTTACCAATGTTGTACATAATATGGGCAATTCCAGCGTAACGGACATGACAATTACACAGTTTTTGCCTTATTCAGAGGATCACAACGTAGGATTGGCAGTTTGCAAACAATTTTTATTAGGCTTATCAGACACATTTAACTATCAGTGACATATGTAGTAAATTTTATGTAATTTCATTGAACAGTTGTAGAGAAAATGCACTTCTTGTGACCGTAACGGACATGACACTAAGTTGTCATGTCCGTTACGGTCACAAGAAGTGCATTTTCTCTACAACTGTTCAATGAAATTACATAAAATTTACTACATATGTCACTGATAGTTAAATGTGTCTGATAAGCCTAATAAAAATTGTTTGCAAACTGCCAATCCTACGTTGTGATCCTCTGAATAAGGCAAAAACTGTGTAATTGTCATGTCCGTTACGCTGGAATTGCCCATATATGCCCTTTAATGGCCTAATTGCACATGTGTGTGAATAGTCAATGGAGAGTTTTTTAATGAGTTTTGATCATCTAATGGAATTTGAAATGGATCTTGAAAGCCCAAACACACAGGCCTGCATTCTACAGTTTACCACATATGGTTTTTTATTCCTGTGCTATTAAATGTGGTATCATCATGAATACCACAATATTCTGAATTTTCTCAAAAAACACCTCAAGGAAATTAATGAATTAGAACAATTAAAACGTTTGTTTCGCAAATTGAAATAAAAAGAAAAAAAATTCATAAATTGGACACCATATCATTTTACAATGAGGATGGGTATACAAAAAACAAGCACAGAAAGAGAGGGAAATGAACGAAAGAAGAAAAATCCATAACTTTATTAATAGCTGAAATGTGATGCAGATGAACAAGCTATAAAATGATATCCGACACTATTTTTAATCGGCGCGGCACGGCAGAAAAAAATAACAATTTCCAGACTGACATTCCTGAGGGCCTGGGGGTGTCGATTTATTTGGACACTACGCCACAAGATGCAAAGGAAATTGGAAGAAACGTGGGTTATATTACACTAAATGGAGAGGAAGGGGGCGGAGGGGTTGCAGCCAGTCCGAAAACAGAAATCAAGGGCCTTTTCAAAACGGACGTTTTTTATAGGCTCAGGCTCCAATTCTGTCATCCAGGCATGCGACTTGGACAGTTGGACTTAAAGGTAGTATCATACAAATGTTGGTTTTTGTCAAAGAAATGCAGAGTCATGGGCAAAAATATCAAGGGAAATACAATAACAGTCATCTGTGAAAATTTCAGTCCCATACGGTGCCAACTTTTTGAGAAAACAGTGAAAAACGGCCACGGTATTTCTTAAGTCTTTTCTCTTTTATTTTTGATCTTTTAAAAGATCAAAAAGATTTTCGGTTATTTTTTTTACTAATTTCTTACACCATTCAGGCGGAAAAATTTGAACAGTATGTTTCTACCACCACCATCTTCACACCCTGTAAGTTATAGGTAAATATGTGACATTTCTGTTTTGGTGTCTTCCCAAAGTATGATACTGCCTTTAACAAAAAACAAGAAAATTCCAATCTTTACCATATTTTGTGGAGTGTTTTTCACTTTTCAATGGCATATATTTTAAAAAGGAGGAAATCAGCTGATCCAAGGAAAAGTTGCATGCCTGGTCATCCATACGCTGAAAATATAGGTTGTGGTTTTTCATTGAAGCTGTATGGAGCTGTGTTTTCAATATCATATCAGAGAATTTACTTCCGAACCGTACCTAAAATCTAAATGCCTCTATTTTGATGATACCCATTGTTTAAGAATGGATTCACGAAATGGTGCCTGAGCCTGAGCCTGAGCCTAAGCCCATTTAGTTGATGGGTCATTCCACTGGATCGCGATCGGGGCAGGATTTATGACGGTGTCAGATGTTATATCTGCACTCAAGCACATCCATTAACCGTTACTATATGACTCGTGACTAGCACTGATGCATTCTTCATTTGCCGACTGATCTCATTTGAATATTCAGCTGCAAATTTGCATTAATTAAATGAAAGGATAATGCCTATTAATGGATATGTGCAAGTGTGCAGACGTAACATCTGACACCATCACAAACCATACGTGCCCCAATCCGGTGGAAAATGACCCAGTTACGAGTGGAATGATCGGGAAGGAGGGGGTGGATGATGGAGGCGAGGTCTCCAAACGATGTGTAATTTGTGTATACAGGACACTCCTGGGGTGTTACTTTGATTTCTAATTTGAAACTTTAGACAGACTCGGGAAGATTTGAAATGGCCCAAGTCATGCAGAATCCCTAGGTCTGGCGTCTCAGTCCGAGACGTCTACCTGATACAGCGTTGCATATTGATAGTACACGCCCACTCACAAAACCTTTTTAAAGGGAGGGTACAGAATTGGTAAGACAAAATACACTTCATAATCACAGATTCACATAAAACTTACACAGTATAATGGTGATGATAGGAGAAAACATCCCGTGAAATGTTTTTGTCTGAAATGCCATATTCGTTGAGAAATAAATGAAACTATTTTCCCATTGGAATAAATCTCTTCGAAGCGTTTTATTCATTCGTTGAAATGTGTACAGTTCTCCGTACACGGGTTTTCACTATTTTCTCGTGACCCAGATGGCTGATTGACCTCAAACTTCTACAGGTTTGTCAGTTAAGGTATATGATGGATTACATAATGTGCTTTCACTGTCAGCAACGGTTTTGTCGCAAACACCAGTTCTGTACCAATCCCATTAAGTTATTATTTTTTTGTATCCCGCAGGGTTGAATTCAAATTCCTACAGGCCGGGGTGAATATAATGTGTTACATGGGCACAATGCGGAGCATAAAATTGAAATATAATCTGCAGCATGTGGTACATTAATTGTGCACATTAATGAACTCGTGTGTTATGACAGCTTTAGCCTGGTTGCAGGGCATTATTGATGTGTGATCTCAGTGATGATGACTGTGGCCGTGATCAGACTTCTTTGCCCACGCAGAATATCGGATGGATGTACCGGCGCCACACACAGTGACTCAACGACAAATTATCTTTGTTTTCCCAATTTTTTTCCCCCACGGGGCGACCTTTTACAACTTGTATAAGGTCAGTGTAAATGAAACAACAAGATTCAGTCCTATTATTAATTGCAAAATGACCTTTAAGCATATCTAGGGACTTTTTTCGTCCCATTTTTTTTTCATTCCATTTTTTGCATTCATAGAGTCTGCAGAAACTTAAAGATACATCGTTTCTTTAAAACTTTGAAAAAGGCTTGAATTTCACACTTAACCGCGGAATCAAGCAGATTTTATGGAAGGCAGTTGACTTTCAAATGTGAGTATTGTTTTTGTGGGCAAAAATCGACATTTAAAAAAGAAAATATGTATGAAATAAAGACAAAATTTAATTTATTATGCTCCACTACCTCCATATTTAAGTGATTCAGGAAAACAGCAAGCACAAAGTACTTAATAGCTGATTTCAGTTGTGACAACAACCAAAATGACAAAAATTTGAATATATCCCAATTTTTTTACACTGGCCATGCAAACAAATTTCAATCAAGAAAACAGCATCCATAATTTTTTCTTAAAACACAAATTTTCAAAAATTGTCACAGGTCTATTTCTCCAGATGATGAGATGTAATGCTCATATAACCTTTTAAAGGGATTGCATACGTTTGGTAATTTGAGCCTACTGTTTGTTTCAAACCAATATAATTGTATATATATATAAGGTTGCACGGTTTTTCGGTATTACCGAGTAGTGGCGGTTTAAAACAAAAACCGAAACCGAACCGAAGCTTTTTTGAAATACCGAAATACCGGCCAAGTCGGTTTAGAAAAAAAAACCGCGGTATTGTAAGATTTGAAGAGCCCCACTTGTTATTTTTCTGTTGGCAACAGCCAGATTGTAAACTAAATGGAGATAAGATCTTAGAGATCCCTTTGTGTTTGCCGACAAAAGAGAGTTTGTGGTTTTTGGTTTCTTGACCCAGAAATCTGAACCCAGCTTAACAAAAGACCTGTCAATTATGTATAGAAGATGTGTAGACACAGCTGGAGACAGTTCATTTGCAGACATAATAGGGTGCGTGGGAAAAGATCGTGAATTTATTCCTGGGAAAAAGGTTGGTGACCCTTTCATATAAAAGCTTCGTCCAATAATAATGCTTGGCTGGCTCTCACGATCAATGTTATTGGTGGTCACTGCATTTTGTGACAGCTGAACTTGCCACTTGGAAGTTTGCACGTGGTCAGGCAAATCGCTGGTCCCATTTAATGGGTTGCCAATCTATGTGGTATATTGTCGGGCACCAACCAAGGAAGGCAAAGTAAACATCTTTCGTGGTTGATGCATGTGTGCACTTTGTGCAGCAGACTGGACGTAGATTTGGCTTAACTTTATCCATTTTTGCCGATAAAAATGCAGACACTTGACTTCCTCTTAGATTTGGAGTCTTATTTCCATGGAATATACCTGGCTCGGGAAGTAAATAAATGCAAACGGAAGGTAGGAAAATTGTCTCCGCGGCTCCGAAACTGTTCCTAAACTTCGATTATAATAAAAAAAGAATAAACACGATCCTCTGGGTGCGACGTCGGACGATAAAAAAAAGTTATTCATGGTTGAACGATGTTGTTTCAAAGCTATTGAATTAAATTCCTGCCAATAAAAAACATTTTGTAACATTTCTTAATCTTAAGATTGCCAAGAAAACTAGCGGCTGAACCACTCACTATGTATGACACACTCCTGTGGGTGTCCGATCACAAGATAAGATGACGTAATTTGTGCTTTTGGAAGTTGCCGGTAATACCGAATACCGCGGTTTTTTTGGAGCCGGTATACCGGCTAGGCAAAATTGGAAACCGTGCAACCTTATATATATACCATAAAACTAACCTGTGAAAGTTTCAATTCAAAAGGTGGTAGCGTTTTTGAGATTTTGGCGACAAACTAGAGCGGTTATTTCACGCCAGAGAACAGTTAGTCAATAGCTGAGAAGCGTTAAGGCCATAACGCTTCTCAGATTCATAATTTTTGGAGATAAAAAGTGACAAATTTTTCCATAACCGCGGTACTTCGAATTGAACGTTTCTCAATATGCATTATACTATCCAAAGCAGCTGTACTTCTCACCAAGTAAGTTTTTATTGCCATAAAGAGTCATTACCAAACGTATGCAATGCCTTTAAGAGAACAATTTCACCAGGACTGAAAATTTTTCCCCCAAAAGGCAATTGGTATCATTGGTATTTGATTGGAAATTAATGGCTTGACTGGGATTCAAAAAAAGCTAGGAGCCTGTTTTGAAATCTGGGGACTGCTGAGCAGTAAATGTGATGTCTTCATTTAATCATCTGCCACATGAAAAATGTAAAAACATCAGACAGTGCATTCACATACATAACCTGCTTATACAATCTGTTGACGGATTTATAATTTTTTTTCTTCAGATGGTCGCAACGTTTTATAATCACAAACAATGAAGCAGCTCTACTACTCCAAGATGCCACGAGCTATAAATCTACCATCAGAATGCTTAACAGGACTTTTACTGATGGTACTTGGGCAATCAGAGTATCTCCCTGTCCTATTAACAAAACCATTTTTATGGCCAGGGTCATTAGGGTGCTGGTGAATCTGGGACGCAACCGGGGTCAAGCCCGTGTCAGAGTCGTTAAAGCACGACCGGCTCACCATCTCTCGGTGGCCCGCCATGTTAAACCTCTTGACTGGAATGTCTCGGGCCATGTTCTCTCACCCACGACGCGTCGGGAGGAAAATTGTTTTTAATCTTCGCTTCTAGTGTGTCGGCTGTTGAACTCAGCGGAGTCTGGCATGTATGTATGTCTGATGACGGCTGAACAGCTAGCACGTAGTGTTTAATGGACGGGGAGAACATTTTTGTCAGCTGCATTTGTGTTTCATTCGTTTCTCATCGGAGTCTGTTGCTTCAATCACCCTAATTTTGTTTAAAAATCCACAAGTTCAAGTTTAGTTCAAGACTGGTTGATTCAACTTGCTACATTTATCAAGGAGATACTTAAAATCATTGGTTGTTTTTTTTTGGTGGTATATTATAAAAAGAAATCAATTTTTCCTGTTTTATTGTCACATGTTGCCTTTAGAACTAAAGCAATGATCTGTGAGCAAAATCTGAAAACGTCAAAGTCAGATTTGAAACTGAGCCAAATTGGCCTTAATTTTTTTTTTTTTGGGGGGGGGGGGGGTGTTGGGGTGGGATTCTGAATTTTTTCTATTTTGTAAAGGAAATCTTCAGCGGACAAGCACGCTGAATGAATGCCTTTTACAGGGAGATGCTTTTATTTCTGAAAACATATAAAATCTCAAATCTCCTATTCACAAAGAAAAGGTTTGGATGATACCGTCAAGTTCCATGTATACGGCACACCCATGTATACGTCGCACCCCCAACTTTTGACATAAGCCAGCAAAAAAGCAAATAAATCAGCCATGGACAATCAGAAAAATACAGTAACAGTCATCTGTGAAAATTTCAGCCCCATACGTTGCCCACTTTTTGAGAAAACAGTGGAAAACGGCCACAGTATTTCTGAAGTCTTTTCTCTTTTTATTTATTATCTTTAAAAGACCAAAAATAATTGTGGTCACTCGAGTTTTACTCTTTTCTGGATAAATACATAATTTCGGGTGGAAAAAGTTTAACTGTATGTTTCTACCATCACCATCTTTATACCCTGTAAGTTATAGGTAAATCTGTGAAGATTTCTGTTTCGGCATGCTACCAAAGTATGATACTACCTTTAAAGAATTGTGCGGAGTCACTTAAAACATTCAGTTATTGATGGCATTCACGCACTGGTAGGGAATGGAAATGATTGATTATTCTGTCCGAGTCTTACATCGTGGCATAGATCGGTAACGGCGATGATCAAGGAACATTTGATTGAACACCTTGTATTTAATACAGAACAGGTGATTGGGAGTGGGTAGGCATAAAACTAAATACAACCTCCTGCACTGATGACAAATGTATTTAAAATCAAATGAAACAACTCATAACTTTGGAATCCCCACCTCTATGTGAAGTAAGTTGCATTGAGACCAACAGCTAGCCTACAAGGTTGATGAAAGTGAAGTTTACTTTAATAAGGATTTTGCAGACAATTAACAGATTAAAAAAAAGACAGGCATCAAGTTATAAGTATTCAATGACATTAGACGGAACCGAATCAGTCTTCTTGAATTTAACATAGGTCAAAGTTTTTAAGCATATTACTTGCAATGGAATAAATGGCTGTATTAAATAAAATGAAACTCTTTTATACATGTGTGTAGGCCTTAAGGCTGCAGTTTGTATCCGGTTAACCGGTTAACCGACCGTTCAAAGGGGTACCCGAGTACATTTTCCCAGTTAGGTTAATCGAAAAGTATCTTTTTAATGGCCTCTTCTTTTTGAAACATAGACACTTTCTTGAGTTCACAAAGAAAAAAAGTCAATGATCTTTTGAAAATTGGACCAGCAGTTTTATGCAAAGCAAAGGCCAAACATTTTGCTATGTCTACCACTGCCAAATGTTGTGACAAAAGAATGTTGTCAACCAAGTTCCTGAAAGACCCAAACTTACTATTTCTTTGTTTTTCTTTGTTATAAGGGTAATCGTAACCGTAACCGAAAAAACAGACGGGTAACCGGTTGCAAAATTATTTGTAAACTTACAGCCCTAGTAGGCCTATAGCACCTATCACAATCACTGTGCCATGTCTTTATGCACGTAATACTATATCCCTGGTCATTGGGCTATAATTATTACATTCCTGAAACAATCTCAACTCCCTATACAGCCCTGGCTACTGTAAGACGCACAAAGGCTAATCAAGCACACAAAGCCATCTCATTCACTCCTGGGTGAAGAGGAGCAATATGTGATACGGCGTCTTTCCCAAGGATGCAAGCACCACTAGCAAATGACTGGATTCGAACCCACAATCTGTACATTGACCACAAGATCTTGGGTACGACATACCAGACCACGGCAAGCTTGCAACAGCCCCCCCCCCCCCCCCCGTTTTTTATGGACTACGAGCTGCACTGGGCCATTTAGCCATACACAGACCAAACACCTCCGTTTATGTACCACGATAAAAATCACTTCTACCGTCCACATGGTCCCTTTAAAGCACAACGGAGAAAAATCGGACAAGTAATGAATGACAACGAGTTAAACGTACTTCCTGCAATGTAACATTAGACGCATCCTACGACTGAATAGCGATAGGAAGTACAGGGAAACTGAATGGATTGACTCAAAATCATTCCAAAGGTCGTATCTATTTATTTTTTGTTCAATCAAGGGGTGACCGTAAAAGCGTGGGTAGAGTACAATTAATCACTCTCAAAATACATGCATAGTCTACACGGAACAATAATTTGATAGAGTCTTACTCCAAGCAACATGATATGTTGTTTTGCAGGATACATTTTTAAAAACAGATTTCATTTGTAGTTTTACTTCAAAAATACATCAAATGGATGATGCTTTTCAGTAAATTTTTTTATTAAATGTCAAAGTTTGGTGACTTTTGGATTCTGCATTTTGCAACCCATTCACCATACAGGGCTCGAAATATCCACTAGACCGTGGACTGAGTCTAGTGATTTCAGTGTCGGTCTAGTAAAGCGTGTTCTGCACTAATCCGGCTGTCTAATGTCTATTGATTTTGTTTTCCTTTGCAAAATTAAAATGGTGCCTAAATTGATGATTGATTTTTGACACAATATTGCAGACAATACACGGGTTTACACCATGGCAGCCATCTTAGATTTTGATCGCAACTTCAAAACGAGGCACTTCCACGCATGCGCACTTTGCGAAGTGTAAATCCGTCCATTGTCGAAGACAATACACGGGTTTACACTTCGGCAGTTTTGATCGCGACTTCAAAACGAGGCACTATCACGCATGCGCTTTTTTGGAAGTGTAAACCCGTGTATTACGGTTTCCCATGTTGAATGCCACAGGTCTAGCTAGTGAAAAAAAGTTCAGGTCAGATAGTAAAATGCTTCAATAACTGCTGTTCAGTGCTTTTTTCATGAAATTCGAGCCCTGCCATAAAGGATCCAAGACAAATCTTGACTATAAGAATTCAAAACTGATCACACGACAGAACTTGTTCTTTTGAATTCGGAATTGACCTAATAGACCGATCCGTTAAGCCCCGCCCTATTTTGCATTGACCAATCACAGCCGCGAAAATCTGATCACCAATTGCAGCAGCCATTTTGGTGATCTCATGCTAGCGATACGCGGTATTGATTACAGCGGTGTTTACGTTTACGTACTGGAAAACAATAAATACCATCCTCTGCAAATGCAGCACAACTTCACAAGTACAGTATCTTTCTGCTACAAATTGATGGTGTTTATATTTTCATTGTAATTCTGACTCTCGATGCCCTGGTAAGAGAGGAAATGTACATTTTTGTGACCTTTTCCAAAACCAGAGTCCAATGGAGAGAAGTGCTTTCGGTGATGGTTAGAGTTAAGGCGTGCAACGGGTGTGGGCGATCGTGATACATTTTGTGCGCGTGTGCATCATTGCTTGGCCGTTGCTATGGTGGGCATGGCCTACTAGATCGGTAGGCCATGCCTGACCCAATGAGCTAGGAACAGACTCCATATAGAGAGCGTGCACGTGACGTCACTTGACAGCTTATCGGCCATTTTGGACGGCACGCGTACGCACGCACGCGTACGCTTACGTACCAGACAGCATCATATATGCAAGCACTTCTCTTGGTTGATTTACAAGTTACGCGGACGCATGTGGGTTACATACACTGTACGTACGTGCATTATACATGTGTACAGCGTTGCCGTCCAAAATGGCGTCCTGATCACGTGACTGCACATTCTCGATCTTTACCTGACTAAGAAAGAGAATCAGCAGCCTGCCACTAAAGCTTACCTCATGATGGTCTTGAACTGTTCCTGGTCCATCCCGCATTCTGGGTCTGACAGACGGCTGATCATATCCGGCATGACATTGTAGATAGCATTACCCTGTAGAAACAAAAACCACCAGACAAACAGCGTTTATTGTGAAACAACATCCCAATAGACTCTTTGTAGTGACTAGACCAACATCATTTTTAATAAGTAGGGAGAAGAGCCTGAGGTACAGTTACAGGGTTCACAGTCAGTGCACCTAGTGAATATTAGATTGGGTCTAAGTGGACTTAAATCCTAAGTTTAATGAAATATATTCCATACAAGTAATTAACTGCTGCAAACTGCTCATCAACCAAAATAATGACCTGAAATAAATCCCTCAAAAAAAGTTCTGCAACTCAAGTTTGAGGGATGATATCTTTTTTTTACTGATTTATGAACGGTGAAACTGGTATCATTGGAAAGCATTATTATTCCTCTTTTTCCATTTGTTGTGATTATGTAATCATGGAATATGCATTTCTCCTGAATAAAGTGCAAAGACAGAAGTGAAATGTTGCACCATTCATAGATGAGTAACAAAAAAGATATCATCCCTCAAACTTGAGTTGCAAATTTTTTTTTAGGAGTTATATACAATGCTTGGAGTTGGGAGGGCTTGATGTTACAATCCTAGCAGGGTCTTTCTCAAAGGCTGGGAACATATTTAATCATCACATGGGGTTGGAGGTTCGAATCCTGCTCTGGTCATTTCTCCTTTGCTCTCCCTTTCAATGAAATCATATTCCAGTGAGGATTTGTTATATTTGTTTTGATTTTTGGAAACCTACCTTCTTGGAGAGCTCGAAGAAGAAGAGCTTGGCCAGGGAGGCAATGCGCTCCTCCGAATCCACCATACAGGATGCCATCTCACTGATTTGACCTTTGACCTTCACCATATCATTCAGGATCAGATGGGTCAGGACCATCAGGGTGTTCTTGCGGACGTGGGCCGAGGGGTCCCGCAGCCTGTTTGAAGGGGGTAGACGGTCGGGGAGTGAAGGATAGCACCATGTGATGAAAATATTTGCTTACCACAAACTAGATTTGCTTGGCAATTAATGGTTACCAACTAAAATCTAATGAAATGTTAATTGAAAGCAACTGGTCCTCTGCTGTCTTATTTTGCTTAGCACACGAACTTGTGCTTAGCAGGTATATGAAATTGACCAGGGTTCTTTTCCCTGAAAAACAAATGCAAATCTTCACCACAGTATTTCCTGCGTAAAGGTTACTTCATACTTTGGTTTTTGTCAAAGAAATGCAGATTCATGGGCAAAAAAATCAAGGAAGACACAGTAACAGTCGTCTATGAAATTCACAATCCCATACGGTGCCCACTTTTTGCAAAAACAGTGAAAAACGCTCACAGTACTTTAAAAATCTATTCACAGCGGAGTTTTGATCTTCCTGGGATCAAAACTGTTTTTGGTCATTGGTTTGACTCTTTTCTGGATAAATACAGCATTAAAGGCGGAACATTTTAATGGTTTGTTTCTACCATCACCATCGTTATACCCTGTAAGTTATAAGTAAATCTGTGAAGATTTCAGTTTCGGAATGCCACCAAAGTATGATAGTACCTTTAAAGCAGGTCTAACAACATTTGGCCCCAGGCATTTATGGAAGTGGAGCACCGTTATAATCCGGAATGAGCACTAAGCTGTCATACCTTGCGTATAGGTTTGGAGTCCAGGGTTCAATCAAGTTTGGGAATCGGAAGGTGAGATCGCCCAGGGCAATGATCAGGTTAGCTCTGATGACGGGCTGCGGAGCCTGGTGAAGGGGATTAAAAATATATATACAAAATTCAAATAATGAAATTAAATGTACCCTACAAGTCCGGGAATTATACAAAATGGATTTATGCTTGGGAGTTAGGAGGTCCTGACGCGTTTCGCTCCTAGCAGAATCTTTATCGAAGATATATTAGATTCTTATGTGGCTTTAGGGTATGGGCGTAGATTACGGGAGGGTTAGGGTGGTTACAACCCCCACAGATTTTCAATTTTTATACAATGTATATAAAAAATAATTATGTGCACAAACGTATATGTATGACCCAGCTACAGGATCATACCCCTCAGGTCTGAGGACGTGTCTACACTACTGCTTTAGGGTAAAAAGGTAAAGAGGACTTTCTGGCGGAGAAGCCAGTCTTTTCTTCGTGTACCTTCTCCAGAATGGTGAACAGGAGCTGCAGGTGGGCCTCGCAGAACTCAGAGCTGACCATCATGAATTTGGCCAGGGCCAGAGAGCTGGCAGCCCTCAGGCCGGGCTCGCTGTACTTGACCGGGTTGCTGCAGACCGCCACCAGTAGGGGCCGGATGGCCGAAAGCAGATTATGCCCTGCGTTAAAAACACATCATATTTACAGGTAGTTAGTGAAATATGATCAAATATCAATAGTCTTGAAATTAAGAACGATAGGAACTGACTGGATGTCTTTTTTTAGGGTTGGTTAAGACCTCGACTGGATGGGGACTCGAACTCCAGACCTCCAGTGCTCTACCACCAGAGCTATCCAGAGTCTCTCTAGAGTCTGTGACGAGTCTCTCTAGAGTCTATCCAGAGTCTCTGCAGAGAGTATAAAGTCACGAGTTCTTCTTCTTAGAACATAAATAAACAAGCTGGAGCAGGATTCGAACCTACAACCTTCAGACAACTGTATTAGTGCTCTACCAACTAAGCAATCAAGTGCTATATGTTGGCAGCGTCCAAAATTGTCTGTTATCTTTTCAGAAGCCACAAAACCACTTTTAGATTGTCGTGAAATCTCACCTGTGACGAGCTCAGTCTCGCAGATCTTGCGGATGTATTCCGCCTCTGCATCCTCGGCTGCGGCTCCGCCCAGTCCCATGTCATCCTCTGTCTGCTCGCTGACACTCTCCTGTCGGGACGCAAATCCATCAACAAGACACATTAAAACATGAAAGTTAACTTCAATCCCTCCCTCGAACCATCACCTCAGTGATTAATCAACTTGAAATCTCCGACAAGCTTTCCAGGATCTTTTGGCTCGAGAGTTACGCGTGCGTGCAAAATAGAAACGGTTGCTTAACCGTGGACCGATTGCCAAACGGTTGTATTGTCAACCGATTTTAAGGCACACACCAAACGGTTAACGCCTGAACACGCTCAGAATTGCCCTCCACCAGCCCTCTGCTGGCAGACAAAAGAGTGGCAAGTATTACAGCAGTGTTGTCATTGTTTATGGATTTGGGGATTTGATGGCAAAGGTTATACTGTGGGGGATTAATGTCGAAGCAAGGCATGATCACGGACCATTGTTAACTGACTTCCTAGGTGAGGTTCATTCTTTTGTCCTAGATCCATGCAGCCTATAGTGGGGTAGCATCGTTTTGGACCTCCCCAAATGATCCTTACAAGTTTCCCAAACGATATGAATGACCATTTGGGGCAACCGTTCCACGGTTCCGCTACCGATCTATTTTGCACACATGGCCTACCTTGGCTGACTCATTCTGTCCCTTCTTGAGCCTCTCCTGCTCTTTCTCCTGGACGTTGTGTCGGCGTTTCATCTCGCCAGAGACCATGACGTCTAGATGAACCAGCTGGGCCAGGGCCACGTGGCCGGAGAAGGCCAGGAACCGGGACAGGACGCCGGCAGGACAGCTGACGGTTGAGGTCTCAGCTGTTCATGGACACAAACACACAAGCACCAAGAAACTTTACAAAACTGAATTCTACGTTAAAGCAGAGCGATGAAATTTGGTCCTGCACTAAAGATTTGGAAGTTGGTAGTGAAGAAGGGAGGTGATGACAGCCTCAAGTTGATACAGACCTTGTTCAGGTTGGCTCTCGGCCTCGTCAACGGAAACATCGGAGTTGTCCTTCGTTGTCTTGTCCTGACTCTGTGCCTTGACGGTCAAGACCTCTGAGGCCAACCCCTTGATAATGTCGCCGGAGACTTGGTCCGGGTGTTCAGCCAGACGGTAGATGGTGTTGACCGCCTGCTCGGCCAAAGGCAGCCAGTGATTCTTCTGCAGATCAGTCAGTCCTGACAAATTTTTTAAGAAACACCTTCAATAAATGACCTGAAAGCACTGCTAAGGTTACTATATGAATCGATCCTTGGGATACACCAACGTATGAGCGGTTTCACACTAACTTGACAAAGGCAACTGAAAATCTTGGAATACCACCAACATAAGGCTGGATGGGGAGTTGGTAGAGCTCTACTACAGTATTCTGGATGTTGCATGTTCGATTTCCTGCTTCAGTCAGTTAACACTGTTCTCCTTTAGAGTTGATTTTAACTAAATGTAGCCAGCTTCCATCATGATTTATTGGATATGGTAAAAATATAAGAGAATACTAGTATGCAGCCCTGACTGAACGATTATATTTTGTTGTAGAGGACTTTGAAGGGTACAGGGCTGTAGGGCCCAGGGGCAGATTTCACTGACGCTTTGCGATCATCGCTAAAGCCAAATGCATCGCTAAAGGGAAAATTGCTACGCAAAGTAGCGATTGACTTTCCGTTTAGTGATGCATTTGGGCTTAAGCGATGATCGCAAAGGGTTAGTGAAATAGGCCCCTGCATACGCAAAAATAACATACGCAACGTACAAATGTTGCGTACATTTCGTGCAACGTTACGTTTTGTGAAATCGGCTGCTGATCCTTTAAGTTTATATGGGAGAGCCCTAGGAAGGTTTATTTAGAGTTTGAGCTATGTACCTGTTACGAGGATGGTGGACAGTCGAGTGAATATCGGATGCTCGGCTGGGAAGCGGAATGGTTCCTCTCCATCGAGGACTTTTGGCTAGAAAAACAACAACAACCCCAAACATATTAGAAAAAACAAACAGATTTAATGGCTTACTGACAAAAGTATATGCTAGACATGTTCTTAGAGGCAGCGCTGGAGCACTCCCAAATATAATCACGGAAGGAGTAATAATCGAAGGAACAGGAGCAAGAGGAAGGCAGAGAGGAACATGGAGTGATGACGTCAAGATTTGGAGAAGACCGACAACATCCTCCGCAGATGCAAACAAGAACTGCTGAAATCAGAAGTGATCCGCTGAGGCTTTTCCCGAGTCTGCTTGGAGATAACCCCTGTGATGCTACCCACGGGTGACACAAACTCACCTTGCCCGCCTTGACAATCTTGAGCAGGGCCAGGCAGGTGTCTTTGGCCAGGAGGAAGTTGTCCTGGCCCCGGGCGCCGAGGCCCTCGGACACCAGGACCTCAACGTTGCTGCGGACGATGTTCAAGTCGGCCCTGCAGAAACAAAACGGAGGAAAAGACGGGTGAACAATCAACAACTCATCTTGGGTTTGAATGGTAATTATTATAATGATAAATAGCATTTGTATAGCGCTTAACAAAGTGTTTTCTAAGCACTGGAAGAACAAAGATAATTGACTATTAGGGACACCACCAACATAGGGCTGGATGGCTATTAAAGTTGGTAAGAGTGCCGGTGCTGGATTCCGGAGATGTCTGGTTCGAATCCCGCTCCAGTCAATTTGTCTTTGTTCACTTTTCAATAAAAGAAAAATGGATTGAGAGAGGCATTAAGACTGGCTGAAGATGTGTACTTTCAGGAGTGTTTTGAATTAATCAATAGGGGCTTGACGAATAGGTCTGCGGAGGCTGTTCCACAGTGCAAGTAAGTAGGTGGAGAATGCACGGTCACCATGGCGTGTTAGTGTACAAAGTCCAGGAAGGTTGGTAAAGGCTGTGTGAAACAGACCCTAGTCCTCAAGTCAACAGAACGTTGCTGTAGAAATAGCTGGACAAGCTCATGACAAGCTTTCAACTTGGTGAAATTTGTGGTGCCAGTTTAGATTCAATTCGACAGTTTCAGCTTGTTTCCCAGCCCAATCTTTAAGATTCAGGATCAATCTTGTCTCCTACCCTGCTGCCATCCCGATGATGACCAGCGCTGCTCGACTCTCCTCCTCCGTGGTGTTGGAGTGCTTCTTGGTGAAGTACTCCCACAGGAGCTGCACGGCCTGAGCGGGGATGTCCTTGCTCCGTATAAACTCGCCTAGAAGCTCCTCCAAGGAGGTCAGCTCACCGAGGCTGGCGCCGAAGGTCAGGGCCATCAGGCTCTTGACGATGGCCTGGCAGCGGGCTCTGAGTATAGAGAGAGAGAGAGAGAGAGATATGACAAGGAAGCTTAAAGCGTCTGAATTTCAAGGCGGGGATGTCAAGCTTCTCAAACACTTGGAGCAGCAGGCCCTTCCTGGGGTCGATTTCACCAAACTCATCGTAACTTACTATCAATCGTAGGACTTATGATACATTACAGACCTACGTGGGAGAGGCCCTCTGCGATGGGTTATCCTTCGTAACTCGAGTTACGATCGATTGTAGGGCTTCGTGAAATCGACCCCAGGTCTGTCGGTGCTCAATCTTAGCAGCCCAAAGTTTGACTAGAGAGACAGCGAAGGAGAGGACTCATAATAAGTGGTCTAGACAAAGTCCCTGTTTGTTTCATGTAGATTCTGGTCTCCATCAGTGATCAGAGCACTCAATTACGAAATAAGCACCATCTGGTGTCGGAACCCAGGCACTAATCACTGATCCAGATCTTGGCTCTCGTGAAACAAACAGGCCCTTAGTCAGCTCTCAATACGAGGAAGTTTTATAAGATACTGCTTCTTGTAACAAATTCTGAATTTCTTTTTGCATTTATTCATTTGGTCTTTCTGTCCTGTTTCAAATAAAGTAATTTAGATGTACCAACAATTGGCTAGGATGAATGTAGACTGAACATAAAATTTGGGGTGTTCCAACTACTTGATGACATCAGCTAGAAGCTTCTGAAGGAAGTACAGCTTCCTTGAAATGGGAACAAGTATAAATTTAGGGCCAACAGACTTTCTGAGGTCTGCGCTTCTGATCTCCCAGCAGTCTAGGATGACCCTTTGTATTCTGGAATGCCAAATCCTCTGGGCAACTTTAGGAATGGTTACCATCAACTGAGGAGGCAGTGCAAGAGAGAGAGACGGACAAGAAGATAGAGACGGGAATCACTAACCTCTGAGTGCCACCTTGTGGGTTCAGGTAAAGTCGCCTGTAAGCACCGACCACGGCATCCTTCACCCCTTGTTCCTTGGACCACACCAGCACCATCATCCGGCGGATTCCCTCCATGGCGCTGGTCACCCCAAACTCCTGGGCTCGCACGAAGAACTCGATGGCCTCCAGGACGTCGCTGTTGGTCTTGGAGCTCAGGAGCTCGCACAGGATCGGCACAGCCTTCTGGATTTGGGTGGCGAAGGTCACACAATCCTGGAAGGGGTGTAACGGATAACAACTTGTAAATGCAGATAGCACAATTTAAATTCTAGAACTATCATTTGAATATTTTCTATTTATCCTTTCAAAAAAAACCTTAATTTTTCTGTCAGTTTCTTGCGAGCTAATATACTAGTCTCCTGCTGTAGAATTTTGTTAGGGGCACACACACATTTTGGCCTGAGGAGAACTGTTCAGCTTTGTGTAGGGCAAAGAACCATTCTGTTCAACGGCCGCTTTACTTTTAACCATGTGATACACTTATGAAATTATAAAGACGTCAGCAGAGATTTGCCAAATGCACAATGAAATGTGCAGTGAAGGCCTGGTCAAACTGCCATGTACAGATGATGAGAGAATTATTCGAATAAGGCTTGCCGTTCACCAACGTGTATCAGCACGGCATGCTCGGTACTTTCGCAAAGCTTTGTGAACTTCAGCTCTGGTCGAGAGAAACTACGTCCCACCTGTAGGTACTTGACCAAGACTTGTTGTTTTGACAGCTCATTGACGATGGCTCCAACCGCGTCACCTTCGTCCCCTGCGGTGGATGGAGTTGTCTCTCCGGTCAGCTCCCCGACGTTGTGCAGCTGGAGGGCATCCTCTGGGTCCGAGTCCCCGGCCTCCGAGAGCTTCTCACCTACAAAAATAACAAGCAGAGTAGAGGCATAAGCACCACAGGGTCTAGAGATTCCAAGAGGGACCTGGTAGAAGTCTATAATTTGAAAATGCTATGGTGTAATATTTCCCTTAATATTATGTGAAGTCTTCCAATGTTTTGTTAGACTTTCCAATTATTTCTTCAGCAAAAGTCTAACATTTTTAAGTAGCCATCACAAAATTAAGAGAGGTCAGGCAGAAGTGAGCATTCTTTCATTTCTTGCTCTTAAGCCCTGCCTTAGCAACGCCATGTGTTTTACATACTGAGCTTAAGCGTTCGCAACTTACCCAGGTAGACAGCTTTGAGGGTAGCGAGCAGTTTGGCGACAGGGTCCTGGGAGTCATCCTGCTCATCTTCTTCACCGTCCAGAGGGCTGAAAGAGGCAACACGATGGAGAGTAGAGAGAGCATGAATATCAAGGGAGTTAATTGTTGACTTGGAGTTTACATTTGAAACTTATATTTTGTAGTTATTCATTTGCTGCTTTTTTCCCAAAGGAAGTTGTGCAAGAATTTGAGATGTATTGTATGAATAGAGAAATCTTCTTCCAACTTGGAAAACTGATATCTTCAGATAGGAAACACCCTCAACAATATTTTGGTATTAACTTTAGATTTTATATAAGGTTTTTTCAGATGGGATTTGAGAGCCTGCAAGTCTCCTTGTTCAGCTTAAGGACTAAAAAACCTTGGTCAATAAAATCAGTATGCCAGCCAAAACCCCTTGTGAATGTTATGCTCAGCAAACAGTGGCCGAATACAAGTCAAAAGCAGTAAACATCACATGGAAATTTGGTTGGTAATCCCGTTTGATCAAGCAAGACTTTTCATGCTAAAGCAATTTTTTTTGGCTTAAGAAGCTCTATGAAATTGGGCCCATACTGCCAGCTTGAACCATCCAGCTTGTCATGATCAACCTGCCTCAACAAATCGTCTTCGCATCCCATCAAGAATCATCCCAGGCATCAAGCAGAGATAGAGACAGAGGGAATAATAGCACCCTACCTCTTGCCCCCCATGACAGGCGTTACATACCTGAAGACTGGAGGTGATGCAAAGAGCAGCTGGCTGTCTGGCCAGCAATCCTTGGCGGCCTGGAGGAGGCGCAGAGCCTGACGGTGCTGGGACTTATCCAGAAGCTCACGGAGAGATGCAACGGCGCTGGAAAGACACACAGAGAAAAATTTCAAGTGCAACAATCTCCCAAATGACCAGAGTCTGTTTAAAAAAGAGTATTGAAGGCTTCCGAAGCCTTTTTCTGTCTTTGCAAGTTTGCTTTCTCTCCACACCAATTTCTTGACGGATGAACTTGTCAACTTCTGACTTTCAAAATTTGTTTGATGACTATGTTGGCAAGTGATGCCACTTGATATCCAACATGACTCACCAACATGACAAGTTGCAAAAGTGAGGACCTACAGTGAGGATCCATTGTCCTCAATCTGCCATTCTTTTGTTTCAGGTCCTCACTTTATCCTGTCCTCACAGATCCAACAAGTCTTCGTTGTTATGATTATTATCAGGGTGATATTGAAAGTCAACTTCTTGTCTTGCCCTGTCCATCATCCCCCCACTACCACCAACAATCACCACCCACCTTTCCTCTGATGCATCCTCAGGAATCTCCACACGCTCCGCCTCCTCCTCCTCTCCCGCCTCTTCGAGATGCTCCTTGACGACGGTCATCAACTCCGGCTCCATCGCCTGCCACATCTCCTCTGTCTTGCCATGTGCTTCTGGCAGAAAAAAAATGACCCAAGAAAAACTGACGGTAAACAGAACTGCCGCAGAGATTCTGCACATTTTTGAAACTTTTGATAAGGCTTCAAGCATCCTTTGAGATTCCAACCAAATGGATTGCTTTAATATAAGGTGATATCATACTTTGGTTTTTATCAAAGAAATACAGATTCATGGGCAAAAATATCAAGACAGATACAGCAAAAGTGAAAATTTCAGTCCCATACGGTGCCAACTTTTTGAGAAAACAATGAAAAACAGCCACAGTATTTCTGAAGTCTTTTCTCTTTTATTTTTGATCTTTTAAAAGATCAAAAAGATTTTCGGTCGTTGTTTTAATAATTTCTGGATAAATACACCATTTCAGGCGGAAACATTTTAAAGGTATGTTTCAGGCGCGGTTCTAGAGCCAAAAATTTTGGGGGGCTAGAAGAGCCATTATTTTTGGGGGGGGCTAGAAGACCCAATATTTTGGATTCTTCTAATACTCGCTTCTGCTATGTCTTATTAGGGGTCGAAAAACATGCACATTATAGCCCACACAACGCGTTTTTTATGTAATTGGCGCTTAATAACTGAAAAAATCCAGTATTTTCAAGATTTTTTTTTCACTTGCATTTTTTTTGGGGGCTAGACAAAATTTTTTGGGGGGCTACAGAACCGCGCCTGGTATGTTTCTACCATCACCATCATCATACCCTGTAAGTTATACGTAAATCTGTGAACATTTCTGTTTTGGTTTCTTACCAAAGTATGATACTACCTTTAACATTACAATTTTTTAAATTAAATGTACTCGTTTGGATATTTACCTGATACATCTTGAGGTTCCTCCTCGGGAGCCATGGCCTTCAGCTTGTCTTTCTCCTTCTCATACGTAGCTGCCAGCTCATCAACTGACAGCTAGACGAACAACGAGAAACAGGAGAAGAGAGGAACAAAAAGACAAAGTTAGCAATCAATGATAAAGAACAGAGGAAATATCATCAAAGAAGTGATTAATATAAAAAGGTGAAGCTGGGAGTAGCATTTTACCAGAGAGGTGTCTGATTGAGTAAGGAGTATATCAGAATGTAAAGTAGTTACCAACTGATGCTGTACCATGAAAAACACACTGTGGTGTATTGTGGTATTAAGGATACCTCATTTGGCACTGGAAAAAACATGCGGTGTGGTAAACTGTGGTAAGGAGGTAGGTTAGGGTTAATCTGGGAGAGAGTGGAAGAGCACACAACCTTTGCTGCAAACGGATTGCTGGTCAGGAACTCGGACAGCAGCTGGACGGCGTTCTTGCGGACGATGCTGGACTTGTCCTGTAGGCGGCCCAGCACCAGCGGCATGACGCTGCGCTGCCTGGGCAGCGGGATGGCCTTCTCCCGGCACAGGTGCAGCCAGACCTGCAGGACACGGCTGCGACTGAAGGCGTTGACATCGTGGATGTGATCCTGTGGAGGAGGGAGGCGTGTAGTCAGTGGGTGGTATGACCAGAATCTGGTGAGATTTGGGCAGCTTCGGGAAGGTTGTTAGCAAGTAAAGGACTAGGTTTGTGAGAGCATCTCCTGACAATTGTCTCTGTTTTGTGAGTGTGTGTTGGTTCTGACAAGAATTGGAGAGACTCTAAGCTTCGGAACAGGTATGCTCTGTTAGGAGACTGCCAGGATGGTGACTGGCAGGAGGCTCCTTATCACTTTTATGGCTTATTCTATGGACTTGGGCTGAGTTGGATCATCAAGGCCAATACAGAGCTACCCAAGTGCCCAGACAAGGTTTCACTGAGTGGGCTGGAAGCCACAACTTAGGGACTGTTTGTTTTAGGCACCCGATCAGTGACCCTGCAAATCCAAGTCTTAAGCAGGATACGCTAAAATGGGATCTGGAGCAGCAGGATCACTGATCCCGTGCCTGAAACGAACAGACCCTAAATATACCCTTGCCTGGTTGTCTACCCTGGACTTGGCTTTCTAGTCTGTATCTACTACAAGCATACAAAAGAAGAAATTCCTAGACTCTAAGAGAACAGTCCTGCATGTCGACGTGGAAGTTAATAACTTCTCCACTGATTAATGGCCGCACGTACCTCTAGCTTGTCCAGCAACTGGTCCCTTGTATTCTTAGCTTTCTTGTCCAATCCATCCTTGCTCAAGACCTGAATAACGATCTCTCCCAGCACACCGAGGACACCATTACGCATGGTGTAAGACTGTCAAACAAACAAAAGAACAACCAATGAAAGAAAAGATGTCAAAATATTCTTGTGTACGGTCACTTCACTCGGAGGAGAGTGGAGCAATTGTGAGCATGATGTGATTTTAGGCTATTCATGGTGGGAGGTAACAAGTCAAGGATGGCTTGTGGTGACAGTCCGTTGGTTCTCCTTAGAACCACATAGGCTCAGTTAACCACCAAAGAGCACATGGTGTCACCACTGCAAACCATCCTGAAATTTGGGCTATTGTCCGATGGTTTTCAACCATTGCATGTCCGCATCTTTTACGCTGAGGTCCTTGCAAACATGGCCCGGCCAGATGACCTAAATTTGACCAGTGGCTGATAATGAGGCCGGTAAAGACAAAGCAAAATGAATCCCGGGCTGAAGGGGTTAAACAAGAAACTGGGAGGTACCTCTCCGTCCAGATGGCAGAGAAGCAGACTGATACTGGGCAGCATCACGGTGGGAATCTTCTCCGACAGCTCCACCAGGAAGGCAGCGTAGGAGCGGGTCCCGCTGTTATCACGGGCCAGGTCTCGAGGATCCAGACTGCCGATCTCTCTGCAAATGGGAAACGTTAAAAAATCAGGACAGCTTTATTCGACCTGTTTGAGAAAATTTTCAATCAATTCGATTTCCGAATCACTTTTGTTCGCATATGACACAGGCAGCGTTTGAAATGTTGTTCTTCCTGTATACTTCTGCCTTGGCAGAAGTCTTAGCTTTTACAAAGTCTGTCGCACTAACACATAGAGCTATATTTAATTACTAGAGCGCTGACTTGTGTTCAGAGTGATGCCTGCTGGGCGCATCCATGTTTGTGCACAAACCTATGGAAAACAAAAATCGTGTACATCTTTTGTATGTCTATTTGCATATCTGCATTTGTGTTCTACACAGGTGAGAATCTCAAAGTAATCATAAGTATGGTCATAATCTGACGTATCTTCAAAATGACTGCACCAACGACAGCTTCAAAGCATCTCCACACTCGAGGACACAGATCTAGCGCTCTAGTAATTCAATATAGCTCTATGCACTAACGCCACACAAACTTTAATTTCATTTGACACAATATAAGCACGAGGCTTGAAACAGACCTTTCAGAAGAAATTGTCAAGTTTCCTTTTCTTTCATGAGGAAAACGTGACAAGGGCCTTATGCTCAGCCGAGGAAGTTGCACTGATGTTGGTTACTTTTTTGGCAGGAAACGTTCAAATGCTAACATTTCACGAGCAAGGAATGGATGGATTTGAATGATTTATTAACAGATTTACCTCATGATTTCACTGATGATGTTCTTGGCTCCGAACTGAGTGACGATGGTGTGCACACCTTGCGCCATAGGACTGACCAGATGCTCAAAGTGCTGCAGAAGCTGGATAATCTTCAGGCTGGCCCCTGTAAAAAACAACAACATCAAAACAAACCTCAAATTAAAACCTAGAGACATCACAAATTTGACATTTTTAGCCTTTGAGAAAGATCCTGCTAGGATCAAAAATCAGGCACTACTAACTCTAAGCATATTATTCATAATCTCACTTTTAATGATGGGAGATTTTTAAGATCAAAGTGAATAAAACCCAAAATGTTGATGATTACTAGATATCACTCTTTCTCAATTATATTCAACTGTTCAACAATTGAGAATGAATGACGTGAAATTGCAACAAATAAGACTTAGGCCTAGCCTAACTTTTTGGCCCAGGCAGAATCTTTCTCAAAGTGTAAAGTTGCATTCTCCTTGGAGTGAAAACACCAGGGCTCAATTTCACGAAAGGAAGACAGATCGCAAAATGCGTATCAACTTTAATTGCTCAGCAAAGTGTGATGTCACAATACTAGCTGCTATGGAAACATGCACAACGTACTCATCTACAAGATGAATCGCAAATCTTTGTGAAATCGAGTTTTGGCCTCAATATCTTTCTAATTTATTTCTATCATAATAATTTGTATCTTTGAAGCAGCTTCTCGTCCTTTATGACGATCTTACCCAGTGTGTGGTTGTATCTCTTGATGAGGAGTCCTAGCAGGCTGAACAACGCCTCCTTTGTGCCGGCGCTCCGGCCAACTGTTGGGTTTTCCAGAAGCTTGTAGCAGCAGCAGCTGACCAGGCTGTAAACACATTATAATTATTATTATTATTGAAAGGTGAACAAAGAAAATTGCCAGGATTGGGACTCGAACCGGTGACCATGGTGTACGGTGTTCAGGAGGTCGCCGGTTCACCTTTCAATGACTTAGAAATTCAGTCAGTTTCCCTTGTCATGCTTGTTGTTATTTGATGATATTATTAGTATTAATAGGTTTCTCAAAAGAGTGGGGAAATTGGATGAGGGACAATTTGCAAAGTCACTGCGTATCAGGGTCGACACGGAAGTTTGTACTTGTGGAGAACCCTGAATACTATAACCTTTTAAATGAAAATGAACTAATACCAACTGAAAAAGATTTGAAGGCATACAGGTCATGCTGGGTGCATGGCGACAGACACCTGAGAGAGTTTGCATCTCTCCTTTGGGCAAATGGGTTTCTCAATAGAGCCAGAGGGCTCGACGTTTCAAACAGCGTGCTCCGCTTGTCACGACACAGTGAGTCAGGTTGGCGTAGCGGTTCTTTCCACGCCTTTTACCTCTGTGGACTGGGTTCAAGTCCGTCTCGGTTCACAAGTGGATTGGGTTTTCAGTCCCTGCCTGATTCCGTGGGTTTTACCCAGAATATAACTCTGGGGTTTTCCTCCCACCTCTAAAACTGTATCTTCTTCTCATCATCTTTCCATGACAGGTTTCATCAGGCTTGCGAGTTACAGTGCCTTGGTCACTTTTGAGGAATCCTTGGTGTCATTACCAGAAATAAATAATAATAATAATAATAATAGTGCTCAGCCGACAACCCTCTTCTATTTCATAGATCAGTGATGACCCTCTAACCCCTCGGTCGATTTCTTGGACTCACTTGACAAATTCCTCCTCTACGATGGGCGGGTCCCACAGCCTCCACACCTCCAGCTGTAAGAGATACAGCATGCCTTGCAGGAACCTCTCCTTCTCAGCCTCCCAGTCCCATCCAGAGGCTGTCTTCTTGCTCTTGGCACGACCCTTGGGAAATGAGAAGATCGTGGTTTAATAATGCGCCTTCCCTATACAAAACAACTTCCAAACCCAATTGAACAAAAATGCACCTCAAAATACTATCGTTATCCTTTAAATATATGTACACACACATGCTTGGTATGTGTGTGTGGATGCTGATATGAAACAGGTTGGATTCAGGGAACAAGACCAAAGAAGGCAGACTAATGAATAAGGTCAAAGGACTCACTATCTGTTGGATGATCTTAAGGGGTTAACAAAACAGAGGCTCAGGCTCCGGCTCTGTCATCCATATGCTGAAAATATAGGTTGTGGTGTTTCATTGAAGCTGAAGCTCTGTTTTCCTTTTCAAACCAGAGAATCTACTTCCAAACCACAGCCAAAAGCCTCTATTTTGATACAATTTATTTCAGAATGGATTCACGAAATGGAGTCTGAGCCTAAGCCTCCATTTCATTAACGCCCTAAGTCTGTCTCATCGGATAACTCATCAATACGGCCACCAGAAACTCACCCTTGTCCCCTTGACGGTGGTGTCAATAGAGGGCTTGCAGGCCTCTGCTTCAAAGGCCTCGGTCGTCTGGCACAGGAGGTAGCTCAGCATCTTCAGCGTGTTCAGGTGCTTCTTGGCTTCGCTGTGAGCTTCCGGATCGTCCAGGAGGGAAGACAGGTTGGCGCAAAGTTGCTGCTGAGCTAATGGAGGCCAAAAATTGAAAACAAATTCAAAATTTCTCCAGAAACTCTAAGGAAAAATCCTAGGTCATCCTAATTAGGATGAAGTATGCAGTGAAAACAGAAAACAGAAACAGAGAATGGAATCTCAATCACTAACAGAAACTGAATTTTACCTTTCAGAAGAACTTCCCAAGCCTCCTCCTTTGCTTCTGTTTCAACTTCATTGAAATGCCTGGGAATTAAAAGAACGCTCAAATTTATTTCAGCCTTTGGGAGGCTTTGAAAAGTCCTAAAAATGTCCACATATTTGAACAACTACTAAGGAAATAACTAAATTACTTAAATACAAGTATTAGACTGCTGCAAACTGCTCATCAACCAAACTAATGTCCTGAAATTATTATATGAAATGGTTATAGTACGTATAGGACGTTTCGATCCTGCCGGATCTTTCTCAAAAGGTAAAGAGAATGAAACATCCTATGACTTTTTTCGTCCCTTCCTTTTACCTGAGGAGACTGTAGAATCCATCGAAGTGGTCTAAGATCATGGAGGGGCCTTCTGTCCTCAGCGAGGTCTTGCAGCCGAAGACCCTGTCCGGGACCTGCCTGGCAAGGTATACCTCCTCCACCACATACTGGCTGGTGCCGCTACTCTGCAGCAGGTCCTTCTGGTGCAACGGTAGAACGAACTCAAAGCTCATCTTTGTACATCAAAGCGAAACCTGTCTCTGAAAAAACTGGGCTCTGAAAAGTAAAGGGTGTGGTCAGTGACCATCGATCGGGTTAGTTAGGAAGAAGTTTAAATTGACTATTTCCATCTCCCTGGACTGAAATGAACACATACTGCAGTGCTTTGTAGGCTAAGCATTGCTACATCTAGTTGCGTTGATCGTAACCCTTGGTCTGACCTAAGGTTCCAGTCCCCATATCAGACCAAGGGTTA